>BSBM01000403.1:927500-1527500 GCA_027924585.1 Larix kaempferi
TGTTAAATTTCTAAAAAACACACTTGAAAATAGAAATTAAAAATACTTTACAATAAAGATGTGTCAAAGGCCCCAAAAAATGCCTCAAAATGAAAATGTGTGATACTGGCATCAACCATTTTTGAAACGGAGGTAAAAATAGCTACTAAAATTAGGAGAGAGAAAAACGAGAACTGTGTCGAGTTCTCGTTTCATAGTATAAGTGGTTCATCGTCATCACCCTCTTCCTCATCATCATCATCATCATCATCATCATCACCCTCTTCATCATCATCGTCATCACCACCATCCTCGTTATCACCATCATAATCATCATCGTCATCACCACCATCTCACACTAGTAATGATCCAGCAAAAACTAGAGAAGATCCTTATGTCCAAAATTAGAGAAGCTCCTTATGATGATGAAGATTGGTATATTTTTATTTTTATATAGCATTTAACGCCATAACTTGCCTACAATCCCTATAACATTTAACTCTTAACCTACAATCCTTATAACCCTAACCCCAAAACCCCTAAACACCTAGAAGCACTTATGCACTTAGGGATTATGTTTTAGAAGAGGGCCTAACGACCATTATGGGGGAGGGGCTCTAGGAATAAACCAACACATATCGATTTATTGGGAAATAAATGCAATAAATGTTACCCACCAAACTATGCAATGTTTAACAGAGGCTCACATGCACTCCTAGTGCGTGTGTGCCCCTGTTGAGCATAAAATTCAGAAAATAACCTACGCTCTTCTCCCGCAATTTTTCTCTCATTCTCGCATAGTTTTAGTTGTTTTCATGCACAGTCCGATAGCCATTTTCATTGTGGATTGAATTCACACACCATTTGGTGTTTCTTTGACAATTTGGATAGAATACACAACAATTGGGGATCTATTTGTCTCTTTGGATTGAATACACACCAGCTGGGATCTATTTGGATGCTTTGATTGAATACACAACAATTGGACTCTATTTAGCTCCTTGGATTGAATTCTCATGCTGCTTGGACACACTAGAACTCTTCTTACATATAGTGGATACATCAAAAGACCATTTTACATTTGAAGCAAAGAGCAATCATAATCCTTGACGGTATGGTGACCTCTTCCTCTTGTTAAATGTATTTTAGTCTTCATTCACTTTGTTTGAATTGTATCTATTTTAGTTTTTTCTCATGAATTGTATGATAGATGTATTTTAGTTTTCTTAATCTTCAACATAGACAATAAAAACATCTTACCACAAAAAAACTACAACATGCATCAAGCAATGCTTTCAACCTTTCATGAAGATAATAAAAAAAACTTACTTGCATCACCACCAATAACCTTTCATAATCACATGGCTCCATATAGTACACAAACATTTGTTGAATTCCTCATGATTTCACTACAACAACTCACACAAACACCTAAAGAATTGAAAACTCTTAATCTTTTGGGGCAATTTTCCTTCATCCAAGACATGAAAATGGAGTAGGAGCTTATCCTTTTGTAGGGAATGTGCTCCTACTAACGTCCCATACCACCATCCAATTGAGTTCCTAGAGGTGATGTTGTTATATCTAGGGCATTCTCAATAGCTTTTAAGATTATATGAAAACATTCTCAATAGATGTTGTAAATAATCAATTACTACATCGATTTTTAATAATCATGCACATCGACTTTTAATATCTTATTTGTTGTTCATTCTTGTAGGGGTGATTTTTTTGTTTTGTTAAAAAACGTATTGAATGTGGGAAATGGACGTAATAATAAAATAAAGTCTACAAGGAAGGAGACACCCCTTGAAAAGGCCCATGAGATAAGAGAAAAGGCCAGATTGTACATGGAAAACTGTAGACATCAAAATGTTAGTGCCTTAGATCCATCAAAAAGCAATGACGAAGTGGTTGAAGTCAATCAAATATTGCTTGATGTCAAGTATGAATGGATGGATGTTGAACAAGTTGTTAATTGGAAACCTCCCCAAGAAGAGCACACACATGTCGAACACACTCCCTTGCAGGAGCAAATTGTGAACGAAGGGATACAACAAACCGGTGACGAGACTCGTACTTCCTTTCCGAATCCCTTGCCTCAACTATCAAGTGGATGACGAAGAACTCCTAGACGTATTCACGTGGATGAAGGTTCATTTTTAGGACTTGCAGGTAAGTTTCCCAAAGAATTTTTTGAATCCAAAACCGATGTAGCAAAATGTCAATTGTTTCTGCCTTTGTTAAAATCTCATTGTCTAGCTCATGTTAGGAGAATTTTGGGCATAAAGGTAGTTAGAAGTTGAGAGGACAACAATCATGTTGTTAGAAATATACAGTATGCATTTAATTTGATTGGAAAAACTTCTCGTACAAAATATTTTAATGCATCCCGTCGTGTATTGTCGGAATTGATTATAGACAAATCCACAAGGCAATGTCGCCTGCTATCACACACATGTAAAATATTTAAAGTAGATAGAAAGACTCTTCAAAAGTATTCTGTCATTAGAGAAAAACTTGAGACCCCAGGCCAAAAATATTGTTGGGCCTTTTTTGGTAGGTTACCTCATTCAAACATGAAGCTTATTGATGCTATTAAAGAACTAGTACAAAAGTTTTGGCATGATAACACTAGACCGTCATCGAATCAAAGAGATGTGTTAAAGTTGAGAAAAGGTGTTAAGGGGTGTGAACCCCATTTCAAGCACTTCCTTGACACGACACAAACAAAACTCTATTAGAGGTTCAAGAATGAGTACACACAATTGAACTTGGGCCAAAGGTCCTTTGAAAAATGAAAACCCTGGTATGTTAGAATTTTCATTGATCGCAACACATGTTGTTGTAGAGAGGTATACATATAGATCAGCATTGGATATGGTCAGATGGTTGTGCAAGCCAGTTCAAAAATGCATGTCTATTCCAGTGGTTGATTATTTTGCACAAGACCTATGAAGAGTTACATATATGGAACTATTTTGAGACGGGCATGGAAATTGAGAGCATGACGGGGCTGGAGCATGTCTCAAAACTACCATATGAATGGAGGAGATGAGGTGCATGACAAACCCTCATAGTCGGGATGCAGAATCCATAGTTCAATGTTGCTATGCAAAACTGTCAGATCGAACCACGGAGCAGCACAGATCAACAGGTAGAGGACATGTTGTCAGAAATTTCTGGCATGTAGTTGATATAGATCTATCGCTTTCTTATAGTTTTAGTACTGTGCAAGGAACTCGTGGATTTCATCCGGTTCGAAGCTCAAACAACCCCTTATTTGAAATATGGACACAGAAACTTGCCTGCTTTTGTGGGCCTTGCAGCAGTTGTGAGTGGGATGAGTGTGAATCAATGGATTGGGTTGATGAATGGGATCATGTATCACTTGCAGTGGACCCACGTGTAGTTGTTGAAACAATCCAGTTAGAGGAAGGACAATCCTCTATTTCAAATGAATATGATCATATATCTGATCTTGTACATCCAGGTAAACATTTCTGCATGCATATCCCAGTTCCCTCCTTATTTTTGTAATTATCCAGGTTATCAAACCACTACTTGTTGGAATATGACCGTAAAATGCATTTTTGCAGGACACATCTACACAGTTGTCGCCCCGATAGATAGTGCAATTGGGATGAATTATTGGTTGGCATGATG
This sequence comes from Larix kaempferi, assembly GCA_027924585.1. Lineage (NCBI taxonomy): Eukaryota > Viridiplantae > Streptophyta > Pinopsida > Pinales > Pinaceae > Larix > Larix kaempferi. The sequence continues at coordinate 931,146 of BSBM01000403.1, forward strand.
CATCCAGGGGAAGCAAACCCTCCTAACATCTCTAACCGATAGTGAAGGAATTACATCTCTGACTGGCTCGATGGTTGTTAAGGGGGAATATCTTACAGTAGATGGAAAGGGACCAAATAGCAATGTCTACACATGCACGGATTATATACTAGGTTCATGGGTGTATCACTTTATGCACTTGATCGTTGGTACAAACATCCAACTACAAACAATGTCAACGAATACATCAAACAAGGTATGCTACTTACTACCTCATGCGGAGCACGAGAGGTTGTTTGAGACAATAAAAAACCGAGAGGATCCAGAAGGCCTAATTGATTGAGGTACATAATATAGTCATGTGATTTTTTATTCATGCATGTCTAATGTTATTCATGTTACTTAGTTTATTTGATATCGTTATCTTATATCGTTTATTTGATGTTTGACTCATGATTAAGTTATTATTACAATTCATTGATGTTTTACACCAACCACTCCAATTCAAGTTTCCATCCGTTTAGGAAAACTTCACATGCATAAGCAAGTTTGAAAACTCATCTTATATTATAACATTTCATAATATTCAATAGAAATTAGAATCAATACACATCAATGAGCACACATTTTTCATTCTAAAATCACAATGAGTCACATAGATGCAATGAGACTAATAGTAAATACAAAAAGGGGTGGATCAAGATGGAAGAATCTCATATGTCAAGTAGATCTAGAATAACTAAGAATTCCAACTAACATTATTCTTTAGGGTTAGTAGATTTCATTTTAAAACAAAACAAAAAAAATACTTTTTTGATATATTATATGTGGATGGTAAGCACAGATTAATGTCAAAAGACTCAAGAAATTATGGCCTCATTTCATCTCATTAGCAACATTTATGTAGCCATTTTCATATGTCATTTCATTATCCACTTCACCCAATTTCTGTGGCTCCAATCGTGAATCCGTCGATTCCGATGGATCCGGGACACTGGGTTTCAGCTAGGGAACCCCCATAACATGCCTCCAAGTCTCGAAAATGATGCTATTGTGCCATCTCCGGAGCCATGGTTTTGCTTAGTGAGGGCCATGCCAATCTTGCTCAAGGGGTTCAATTACGATCCAAGGCTCCCGGGAGTGCGTGGCCATCATGAACACATCTAGAATGGCCACGTGCACGTGTGGGAGCTAACAGAACCCAAGTCCGCTCGCTGGTTTGGGTTCCGTGACCCCAAAGCAATTCCTTAAAGTGTCCCTGAATGGCCCCAGGGTGCCTGCCGAAAATGCACGCAACAAAAAAATCGTGGCTTGGATTGGGAATCCATAGATTCTGATGGATTTGGGATGTCAGTTTTCAGCTAGGGGATCCCCCACACCATGCCTCGAAGTCTCGGAAATAGTGCTATTGTGCCATCTTTGGAGCTAGGGTTTTGCTCAGTGCGGACCATGCCAATCTTGCTCAAGGGGGTCATTTACGATCCGAAGGCTCCTCGCCATGCATCTCCATTGTGAACACGTCCATAATGGCCACCTGCACGTGTGCGAGCTGACGAAACCCAAGTCCACTTGCTGGTTTGGGTTCTGTGAGCCTAGAGCAATTCCTCGAAGTGTCTATGAATGGCCCCAAGGTGCTTGATGAAAATGCCCGTAGCAGAAAAACCGTGGCTTAGATCACGCATCCATCGATTCCGATGGATCTGGGGCACCGGGGTTCAGCTAGTGGACCCCCCAAACCATGCCTTGAAGTCTCGTAAATGGTGCTATTATGCCATCTCTGGATCCAGGGTTTTGCTCAGGGAGGGCCATGACAATCTTGCTCAAGTGTGTCATTTAATATCCGAAAGCTCCTGGGCATGTGTGGCCATCGTGAACATGTTCAAAATGGCCATCTGCATGTATGGGAGCTGACAAAACCCAAGTTCGCTCGGTATTTTGGGTTCTGTGACCCTAGAGGAATTCCTCAAAGTGTCCCTGAATGGCCCTGGGGTGCCCGACGAAAATGCTCGCTGTTAACACCTAAAAAGTGCTCACTAGCTCATTCCCTTATTCACATGACCCATTTGTCCACTTTTCCACCATCTGAGCCTCTGAAACCAACAAAAGGTCACCAAAAGACCTTAGTACACCCCTTTTTCCATTAAAAAAGATTATTTTTCCTTAAAAGCATAAAAACCCTCAAAAAGGGTCCAAATTCCCAAAAATATTAAAAAGGGAATTTAAATATTATTTTTATTCAAAAAAGGAAAAAGGAGGGAAAAGTACCTAAACCATGTTGGTCAATACCATTTGGTTTCCACAAAACCACAAATGGTATTCCCCACCACCAAAACCTATAAAAAGGTGGTAGGGGCTCCTCATTTCACATCCATCCATTATCTCATCCTTATGCTGCTGAAATCTCCCTTGAGCATTTTAGCCATTGAAGCAACCTTGGAGAAGGAGACCTCTTGGAGCTTGGAGCTACTCATCTTGGGAGTTGCTCAACATCAACCTTCACCATTGAAGGTATTATCGCAAGCACTTGCTTGCCCCCATTTTTCAATACAAATTCATTCTTTAATATTTTCTTGTTCTTGTTTTTTAAATGTTTACATTATTTGCTTAAATTCTTGCATAGATCCATGATTAGTTTTGTTTAGTTTAGTTTCTTGTTTTAATTCTATTGAAACTGCTGCTACTAGTTAGCAGGTGCCCATAGCACTAAGCCTGGTTGCAAAACCGGGCCAACAGTTTTTTGGCGACTCCGCTGGTTTTGAACAATAGATCTCTAGTTTTGCTTTTAATTTTAGCTTTTTATTAGTTTTTAACCTTTAGATCCATAGATCTGCCATCTTAGACAGTAGATCCATTGCTGCTCTAAGTTTTGGCCTCATCTATTGCCATTAACAGCCCGGAATTCTTGATTTTCGGGTTCATTTTTCGGCTTCCGTGCACGGCTTTCGCCTCGCGGTTTTTAGCCTGACAGTCGCGCGGTCCATCGCAGCTTTCGGCCTTTTTTCCGCGCGGTCCATCGCGGATTTTGGCCTTTTTTCCGCGCGGTTCACCACGGCTTTGCTTCCAGTTTCCGCGCTGCACATCGCGGCATCGCAGTCATTTACCGCGCGTCACATCGCGACTGCACGGCCCTTTTCCGCGCGGTTCACCGCGGCTTCGCGGCCTATTTGCATGCTGCACATCGTGGCTTCGCGGAATTTTTCCGCGCTGCACATCGCGACTGTGTGCCCAAATCCCGCGCGGTCCATCGCGGCTTTTCTGTCAAAACCCGCGCTGCTGATGTTTTCATTCGGCCATCCCGATTTTAAAAATTAATTTTTACTGTACTTTCTGCCCACATAGCACATTTTTACAGTATTAAATTCTGCATATTTTACAGCTTTGAAAAAAAATTTACTATTTAAAAGGCATATCTAGAAATCTTTTTAAAAATTTTCAAGAAAGTGAAAGAAAGACTCATTTTGCATTTTTATCTAGATTAAAATTTATTTTTTTTCCTGTTTACTTCTTTAAACTCTTGCCCTTAGCAATTTACTTGAAAAAAGAAATCCATTTATTTCTTTTAAAGAAGTCTATTATTTTCTTTCAGAATTCAAAAGATTCTTTGTCTTTTGAGTTGATATTTGCAAAGCAATTTAGTTTCCATTCATTTGAAAAAGTCATAAATATTTGCTTTTTTATTTTCAAAAGCTCCTTTGTTTTGTGAAAATTTCCTATAAAGCATTTACCTTTTTCAAGTTCAGTTTACAATACCCCACGTGCACTCACTCGATCACTTAATTGAACTAAGCCTTAAAATGTACCCTAATTTCAACACACTTTTAACCCCACTTGGGGAACATTAAAAGAACTTTTGTAGCTAGGTAGTATTGGGGGGATAGGTGTTCCAATAACACCCCTCAATTATTACATCTGAGACATAGAAGTTGTCCAATTAGGGAGCTAAAATCTCTTAGTACTTTTTGGTGCGGTCACAACCGGTTTGTGGGAAGGCCTCTCCCCTAGGAGGGTTGAAGTCGCGAGGATGGTTCCGGAAGCCTGAGTGGAATACCGAAATCCATTCAGTAACCGAAGGGCTACCATTCGCAGTTCTCGGGATATCCCTGTATTGGGATATTGCGATCAAAGGACCAAACGGCAGATTTACCTTTTCTCGATGCGTCATGAACGAAGTATCCTAGTAGCCTGTCTTTAGGATTGATTACCCGGTGTCCCTCCCGGTAGGGGGATATCTAGCCGTTGTCTCAACACTCATATTGTCTGACTTGGATTTCATCACCTTGCAGAGGATATCGTTTGTTTGAGTCACAATACTTTTAGTTAGGTGTTTGCATGATTCAACCCACCTTTGGTCTAGTTACACCTATTTTTTATAGAAGCCGTTTGCATGTTGGTACTCTGACCATTTGTTGCATTCCTCCACTTATTGTAGCACAGCTGCTAGAATAAGTGCCTTTTTTGAGGTTGATTTTTTGGCCTGAGAGCCTTCTTTTTCACTCCCCTTCTTGCACCCTTGGTTGCATTAGGGTTTTGAGTATTTTATAAATATATCACCACCTGATACTTAAACAAATTTTTTACACAAAAACTTAATTCTCACCATTGAGAATTTTAGACGCTCTCGTCGTCTACAGGGCGAACTCCCAGAGTTTAGTCCGCTTGGCTCTCCACGTCACGGACGCGGAGCCTTACCCCTTGATTCGACACATCGTCAATCAACTAGACAGTCATCCGATTCTGACACACCTCACTTCACATTTGATTTGGAGGTAGAATCCGAAAACCCCACAGAGTTACCACCAACCACCATTATGGCTGGAACACCATTTGATCCACTGTTTACCAGCACCATAGGTGAGACATCCACAGACCCTTCTGCGGCGGTGCCATCCATGGCAACAACCACCCCCCTGGGTATGCCCAACATGGGTAACACTCCACATTTAGGAATGCCCAACACAGGGCCACCACCTGTCATGGGTATACCCAACATAGGGGTCACACCCCCTCTGGTTTCCACAAACCCTATCCCAGGAATCCCCACTGCTATTCCTAACCCAAGTGTAACCCATGTTGCACTTGGAGGCGCTGGCCCATACCAGACTACACCTATTGGAGGGCACATACCCTCCATACCTAGCATACCTTTAGGCACTACTGGACCCCTACATCATACCACAATGACTAGGCATGTCCCAGTTCCAGTCACCACATCTGCTAGCTTACCATACATGGCGAGTCTGAACCTGGCAGACTTAGCCAAGCTCACGAATGACCCCATCAGACACGATCCTGCGTGGCCTCACATGCCCACCAAACTCCCCTCTGACATCCCTAAATTTGAGGGAAAGGCAGGTGAAGACCCCCAGAACCATATCATGTCCTTCCATTTATGGTGTTCCTCCAACTCCATAGTGGATGACTCAATCCGCCTCCGGCTTTTACAACGCACCTTCACTGGCTCTGCATCCAAGTGGTATATCGAGCAGCCCCATGGGACGCATGCCACCTTTACCTCCCTTTCCTCGACCTTCCTGCAGTTCTTTCAGTTACCTGTCCACTATGATGCGGGCGTCGAGATCCTACTGTCTTGTAGACAGAATACGGCCACCCACATCACTGACCACATTCATGAGTGGCGTCGACGCCGAAGCCTCTGTAAAATCAAATTAGACGACCGTATCTTCTTAGATTGGTTCCTAAAATCCCTCCTCCCTCTCATTGCGAAGGATGTGGCATCTGAAAGACCCCAGTCTGAAGAAGAGGCCATCCTCAAAGCCCAACAGTTTGATCTCATTTACGCCCAGTCGGGTTATCTATACACGATCATACTTGACGCCCCACGAGGTGACTCTTCACGTAGTGACGCACCGGGGGCATCACATGCCGCTGATGGCATCATTGGCCAAATCACCCCGCAACCTAAACCTTTCAACATGGTGAGCACCATGCCATCCCCAGACCTCTCTAGGGCTACATCCAGTTCCGGAGCAACAACTTCTTATGCTCCAACAAACCAGACCCATCACATTCATGGACCTTCTTGTCCACAACATTGCTATGGACAGGCGCCATCATCATATGTACCTCCTACATACTACAACCAACTTGCTACACAGAACCCCATTCAGTTCTCACCACAACCGTTGCAATACCCACAGCAAGCTGCACCAGCTAATCCACCACATCCAATAGCTCAGGGGTACCAACAACTCCAACAGGCAGCTGGACCACCTCCAGCTCCACCAACATATTATCCATCGCAACCTGCTCCTGCACCTGCGGCTCCCCAGAATACCCCCAATGCTCAAGGGCATGTGTACGCACAACAACATCAGCCCCAATACCAAAATAACCAACGCAACCAGGGTGGGCAACCAAACCGCGGAAGAGGACGTAACCGTGGAAACAACCAAAACCATAACCAAGCTCCACAACCTACCCATCCTCTGCAAAACAATAACGCGGCGCCCGCTCATCAGAATCCTGATCGGCCACCTAAGCAAGCCAAAAATGCTAATTTACGAACAAACCATCCTTGTTCTATTTGCGGTGTCTATGGACACTATACCCATGCTTGCCCACATATGGAGCGAGCTCGACAACTATGGACAGATGACGCCCATCGTCAGGGACAGGCGGCTCCTCAGCCGCCACCCAACCCTCCACCACCTCAGCAACAACCTTTGGTGCTACAAAACCCTTTTCCAACACAAGGAGTGGTGAACACTCAGCCGTTAGCCCCCCCACAGGGCAACGTGCAACCACAAAAAATCACTTACGCCACTCCTGATCAACCCATGTTTGATTCAGGCACCCACCACTTATTGATGATGTCCACTGCCGACGTCAATATCCAAACCCGTCGGAACCAGTATGGCCCTACCTCCGAAGCCCCCCCCCGCCGATAAGGATACTAACGCTCATCCCACAGATCAGACGTTACGAATACCACCTCTTCCACTCGATGGCGTGTCTAAAGCACCTCGTTTCCCACTCCGCCGTATCAACAACAACCCCAATGCACGGGCTGCGTCAAATTACAACATCGTAGATGACCTAGCTCAATCTCCCGCAACCATGTCTGCATTAGAAGTCTTGAAAAACTGTCCTACGCAGCGCAAGACTTTACTTTCCGCCATTGGGGCGATTGACCCAAATGATTCGAAATTGATGACCTTTGATTTGGACCAGTCCGAACCACGTCTGCCTTCCACCATAGAAGTCCAAGTTTCTGTTTCTATTCGGAATCTTGTCATCCATCGATGTATCATCGACGAAGGTGCGTCCACATGCGTCATGTCCACATTTGTTTGGCAGAAGTTGGGATCCCCTACTCTCCAACAATCCACCACTGCGTTGCGGGCCTATGATGGTCGGTCAGCTCAAGCTCAAGGTCTACTACCCAAGGTCCCCGTCCAGTTGGGTGGGAAAACTGTGCTCATCGACATTGAGGTCATTAATGCCCAACTCGATTATAACCTTTTACTTGGCCGCAGTTACATGTACGCCATGAAAGCGGTCGCCTCATCCGTTTTTCCCACCATGATGTTCCCTCACGAGGGACGCGTGGTCAAAATCGACCAACTCACATACTATGATCCCAATGCCCCTGCAGCACCCGAAAATGTTCTTCCCATGATTGAACAGCCAGCTTCTAGTGCAATTACCTCCTTTGTTTCTTCTGTGGGACCCGGACTTTACTCAGATACACCAATGACCTCTACATTCCAGGCCATTCCACCACCGTCACCAGAGACCCATGTTGCAAACCTCTGTACTCTTTCATAGAATACACAAACACCCGGTAGTCAACCACCATTGGTACTGAGTCACATCGGTGTTACACCCATCCACACCATCCCCTTTCTATTTCCTCCTTCGGGTGTAGTAAGCGCCCCGGTTATGGCTACCCTTAGTCTCCCCGGGTTAACATTGGGATTACCCGTGTGGTATATTACGCCTCCGGTTCCTCCACCGACACCAAATGTCATCCTACAACCAGTGCAACCCATTGTTACTTCTACCCAACCACCTCCCGGTATCACGACTCCTTCGTCGTCGATGAATCCCCCTCCATTCGTCAGGCCCACTGGGGGCAGAGGCCCACAACCATACACTGCGGTTCCCCCACCCAAGGCAGTTAAACCTCCCTCCGTATTTCGTGCTCCTCCAAAATGCTCGCTGTGTGATGAGTTAGGCCATCCAACCCATCAGTTCCCACAGTTACCCGCATTGCAGGAACACATGCAAATGCTGGACGACGACCCCAACATCCCGGTGGTCAAGCTCGATCCAAACCCCATGCCTCGTGATAAATCAGTGCGTACCAACCACCCATGTGCGATATGCGGTATTTACGGCCACTACTCCCACAACTGTCCTGACATCCCAGACTATACAGAAGCTCTCTACGAGATGAACAATTTGGACCTAGAGACGACACCCCCTACTATCGAGGAGATCTACCCTCCCGCATCATCATCATCCGGAGAGATTAACACCATCTACATGATCTCTTCGACTACCACTACCTCATCACTCGATTTGACCACTCAAATCTCCCGCAATGATGAAGAGGTTCTCGAGACTCCTACTACCTTTGATTATCCCGGGGAAGACATGCACCATCGTCCATACTTCCTCCCGGAAGAGACTTCATCCACCACCGCTACCCAATCCGCGGTTGAGTCCAAAGATTTCCTTCCTACTAAAGTCGATTGGTTAAAGGATCCCATGGCCGATATTTCTCCCGTAATCCACATTGACATCTCTGACCCACTTGGAGACCTTCATACCATCACATTAGGAACCTCCCACAATGATCATGAGATCGGAGAATACCAACAACTGTTCCAAGAATTCACTGATGTCTTTACTTGGTCAGATACCGAAATGCCTGGCCTTGACCCCGCCATTTATACGATCTCCACTGGATACCCCTCTGTCCGGTCGGCCCCTTCCATTGATCCCTTTGACACACAGGTTCAACCCTTTCAAATTGACCAGGAAACCACATGTCCACAACATGGGGGTAGGCCCAAAACCTTGCCTACTCATCATCATCGTGATCCTCGTCGGAGATACTGGGGGAATCCTTCCCACAAAGGGAATCCCCCATCATCATATCATCACTTCAGTATGCCACCACGACCCACAGCCTCATGGTATAACACCCCGCCAACAGTTGCTCAATGCCCTATTGATCTCTCTCTGAGACAACATCTGCACCACATTGACACCTCTGAGTTAGGGGGCATAATAGATTACCTCGACCCCGGGATAGGGGGCATGATCAATCATTTTGAACCTTCCCCATCATCTCTATCTCAACACCTCAATGAGCCCATCGTTCAAACCAACACATATGTGATCCATAATCACAAACCCCATGCACATAGCATGGGGGCAGGTCATTAACCCTGCTCACTTTTTCATATTCGTGATCTCAACCATTTTTGAGGTCACGTGTCACTTGTATATTTCAGTTGATTTGATACACCTAGTATTTTGCCTCCACGGGTCATCATTTCTCCCCACCACTGCATCCTTCTCTTGGTGGGATCACCTTTATTTGTAGCCATTTTTTAACCTAGTTCTTCCTTTTCCCATTTTCACGGGGTCCATTTTTTGACCATTTTTTGGCCTCTCTCGTGGCCTCGGTTTGCGTGCCACATCGGCCGTTCTCCGTTTTGGACGTGCCATATATCACCGGATTCAGTTTTCCGCGCTCGTGATGATGCTTGAGATCATTTCTCGTTGTCACGTCCTGATTTTTCGGGCATTTTTTCCATGCCCCCTCGTCACCTCGGTTTGCGTGCCACATCGGCCGTTCTCCGGAATGGGCATGCCCTATATTGCCGGATTCAGTTTTTCGCACTCGTGATGATGCTTGAGATCATTTCTCACTCTCACCTTTATATTTTTTGGGCATTTATTCCATGCCCCCTTGTCACCTCGGTTTGCGTGCCACATCGGCCGTTCTCCGTTTTCGACAATCCTTATATCGCCAGATTCAGTTTTCCGCGCTTGTGATGATGCTTGAGATCATTTCTCGCTCTCACCTTTAGATTTTTCGGGCATTTCTTCCATGCCCCCTCGTCACCTCGGTTTGCGTGCCACATCGGCCGTTCTCCATTTTCGACAATCCTTATGTCACCGGATCCAGTTTTCCACACTGATGACGATACTTGAGACCTTTTCTCGCCCTCATCAATCCCTTTTTGTTCGGTATAATTTTATCCCTTTTTCGGGCCGAGCAATCCCTTTTACGAAAAAGGCACTTAGGGAGTTTCTGTTAAGCTCTTTTCTGACTCCTAAAAACAATGAAAAGATTGCTGAGCAACCTTGCTTCCTTTCATGCTCGTTAAACGTATCTGAAAGGGCGTCTACCTGGTATAAGTTTACCCCTTTTCCAGACCATGTAGACTAATTACGAAAAAGGTATACTCTAGTCACATCGGCTAGAAGAGTTCTCCATCCGCATCATTTTATGCTTTTTCGGGCCTTGGAGACTAAACTTACGAAAAAGAAACACCAATAGAGTCCACTTACTGTTTTCAGACTCTCTAAACATGAAAGCAACCATGAGCATGAGCCGTCCTGGGCTCACAAAATCCACAGGACCGTACCATTTCAGAGCACACTTTTATCCCTTCTTGGAGCTCATTAAAACTACGAAGAAGGAATCAATGGTGTCTCTTGGCGCCACGACAGATCACTTCTACTCATTAGGCAGCTTCCTCATTTTGGTCGCCTTTGTTCAGAGTATTCTGCAGTATGCCACCTTGATAATTCCCCGACGGCACCTATCAGCTCGTCCTCCCCCCCAGAGTCAATATATACTATTCAGTCAAAGCAATGATCCCCACAACTACAAGTCAGTTCCCTACGCTGCCAGGTCAACCATTTCATCATGCTCTGAACAAAGGAAGTTTGAGTCTACCCAGTTTTTGACCCAGTTATTTCCCATTCCCACAAGTATGTTAGTCCTACCATCAGTACTACAACACTTCAGTTTTACACCTCGTGCTCCTATCAAGGAAACATCATTGCCTTGTTAGTTGTTGGTCTCCCTCTGTCGACGACAACCACATTGATTCCAGAGGATAGACATAGAGGTCCCTGTGTCTTGGACTCATCACCATTTATGATGAGTGCCTACGAATCATTTCGAGAGGAATTTTCAGTGCCTCTCCAAATGATTGTTTCTCACATGCTCGACTTCAACACCTTGATCGCATCGTTGAGACTCGCACAGGGTATTCGTCCGGTTCACTTATTAGTCGAAGACCCCGGATACCTCCTGACTCCTCCACATTTGAGAGTCTTCCTATGGATAAAACTAGTTACACTGTTTCTATAGATATCCGGGTTGCGCATGGCGACAGTATTCAGATGTACCCCAGTTTCATACTCCCTTGAGTATACAGTTATATTATTTCTCAGAGATGACTCATAGTCTTTGAGTCCCTACAGATGTTGGACACCTTCAGTTTCAACAGTTCATCAGTTATTCCAGTGTATCAGTTATGATCAGGAGTACATCCCAAAATAATGTCCCCCCTGGATCATTATGATGTACCAGTAGATTCTTTCTGTATTAGATCCCCCTTCTTGGGACTAATTGTTATGTATATGTCTTGATACGAGCATGGGAATGCCCGCCTCGTCCATTATTAAAGATTATACCTCATTCACATTGAGGCCATGTAATATTTTTTGTTTTTGCAGCTTCCAAGGGCCGTGGTTCCAGTCTCCAATCGGTCTCTTCTCCTTCCCAAAACCCTGAAAAAAGACAAAAGAACTATGATGTCTATCGTCCATACGATGAGCTCCTGCCCTCACACATCAGGGGGCAATCTGTTAACACCTAAAAAGTGCTCACTAGCTCATTCCCTTATTCACATGACCCATTTGTCCACTTTTCCACCATCTGAGCCTCTGAAACCAACAAAAGGTCACCAAAAGACCTTAGTACACCCCTTTTTCCATTAAAAAAGATTATTTTTCCTGAAAAGCATAAAAAACCCTAAAAAAGGGTCCAAATTCCCAAAAATATTAAAAAGGGAATTTAAATATTATTTTTATTCAAAAAAGGAAAAAGGAGGGAAAAGTACCTAAACCATGTTGGTCAATACCATTTGGTTTCCACAAAACCACAAATGGTATTCCCCACCACCAAAACCTATAAAAAGGTGGTAGGGGCTCCTCATTTCACATCCATCCATTATATCATCCTTATGCTGCTGAAATCTCCCTTGAGCATTTTAGCCATTGAAGCAACCTTGGAGAAGGAGACCTCTTGGAGCTTGGAGCTACTCATCTTGGGAGTTGCTCAACATCAACCTTCACCATTGAAGGTATTATCGCAAGCACTTGCTTGCCCCCATTTTTCAATACAAATTCATTCTTTAATATTTTCTTGTTCTTGTTTTTTAAATGTTTACATTATTTGCTTAAATTCTTGCATAGATCCATGATTAGTTTTGTTTAGTTTAGTTTCTTGTTTTAATTCTATTGAAACTGTTGCTACTAGTTAGCAGGTGCCCATAGCACTAAGCCTGGTTGCAAAACCGGGCCAACACTCGCAACAGCAAAACCGTGGCTTGAATATCGAATCCATCAATTACGATGGATCCAGAACATCGGGTTTCAGCTAGGGGACCCTCCACACTGTGCCTTGAAGTCTCGAAAACGGTGCTATTGTGCCATCTCTAGAGCAAGGGTTTTCCTAAGCGAGGGCCATGCTAATCCTGCTCAAGGGGGTCATTTACGTTCTAAAGGCTCTCAAGCATGCGTGACCATCATGAAAACATCCAAAATGGTCACGTGCATGTGCGAGAGCTGACGGAACCCAATTTCGCTCATCGGTTTGGCTTCCGTGACCCTGGAGAAATTCCTCAAAGTGTTTCTGAATGGCCCCGGGGTGCACGACGAAAAATACCCGCAACAACAAAATCGTGGCTCAGATCGTAAATCCATCGATTCTGATGGATCCAGGATGTCGATTTTCATCTAGGGCCCCCCCACACTATGTCTCGAGGTGTCAGAAACAGTGTTATTGTGTCATCTCGGGATCTAGGGTTTTGCTCAGTGAGGGCCATGCCAATCTTGCTCAAGGGGGTCATTTATGATTCGAAGGCTCCCAGGCGTGCATGGCCATCGTGAACACACCCAGAGTGGCCATGTTCATGTGCAGGAGCTGACAGAACCCAAGTCTGCTCTCTGGTTTGGGTTCCGTGCCCTTGGAGCAATTCCTCAAAGTGTCCCTGAATGGCCATGGGGTGCCCAACGAAAATGCCCGCACCAGAAAAACCATGACTCGAATTGAAAATCTGTCTATTCTAATGGATCCAGGGCACCGAGTTTCATCTAAGGGACCCCCACAATGTGCCTCGAAGTCTCGAAAACAGTGTTATTCTACCATCTCAGTAACTAGTGTTTTGCTTAGTGAAGGCCATTCCAATATTGCTCAAGGGGGTCATTTATGATCCGAAGGCTCCTGGTCATGCGTGTCCATCATGAACACATCCACAATGGCCACATGCATGTGCTGGAGCTTATGAAACCCAAGTCCGCTTGGCGGTTTGGTTTCCATGCCCCTAGAGCAATTCCTTAAAGTGTCCCTGAATGGCCACGGGGTTCCTGACGAAAATGCGTGCAACAGCAAAATCGTGACTTGGATCGTGAACCAGTTGATTCAAATGGATTCAGGATTCCAGGATTTAGCTAGGGGTCTTCCCACACCATGCCTCGAAGTCTCGTAAATGGTGTTATTCTGCCATCTCAGTAACTAGGGTTTTTCCTGGAGATGGAATGGCCTTCACTGAGAAATCCCCTAGCTCCATAGATGGCACAATAGCACCATTTTCAATACTTACAAGCATGGTGTGAGAGGGTCCCCTAGTTGAAAACTGGCGTCCCGAATCCATCGGAATCAACAGATTCGTGATCGGAGCCACGGTTTCGATGTTGCGGGCATTTTCATCGGGCAACCCGGGGCCATTCAGGGACACTTTGAGGAATTGCTCCAGGGTCACAGAACCCAAACCGATGAGTGGAATTGGGTTCTGTCAGATCCCACATGTAAACATGGCCATTATGGATGTATTCACGATGGCCACACATGCCTGGGAGCCTTTGGATCGTAAATGACCCCCTTAAGCAAGATTGGCATGGCCCTCACTTAGCAAAAACCTTGCTCTAGAGATGGCACATTAGCACCATTTCCGAGACATTGAGGCACGGTGTGGGGGTCCCCTAGCTTAAACCCTGGATCCATTGGAATTGACGGATTCATGATCGGAGCCACGGTTTTGCTGCTGAAGGCATTTTCGTCGGGCACCTCGGGGGCATTCAGGGACACTTTGAGGAATTGCTCTGGGGTCACGAAACCCAAACCGGTGAGCAGAATTGGGTTCTGTCAGCTCCCACACATGCATGTGATCATTCTGGATGTGTTCACGATGGCCACGCATGCCTGGGAGCATTTGGATCGTAAATGACCCCCTTGAAAAAGATTGCATGCCCCTCACTAAGCAAAACCCTAGCTCCGGAGATGGAACAATAGAACTGTTTCCGAGACTTCGAGGCATAGTGTGGGGGGTACCTTAGATGAAACCCGATGTCTCGGATCCATCAAAATCGACGGATTCACGATCTGAGCCACTATTTTTTTGATGTGGGCATTTTCGTCGAGCACCCCAGGGCCATTTAGGGACACTTTGAGGAATTGCTTCAACGGCATGGAACCCAAACCGACGAGCAGAATTGGGTTCCGTTAGCTCCCACATTTTCACATGGCCATTCTAGATGTGTTCATGATGGCCATGCACTCCCGAGATCCTTCGAATCGTAAATGACCCCCTTGAGCAAGATTGGTATGGCCCTCATTGAGTAAAACCCTAGCTCCGGAGACGACACAATAGCACTATTTTTGAGACTTTGAGGCAAGTTTTGGGGGTCACGTAGGTTGAACCTGGCATACCGGATCCATCGAAAGCAACAGATTTGCGATCTGAGCCACAGTTTTGTTGCTGTGGGCATTTTCGTCGGGCACCCCGAGGCCATTCAGGGAAACTTTGAGGAATTGCTCCGGTGGCACGAAACCCAAACCGATGAGTGCACTTGGGTTCCATCAGCTCCTACATGTGCACACAGCCATTATGGACGTGTTCACGATGTCCACGCATGCTTGGGATCCTTTGGATCGTAAATGACCCCCTTGAGCAAGATTGGCATGGCCCTCACTGAGAAAAAACCTCGCTCTGGAGATGGCACAATAGAACCATTTATAAGACTTTGAGGCATGGTGTGGGCAGGCTCCTAGCTGAAACCTGACGTCCTAGATCCATTAGAATCGACGGATTCATGATTCAAGTCATGGTTTTGCTGCTACATGCATTTTTCGTCGAGCACCCCATGGCCATCTAGGGACACTTTGAGGAATTGCTCCAGGGGCACGAAACCCAAACTAGCGAGAAGAATTGGGTTTCATCAGCTCCATCATGTACACATGGCCATTTTGGACATGTTCACGATGGCCATGCACGCCCAGGATCCTTCAGATTGTAAATGACCCCCTTGAGCAATATTGGAATGGCCTTCGCTGAGAAAAACCCTAGCTCCGGAGATGGCACAATAACACTGTTTCCGAGACTTCGAGGCATGGTGTGGGGGGGGGCCTATCTGAAACCCGATGTCCCGAATCCATCAGAATCAATTGATTCGCGATCCGAGCAACGATTTTTCCACTACGATCATTTTTTTCGAGCACCCCGAGGCCATTCAAGGACACTTTGAGAAATTGCTCCGGGGTCACGGAACCCAAACTAGCGAGCGGACGTGTTCACGATGTCCACGCACACCCGAGAGCCTTTGGATCGTAAATGACCCCCTTGAGAAATATTGGAATGACCTTCACTTAGTAAAACCCTTGCTCCAGAGATGGCACAATATCATCGTTTTCGAGATTTTGAGGCATGGTGTGGGGGACCTCTAGTTGAAACCCGACGTCCTAGATCCACTGGAATCAACAGATTCATGATCAAAGTCATGGTTTTTCTACTGCCAGATTTTTTGTCGGGCACCCTGGGGCCATTCAGGGACACTTTGAGGAATTGCTCTAGGGTCACGGAACCTAAACTGACAAGCAGACTTGGATTCCATCATCTCCCACACGTGCATAAAGGAGGTTTCAAGCTACTATATAGGACATGTCTTAGGGTTGTTTGGCTCCCAATTGTTGATAAATATGAAAAATGGCTAGGTAAATGTTGCTAATGAGATGAAATGAGGGTTTTTCTTGGGTAAATCCCTAAGGGAACACCTCACACAAGAGGTCATACACTTATAACCACATCGTGATGCTCCCTAAGATATTGAGACAATATTCAGAATATGTGATCCATTATAGAGTAACACCTTTGTCCTCCTAATGTTATGTAAACACATAAGAAAGTGTTTTACCATAAGTCAATTAGAGAGGATATGCCATAACACTAGTACCAACTGGATGTCCCCATTTTTATATGGCATATGGAAAAGCAGGCTAAGTGGATTGAAGGTAGACTAGAGGTATCATTGAGCTGGTTAAAAGTGTCTCTATCAAGTGTCTGTGGGAAAACCCTAGAACTTCGATGTACTTAGTGAGCATATATGCATATTTAACATCTAGTTTTGGCTTAGTGGGCACCATTAAGTGTTCTCCTTATGACAATGGAATATAGTATTTGGATTGTTTCTTTGTGTATACTATACACATACTTATATAGAAAAAATTACTTGTAGTTCTTTGAGGCTAAGTTTCACTCTAGGTAAACCATGTTATTTTGTTTTATCCATAATCTATGTTTTTTACTGATTAGGTATATTGAACTACTAGTGGAAATTGTGAATACTGCAAGTTTTTTAGGCTAAAATTGTGGTTCTTTGTTGGGGTTTTAATCATTGTTGTGAAAGCCTTGTAGTTGCTTTCCTATATATTGAAATCATATATGAATTAAAATTTGTTTAGAATGGGTGAAGCAAGTCATTATATTCTTTCTTTACATGTGGATCTACCTAGAAACATAAATTATGAGTGTCTATAGGTTGGGATTGTTGCAAGGAATAGATGAAAATCAAATTGTATTGAATGGATGAAGCAAGATAAGCATTACATCCTTTAGTTGCATGAGGATCATCTACTTGAAACCCCCATTTATGACTTTAGAGGTCAAGATAATTAGAAGGAACATTGTTAAAGGTATCTATTCCAATCATAATGTATTCCTTATTAACTAGAAAAAAGAGGTGGGTCTTACTAGATGTACTCACTATGTCATATTTACCCAATATGAGAAGGGAATTGAATTGAAATGCTTTTGTTTGTAAATTGATGCTAGTTGAAAATGTTAAATGAATATCTAAGTAAAAACACGAATATCCATGGAAATGAAAATCCCATTATGTTAACATCCATGTGTTTTTTGCCACTTATATGTTCTACTTCCATGCCCTATTTTCTAGCCCTTAACTTTTGAGTTTGATCAAATAGTAGTGAAATATATTAAATAGAACATTATGATATCGTAAATTTTCATTTAACTAGCTTCTTAGATATCCCTCACACCTACATATTATCAGTACTCAAGAAATCTGACATAAAATATAACATAATCATTTTTGCATTCTTAGAGATACTAACATTGTTGAAAGTACAACATGAGCTATAAATCAAGATATCCTTGCGTGGGTGAAGATGTTTTCTTCCTTATTTGGATTTCCTCAAGTCTTGTCCTTAACAATAACATTTTGTTATCATTTGATGACTTGAAACTAGTGAGTATTTCACATGGAAAATATAAACAACATGAAAACCTTCTTTATATAAACGCAATGCGAGATTTCTTTAGAACTTTCATCTTTTTAAGACAATAATAGATCCATAAGAAATCAACTTATGGCCCATATCTTTCATTAACATGGATGCTTTGTGGAATTCAAATTTAATTATATCTTCAATTACTCTTGTAATGGCTAAATGGCCTAGACTCCAATGAGCATGATGGCGAAAATGTTGACAATGAGCAAAATGATGACGATGGTGATAATGGGCGCGAGGATAGATATGGTGATGGTGAAAATGATGTTAAATTTTAAGAATTTACTTCAATATGATCTAGGATCTTAACTGAGAGAACAACATGTACAGCATATCTACAACATATCAATCATGGACACAATAATGCAAGCACACAAAAGACACAGAGTTTACTTGGGGAAAACCATAAAGGTGAAAAACCCCAATAACTTCCTCAGAGATAGATAGAGCAATGATACAACTAGAATACAAGAGATAGTCTTCCCCTAGCCGCAGAGCCTCCTCCTCCACAAGTGCTCCACTTTACAAAGTGTGAGTGAGAGAATAGAATGATCAAATAGAGATCTCCTGATCTCTATTTATACTAGACTTGACTTGCCTAATAACCTTTACTAGGTCATCCTTAACTTAACCACATAACACAATGCTGACTGTGCTGACACCGAATAGGGTGGTCTAATAACCCTTTGAACCACATGGCTGACCCCCACTAGGGTAGTCTAATAACCCTTCAACCCACATGACTTATATAGGGCCGACCCCAACAAGGTGGTCTAATAACCCATCAAGTATAAGTTACGACACTTACAATATAAATGACGACACTTCCGTATAGAGGAATAATAACATCTCTATAGGAATACAACCACTTCCGTATAGAGGAATAATAACATCTCTATAGGAATACAATATACATATATGTGAAATACATTCTAAAGTTACATATACATCAACACTCCCTCTTAACTAGGAATGTATTTCTTGACACAGGTCTTCTAGCACAAGTCTTCTTCTCTGGATCATCATCAGTGAATCATCATCCTCGAATCATCGTCATCATCACTGCTGCTTCTATCTCAATCAATCTCTGAATCTACTCATCATAGGAAGTTCTACATAGCCAGTCCTTTTTCATACTGGATGTGGGCCCACCACCTGCAGGTCTTCATCATCTGTGCGAACGGTCTGATAGAGGTGATCTCTCAGGACTAATTTTATGTGTAGATGCCATACCTGACAAGGGCATCCCAGGAACATTTATGTGCCTAATCATGATCGGCAAGATCTCCTCAGGACTGATTACATGCATCTCCTTCACAATACCTTTAAAGAGCATCCTAGGTACATTTATGTGCCACAGCATGACCGACAAGATCTCTAAAGAGCATCCAAGGACTTATTACGAGCACACGGCTCAACCTCTCAGATCTCTAGGACTGATTACATTTGAATAGACAATACCTTTAAAGAGCATCCCAGGAACATTTATGTGCCGTAGCACAACTGACAAGATCTCTAAAGATCATCCCAAGACTTATTATGAGCACATAGCTCAACCTATCGGATCTCCAGGACTGATTACATGTCTCCATAGTAATACCTCATCCCAGGACCGATTACGAGCACACAGCTCAACCTATTGGATATCTAAAGACTGATTACATACTACATAGCAATACCTCATCGCAGGACTGATTACGAGCACACAGCTCAACCTATCGGATATCTGAGGACTGATTACATGCTATTTGCACAACCTTCCACATATCATCTCTGACCTCCAAGTATCAACCTGATACTCATGATCCAACGGATCATCATCGCACGAAGCATCATCCTGATGCTCATGATCATACTGATCATCATCACTGTATTGTCCTAGTACATATCATCTGGAGAAACATCCTGAAGCTCATCATCATGATCATCCTGATCATACAATGCATCCACCTGATGAATACCAAGTATCTACCTGATACATATCATCATACATGATCCACCTGATACAAATACAAATACATGATCCACCTGATCATGCCTGATACATATCAACATACATGATCTACCTGATCATACAATGTATCCACCTGATACATATACAGATACATGGTCCAAGCATCCAAATGATGCATATACAAAATACATACAAATGATCCAACCGATCATATCCAGCATCCAACATGATGCATACATACATATACATATAAATGATCCAACTGATCATATCCAGCATCCAACATGATGCGTACGTACATATACATATAAATGATCCAACTGATCATATCTAGCATCCAACATGATGTGTACATACATATACATATAAATGATCTAACTGATCATATCCTGGAGCATCGTCCTGATGCTCATCATCCATGATCCTCCTAATCATCATAGCATCGTCCTCTTCATATCATCTCATTGTTCACGAAGCACAGCCCAGATGCACATCATCCAACACTTACACCATCGACATGGGAGAACACATCTACCACCATTCGGAGAAGGCTCCAGCCCTTACTTTTTCACCATGGGAGAACACATCTACCACCATGTGAAAAATGGATTCAGCCCTTACATCTACACCATGGGAGAAAACATCTACCACCATGTGAGAATGGCTCAGCAATTACATCACGACCATGGGAGAAATCATCAACCATGTCAGAAAAGCTCATGTGTATCTGCATCTTCCAGACTCATCACTTCCCTTTGGAAGAAACCTCGATCTGAAGTGCACCAAGCCTCTCTCTGAAGTACTCAAACTGCACTCTAGGCAACAGCTTGGCCAATACATCTGCAACCTACTCATCCATCGCAACATACTCTGCTATGGCTATACTCAGTGCTACACGGAACTGCTTCCTGCTAAACCAAGAGATCACACCTGATCCCATACTGAAGCAGCACCCAGGAGTACTCTTCTTATCTGCAGCACTTCCTGCCCAATATGAATCAACATAACCTTGTGGGTTAAACTTTTGATTCGCATCATACTTGAGCCCATAGTCAACCATACCCTTCAGGTACCTCAGAATATGATTTACAACAACCAGGTGAACACTCCTCGAATCTATCAGGAACTGGCTCAATGTGTTCACCATAGAGCAAATATTTGGTCTCGTGTTCATCAGGTACATCAAGGACCCAATCATCTGACGATACACAGTGACATCAACCGGATCAGATGAAGCATCACACAGAAGCTTCAGGTTCGATGCCATAGGTGTGGCCATGGCCTTGTAGTCCATCATCCCGAACCTCTTCAGGATCTCTACTGCATACTTCCCTTGTTCAAGGAAGATTCCATCTGCACTTTATCTCACCTCCATATCTAGAAAGTGGTGCATCATACCCAAGTTCTGCACATATATGACTCCCTGTCATGTGTCTCAGAACCAAGTGGCTACTCCACATACACTCCTTTTTCAACTACACCATTCAAGAAAGCTGTCTTGAAATCCATCTGGTGTATCTTTCATTTCATCACTACAGCTAGAGCAAGTACAGATCTAATGGAAGTGTATCTGGCTACAGGAGCAAAAGTCTCTATGCTACCACCTGCAGCATGCTTGATCTTGTAGATCCTCTTGGAAGTCACTACAGACTACCCTTCAGGTCTTGGGACTGCATCCCAAACATATTCATGATCGATTGGTACTCCTCAATCATGGCATTCTTCCCAGATCCTGGGAACTTCAATATCTTCAATATTTTCAATAGATAACTTTGTTGCTGAACAAATGTTGTAGTCCTTCTTTTGTAGGTGATGGTATATGATCTTTCCTACACAACAAGTTAAATTGCATGATTAGAAAACATCTCATAGTTTTCAAAACAAATTCTTACACATAAAGAAATATGTCATACAGTCATGCAATTATCTTAGCCAATGCTTCAATACAACATTTATCCACGGGGCCTTCACTAGAAGGCAATATAATACCATGTTCATTCATATTGCGGTATTAAATATTCATGAAAACCTAAAAATTATATTGCTTATATATTAAGGGGCAAAGGGTTTTTTATTTAATGTAACAATACAAAAATACTTTGGGGTCTTTTTTATATGGGAGGACTGACAAATATCCTGCAAATGGAGATGGTCGGATCACGACCAGATGAGAAATCGGGTTGAGGCAAGGCTCGGGCTTACCAGTACGTAGGGAAATCGTGTCTTGAGGAATGCTTGAGGTCAGGGGGTTTCGTGGTGAAGTGGGTTTCCAATCGATCATAGTCGAGCGACAGTGGTCATTGACAGCCAATTGTTACCAATATCCTTGGGAGGCTCTAAGCCTCCAGGGCCTGTTATAGGCCCTCGAAAGGACTTGGGGGCTTGAATACCCAACCACTCTTGCCTATTACAGGCCTTGGTAGGTTTAGTCAGCCTCCTAGAGCTTGTTACAGGCCTTGGGGGCTTGGATACCTAGCTTACAACAGGCTTAGTCAGAGATTGGGGAACTACAACATGCAATCTAAATGGTGTACTATGTGCATTGGCTCTAGTGAAATATAAGAAGTGATCTCCTATCTCTTCATTAGACCATTAGATGTTGCAAATCATAATGATATGTGGTTGAGTAATTGCATTGTGGGTGAAGTAATGTGCATCCACAATATACATCGAAAGAAGCAAGGTGCATTGTAGAATGCATGTGGGGTCATAAGAGGGGTATCATATCAATATACTCGGTAGAAATATAAAGGGGTATAAAAAATGTTAATGAAAAAATTGATACATACAATATCTAGTGAAAATAGGGATTTTTTTAAATTGGGAAGACATATTGGGAGGGGGTTAAAAAAAATGATTTTGGAAAGTATTTTTCAATATTTAGTGAAATTAGGGGTATTGTTTCATATACCACGAACGAACGTGCTATGATAGCGGTTTATTGAGTGAAGCCCTCGTGCATTTATCCATATCCCGTAACTTTCTAGATGCCTTCCAATCTATACCAGAACATTGTTAAGAGTGTGCACAACTCCTAACATGTCAGCAAAGAGGTTTCATTCTAGATAAGTAGCAATGGAATGTTGTACAGTGCCATAGGCCACTTACCCATGTATATTAGTAGTATACTGTTCATCAATGCAACTATTCTAATATGCATAATACACAACCTAATTCTAGGAAAATAAGCATATTCATCATTGAATATTATTATGTAAGAAATGACAATTCAAATACTTATCTTTGTTTGGTTGTTGGGTTGACTCCCTCTTAGTCTTTGCTTCTTTTCTGCAACTCCATTCTGATGTGGATTGTGAGAAGTGGTCAACTCCCTCTAAATATCTGCATCCTTGCAGAACCTACTGAAGTGTGCTCCTTCTTGATCTTTGCTTCCTTGCAAGAACAACTGGAGTGTGCTCCCTCTTGATCTTTGCTTCCTTGATTACCTGTCCTTGAACTTATATCCATCCTTAATCACTATGCATGCTTATTAGTATCATCATTGTGTTATCCTCGAGGTTTCATACATAATCACACATTCATTAGTATAATCTTAATACTATCAAAACACAATAATCTTAAACATGTATAGTCATGATCATTTCAAACAGAAATAATAAACATTAGTATTCAAGGTTTCACGGAAGTCTTCTTTTACTTAGCATATTCTTATTTGAACATAGGACTCTTCCGGTTAGTTAAATCATCAATCAAGATAAGAGATATAATATGCATAAACCCATGACTATTCAAACCTATGACTTCATGAATAATCATTATCAATAACACAACAGTATAAGATCCTAACACAAGGTAGGATTCTAGTTTGATATAGGAAAAACATACCTGGATTAGCAAGCTAGCTATTTATGTCTAACATACCCACATAATGTCTTCTGGTTCTCTTCAGTGACTTGTGCTAGTAACCTGCATGTCTCATAAGTTAACCATTGTAGAACCAAGTTATACATACCTTGTAAGTAGATCTTCTATGTGATCCATGACAATGGATGAATCTTTGTCTTCATGTCACCATGATCATATGTTCTTGAAGTAGAACATGATTTGTCTTTCTTGGTGTACCTTTTATGTTAGCGAACAACATAAACCTCATACAACATCACAATGCATTAGTACAATAAGTGTAAAAACCTTAATCAATCAATATCTTCTATTAAGGTGATACGACAAGTCTAGTAATTAATCCAGATTGTACTAACTATAATGATATGAAGACAAACATATCATAAAATTAACTATGAACAAAATTTGAAACATACCTGTAAGCCATACCTATCAAGATTGCTTGTAATCTTCTTATGGAAAGCCTTAGCCTCATCTCCCTCTGAAATAGGAACTTCTTCACTTATGCAGGTGACCAATCCATCCTCTTCTAGGATTAACCCAATCCACTTGATTTGTAGGAACTGGATCTGGATCTGGATTAGGGTTTGTAAGAGAAACCCCAAAAATTCAAACTTTCGAAAGGATAGAAATATGTGCCTTGATGAGCTGATCAAGCTGGTGTATTCAGAATTTGAAAATTGCAAAGTTTCACTCCTCAATTTTGCCTTTGAAACTTCCAGATTCACTGGACATGACTCCGAACTAGGGTTTGATGAAGCCCACTCTTCTTCCCAATAAAAAGGTTTGATCCAAAGCTCTAAGCTTCTATTTTTCTAAGGAGCTTCCATTCGTGGTCACAGATTTAAAAAATTCCCATTTTTGCAGAAGCCTTAATTTTCCACTTTTCCAATCAAAGTCCCGAACTAGGGTCCAATCAAGCCCGGTCTTCTGCCCAACCAAAAATTATGATCTTGGTCTCTAAATTTCTATTTTGATGAGTAGCATTCATCCGTAGTCTCTGATTACAAAAAATCCAACTTTCTCCAAAACCCTAAATTCCGGAAGCCATGAATGAAGGTGCTCAAAAATAATTCTGTTTTGACAGAAATATGTACCTAATTGTTTCTGGTGTAACTCCATACTTTTTGATCCACAGTGTCTGAAAATGTTTTCTGTGGTATTGTGACTTGTCATCTTTCCATCCCGATAGGTCTGACCTCAATTGGATTCTCTGAGAGAGAGTTATGCCAAGTGTCGCAACGTGACCTGTTTATGGGATAAAATAGGAGATTGAACTTGTACGAAGTTCCACGTGTCACTGGTTCAACTTCGGCCTGTGAAAAAGTTTCTTGAGATAGTGCATTCTGTGTACTACCTTTCACTTTTTACGAAATTTCATTTAAAGCTTCCTATCCCAAGTTATGATCTTGTTTCCAAGGTCACTTGTTTATGACTGAGATCTGGAAGAGGCAGAAACCCTATATTGTATAGATCATAAATCACAAAGTACAACGAATTAGAGGTTTTCCTTTGGATACAAGGTACATGGGGATATTAGCTTCGACCTGTAACAATTTCAGATCTGAAAACTTTTCCAAAATGGATTTATAGCGAAATTTCTACGATGACTGGTTTTTGCTATATCAAGCCCTAGCATCGCAAATGCAACAAGTGTCATACATGCCATATCATGCCTTCTTTCAGGCTAGCTCTGATACCATGTTAAATTTTCAGAATTTACTTCAATATGATCTAGGATCTTAACTGAGAGAACAACATGTACAACATATCTACAGCATATCAATCATGGACACAATAATGCAAGCACACAAAAGACACAGAGTTTACTTGGGGAAAACCATAAAGGTGAAAAACCCCAATAACTTCCTCAGAGATAGATAGAGCAATGATACAACCAGAATACAAGAGATAGTCTTATCCTAGCAGCAGAGCCTCCTGCTCCACAAGTGCTCCACTTTTCAAAGTGTGAGTGAGAGAATAGAATGATCAAATAGAGATCTCTCGATCTCTATTTATACTAGACTTGACTTGCCTAATAACCTTTACTAGGTCGGCCTTAACTTAACCACATAGCACAATGCTGACTGGGCCGACACCCAATAAGGTGGTCTAATAACCCTTTGACCCACATGGCCGAATCCCACTAGGGTGGTTTAATAACCCTTGGACCCACATGACTTATACAGGGACGACCCCAACAAGGTGGTCTAATAACCCATCAAGTATAAGTTACGACACTTACAATATAAATGACGACACTTCCGTATAGACGAATAATAACATCTCTATAGGAATACAATATACATATATGTGAAATACATTCCGAAGTTACATATACATCAACAAATGAGACAAAGTGGATTAGGTTTATTGTGGACATTGAATGATTGATGGGGACAAGGATGGTGGCACCAAGAGCAAGAGGTTGACGAGGCTTGATGGTGATTGTGGTAGTGGGCATGGTGTTGGTGACAATGTTTTCATGATAGTCACGAGTTCAACATTAAGATGGTAACCCTAGAGCTTGGAGCCTATCCTAGAAACATGAGAGCATATCCTAAAAAATGTAGTTGGGAGCGTAAACCCTAGCTTGTATTCTAATAACAATGAGACCCTAGTATGTAGCCTAATCCCTTGCCTAAATTATAATACATATAAAAAGTAAATCATTTTCATTGTACATATATATTCATATGCATACATTTGAATCAAAATCATTATACACATATATAGAACAAAACTCAAACAAAACTATTTATAAATCCATGAGATAAAACCATAGTGGAACAAAACTCGAACAAATATATAAATTTTCAGGAAAATAGTGGAACATGGTTCCCAATCTACATACGATGTAAAATCGTGCCCTATAAAAAATCCGACAACTCGTGTCGTAGATCCAAAATACATGGCAACTCGTGCCCTATACAAAATCTAACAACTCGTGTCGTAGATCCAAAATACATGGAAACCCGTGCCGTAGATACAAGGTACAAGGGAACTGGTGCGCAAAAGTGCCACATCGTGGCTAATGTACATAACATGGTGTGTCAAGAATTGTGACCACCCGGGTCACTCCCAGGTGCATCTATAAAATCGGTCTTCCTCTTCTTGGAGATACTAGTACCTCGGGTCTTCTTCCGTCTAGGAGTAGACTGTCTCTCGAGGATCTGAAACAAATGACATAAAATACCATTAGTTTGAAGCATTTGTAACATTTACCACATTTATAAAATGAATGTACAATTCAAATATTTAATAAATCACCGCTGGTGCAAGTGGGAGATGAGAGGCAGGTGTCCTAGATCTGCTCAGCCTCTCAGCAATTCCACCCTACAACATTTAGGACAATCATTTCATTGAAAAATAATACTTGCTTAAATTAATTTTGGTTAATGCATCAAAACATTTTCATAAATTAACTTGATTCTCACCATGAACACCTCTGACAATGGACATGGTTGGGATTCTAGGCTAGCAAGTGGAGCAGTTGGCTAGACAACCTGCTCCGATGCAGTCATGGAGGGGGGGAGCAGATGTAGATGCAGCAACTATGGGTGCAACCACTATAGGTACATGGGAAGATAATGGAATAGTATCCACAATAGTGGTGGAAACTGGAGATGATATGGTGGAAGAGGACATGGTGGTATGGGGTGGAGGAGGACATCGTGGATGATGAACCCCTACCGGCTGTACAATAGGGGTTATCGACCCAAAAGGGCTAGGGGGGATGTTGAGGTATGGTGAATGGGACGGCGGTCCTGGATAGAGGGAGGAGGATGGATAGAAGGGAGGTTGTGGATGAAGGTGGGACGCTGGATGGAAGACGGGTGTGGATGAATGGGGGAGGATGGATAGATGGCGGGGCGTGGATGAATGGGGGAGTATTTATAGATGGGGGGGCATGGAAAAATGGGGGAGGATGGACAGAGGGGGGAGGATGGACAGAGGGGTGAATATGGATGGAGAGGGGAGGGTGGATAGAAGGGAGGGGATGGACGGAGGGAGGGTTCATGATGGAAGCGAGGGGGGAGAATCATGGGAGAGGGTGGAAACATGGGACTAAAGTGTCCTGCAGCTGTTGGCGGCCCCTGCATACAAATTTGTAATATCATAGTTTAGTAAAAAAAAATCAAATTAAACCATAGTATGTCGTAACATTTCAAATTAAAAGTGTGATTTAAACTACATATTGTACCTGTGTATATGGTGATCTGTCGATCCCTGGCGGAGATGGCTGATCATCGTAGTTCGTGCATACCTGTGGACACCAAAATGCATGCATGTTATGAACATATTAAACAAGTAATTATTTAGTCATTCAAAATATTACAAAAATGTGTACGAACTATCATCATGTATGTCATAAATGTAAAAACATAAAAATAGAAATGCCATAAGTAATACCAATATTGTGTGGGGTACTGAAAATGCCTCCATGTGAGGTGTCGCAATTTCAGTTGCAGCTGCCATTGCTGCATCCAGTTTGCGAGATGTTGTGTTCTCCCATGACGACGTCTCGGATCTAAATATTTATACATTGAAATAATATTTTAAGTCAAACACAAATACTTTAAAATTACTCTACAAATTATCAAGTGATGATTGAAAACACATTAAAAAAAGTGCTAACTTGCTCCACATAGTAGCCCTCGATCGGGCTAGGGAAAGTGTGCCCGTGCTATGAATATTTATTTAATATTATTATTTATTAATTAGTAGATTATTAGGTTATTAGTGAAAGGGTATAACCCTTCACAATGTTGGATCAAGCCCTATATAAAGGCGATCTTATTGTATCATCTTTTATCTTATCAATTCAATAATATATATCTTATTCAATATGGATTTCGTGTCCTAGTTTTTCTGTCGCATTTGGTATCAGAGCGGAACGCTCCTCCATCTGAGCTCGGATTCGGCTCACAATCAGAGCGGATTCGCTCCTACACTTTGAGCTCGGATTCGGCTCATCAACTCCTCAAGTGAGCTCGGACTCGGCTCATCTTTACCATCCCTCACACACCACCCTTCACTCCAAACCGCCTACAGCTCGCCCATCCCTCCCTGCGTTCACCTTTTCCCTACACTTCACGCCTGCGCACTCATCCCCGCCATATCTCCGCCACTCCACTCGCGTGACCCCCATCACTCCCCATCGCGCCTCTGCTCCCTGCGTCCTGCCATCTCCCTACTCCCTCCACCACGCATCTGCTCCTCCTCTGCGTTGCTACACCCCACACTACCACCACCTCCCTCTGCCAAACACGACTCCCTCCACGTCCGTTTCCACTACCTTCCTCCTCTCCTCCCGACCTCTTGCACGCCCTTTTACTGCGCCTGTCTCCCAACTCCACGTTCCATCTCTCCATTAGCACAGCTCCATCACACAAACATTCCATCAGCCAATCCACAAACACCTGCGCCTTTCCTTTCCCACGCACAATCACCTCACGCTGCCAATTCCCCGCCATCCTCTACCATCCCCCGCTACCCAAGCCTTGCGCCCACGCCACATCCCTTGCGCCCAAACCACCTGCGTGCTCCCTACCACGAAACCCTAGCTGCGTCCTCCCTCCGCTCCACGCACTTCACCTCCAGTCATCCTCTCACACGCTGCGCCCAATCTTCTCCGCCCTCTCCATCTCCACCCACGCTCCCTCCATGTCAAACGTAAACCCTAATTTTTAATAAAAAATAAATATTATATAAAGAATTGTTATATTAATATTTAATTTTATTAAAAATTACAATCCACAAATTATAAAAAAATATTTAAATATAATCATTATTATATTTATTTATTTTATTCATAAAATAATTATTGTCTCTACAATAATTTTTATTGAATTTAGTCCTACAAAATTGATTCCAATTATTCACCACCACACTTAAGAAGCATGACGACAGAGTTAAAAGCTCAAATTGCGAAAATAGAGAAGGATTTCCAAACTTTCAAGGAAATGACCACCAAGAGCCATGAAGCACTTAAGAAAGAAATTAAAGAGGAAGTCATTCAAGTAATAAAGCAGAAAATAGACGACAAGTTCGACATTATGAGCAAGGAACAAAAAATGTTAGACCAAAAAATGACGCAGAACCATAATACATTAATGGAGATGTTACAAGGACAAATGCAAAATAAAAAGGACCAAGTCGGAAATACAGATATGCTAGACGCCTCATCTCATATTGTCACACAGGAAGCACTTGCCAAGAATCAAGAAGAATTGAAAAAAGAAATAAAGATTAACAACGCGACGCTTAAGCAAGAGATAGAAACAAAAGTACTGCCAGAGATGGAGGCACGATTAAACAGCCAAATAGAAGCTATCAGTAAGATAGTAGAGAATAAAAAAGATAAAAATCACCGCCAACAACGAAGCAGTTCAAATATGTCACTTACGTCATCCAGTAGTTCCGATCCACCATCAAAACATAAAACAAGAGGGAATCAATATCACCCTTACATAGTGTACCCACCTAAGGCAAAAATAGAGTTGTCGAAATACAATGGAAGTGAAGACCAATGCGTTGCTTGGCTAAACAAAGCAGAAGAATACTTTGACATTTACAATATTCAATCTGACGAGGAGAAGGTGAAATATGCGTCAATGCATATGGAAGGGTATGCCTATAATTGGTACCTTTGGTGGAAAAGAGACAATTTTTCCTACACCTGGAACTTGTTCAAAAATGATTTTTTTAATAGGTTTCAAGGAATCAAGGAAGATGAGTTTTTCAGTAAACTTACGAGATTACAACAAGTTGGAAGTGTTGAAGAATTCACACACCAGTGGGAATCCTTGTCGACACGAGTATTTGGGTTGTCTGACAAGCAAAGACTCGAAACCTATTTAGGAGGTCTTAAACCATACCTCCAAAGAGAGTTAAAGTTACACGACATACCTAACGTAGAGGTAGCAAGACATAAAGCAAAAGCCGCAGAACGCAAACTGGAAGGAATAAAAACAAGAGGCGACAACCATCATCGACAAGAAAAAGAGACACAATGTAGGTACTGTGAAGATACGTGGTCACCCGGCCATCAATGCCACAAACCTCAATCATATGCCTATGAAATGGAAAATAGATCAAAGCCATCTAACAGTTACTCTGATAATAGAAAGAAGAAGAAAAACATATGTCGCCGATGCGGTGATGATTGGATCCCAGGCCATAAATGTAGGAACAATCAGACAATACAGTGCAAAATCATCAATGGAAAGGAAGTGCAAGTATCTACACAAGAAATCACGTCTGATTCTAATACCGACACTGAATCTGAATGATGAACGACATTAGGAAAATACTCAAGCTTTGAGGACAAAGCTTTCCTAAGGGGAAGGCAATGCTATGAATATTTATTTAATATTATTATTTATTAATTAGTAGATTATTAGGTTATTAGTGAAAGGGTGTAACCCTTCACAATGTTGGATCAAGCCCTATATAAAGGTGATCTTATTGTATCATCTTTTATCTTATCAATTCAATAATATATATCTTATTCAATATGGATTTCGTTGTCCTAGTTTTTCTGCCGCAGCCCGCAATGGGGAAAAATATGTGGCATTATCCCCATCGAACTAGAAGGCCCAACATGGCTACCACTGGTCACAGGTCTATCCTGACTCTGTCCCGAAGGCCCTACACCTGTCTCTCTATCAGGGTCATCCTGTTTCTCCACTATAGTAGCTGCTACAAAGGAAGTGTGTCTAAGCAGTCCCTGTGCAACACCCCTCATCGCACCCTCGATTTGATCAAGTTTTTGGGGTAACTGAGGTGGCTGGGGAGAGGGGTTGGGCTCGCGACTAGGAATTGGTGGCCCTCTCAGTGGGTTCCTCCTAGCAGTAGGTCAATCTTGGGAAGAGCCATGCCGAACACCCTGGAACTCGGTTATGTCAAAATAGTTGACATGTAAACTGAGCGCAACTCATCCCACAATTTTCGAAGGAAGTATTGTGGAACCTCCCTATTATTGCAGGGAGGTTTATTGTAAACCATGAACCACCTATGCATCCAATTGTCCCTCCATGGTTGGAAATGACAACAATCCATGCAAACACGTGGCTTTCTAATGTCTGGTGGTTGTTGTGTTCTTGGATCAGTGAACATAATGTACAATTGGGCCTTTGTAATATTCAAATCTTTTATTTCCTCCTTATAAATGCCAAGGAAATAATACTCCCGCATCCTAGCTTTGTATTCAGTCATGTCAGTTAATTGGTGATGTGCATGGATGAGGAAGTCAATTGAGCTCTCAGTTGAGGTGGAAAGGGACACTCGAGATGGTTCCCCTGTGTTTCTTATTTCTCGAGTGTGCACTCTCATTTCATTTACATAATGGTTCCAGTCATCTTGATCAAAATTTGGTTGGGGGTTTTGATTTTCTTGGGCATTTGGATTTTTGTGAGGGTTTTCATTGGTTCCAAGATTTGTGTTTTCTTTTGTTCCACCGGAATCCATGTTAACATTTTGTTCATTCATTGTGTGGGTTTACACTCTGCAATTGAAAATTTCTCTATTTTTTAAATAATTTGGGAATTATTACAAATTTAATAAACAAAAAACAATGAATAAAATGACAAACAACATGCAATTTACCTATCCAATGCACTTGGTGGATGGATGGAGATAGTTTTTGAGTGGAAATGGTGAAATTGGTTGGTTGTATCCCCGCGCACATGATGGATGACTCACGCTCGGACGCAATGGAAAGAATGAAAACAACGCTGCCATGTTTTTTTTTATTACCTTAACAAGGGCACGTGCACACATGTGATTAGGACACGAATGCGCAACAGCACACACACACCCTGGTTCGGTATCGAACCTAATGGCGTGTGCGCGTTGCCTTAGGTGCATGCGCGAGTTTGTTTTTCCCCGCTAGCACCACCTTGTTGCAACACTTTTGGGGATCAACTTTGTGCGCTTGCCCTCGAGTAAATCAACCATTGGTCTAGAATATTCTGCACCAGTAATTTTGGTTAGAATCTTAGCAAAGTGGGTTAAGTGTGGATGATTGAGATTTTACCTGCAAGGAAGATCAAGGGAGGAGATTCTTATGGAAATTTTAAAAATAAAGAAGAGCATGGAACAAGATCCAACAAGAATGGTTCAGAAAATTATGGGACGAAAGGTCAATGAACCACATCTCATCATGGAAATTATATTACGGGGCCAACAGTTAGGATTTGACCAGAGGTTTAAATCAATGATAGAGAATCTACCTACAAGAATTTTCTAAAAGAATAAGTTGTGATAACATAGATTATCAAACACGACTTGAAGGAGAACACGAATGGTCAACTTGTCCTTGCTCTATAATAGAATTCTTGTAGAAGGGTTGGGTGACCATTCCTCCAACATATCTTTCCCTTATAGTGAGACCACAAAGAAGGCTCAAGTGACCATTTCTAAATGATGATATAAAATTTTTGTGGTATCTAGCGGAACATTGGCTTGCCATTCTTTAAGGATGTTGTTCACATCGAGTGGTCTTCGGTAGATGGGACAGATGGCACTCCTTCCTCTAGAGAAGTATTATTCTTGAATGGAGCCGTTTGAAAGGGTTGGTCGATTCTTCCTCAACTGACCCTTCGTCAAGAATATTTCCTCCATACACTACAAGGAAAAAACCTTCTAGTGGAGGTTTTTGCAGAGCTTGCATAAAAAAATCCCATTCATTTGTTTATGGAAGAGGTATTTAGTGGAGGTGGTGGGAAGAGGTTTTAGGAGAGGTTTTCAATTGGTGCACCATAACATAAAACACACACCAGTTCGTTTTAAGAAAAGTTGCATTGGTGCATCAAAATCATAAGGGTATTGACTAGTTGTTGTGCCACACTATGACATGCAATGATGACAATATAACTCGATGGAATTTTTTACACACACACACACACACACATATATCCTATCAAAACTTATCAGTGTGAGATGTGGAAATATATGCACTGGTGCATGTCCAATTAGCACTGACTAAAAGGCAAAAAAACATATTTTTTTTATTATAAAAAATGTACGATGCTCCACATCTATCTAGATGCACTGGTGCACCACTAGCACAACACATTCACCAATGCACATAAGTAAAAATGCACTAGTGTTGAAGAAAACATAGCTCGATGAAATTTCATACAAATATATATATATATTTTTTTGTCAAAATTGATAGTGCGTGATGAGGAAATAGATGAACTAGAGCATGTGAAACTAAAAAGCACTGACTAGAAACCAAAAAACTAACTTTTTATTATAAAAAACATATTGTGCTTCACATCTATCCAAATGCACCAGTGTGCATCATTCAAAAAGAACTAATATCAAAATAGGTCAATGGAATTTTATATAAATATGTTTATTTTATTTTCCCAACAAACCTTGTCTAGTGCATGGAAATGAGTAGGAAGAAACGATATGTGCAACAGTAAAATGCACCACCCTGGAAAAACATGTTTTCATTTACCCGTTACATCTCCCTGGTTTAGTCTATCTATAAATATGCATCAATGCATAACATGATACAATTCACTAGATGATATGTAAAAACAATAGATTTTAAAAATAGATTATCGAGCAATGTTAAGTATTAAACAGATCACACTGGTGAATATCCTAAAAACATGTTGTGGTGTGCCACAAAATCAAGTGCACAAGAATAGGGTAAACTAAAAAATGAAATGAAATGGAAATGTCATTTTCTCCTTTTATCAATGTCGGAGACTGCTTTGTCCGACCCAAGTAGTGGTGTTGCTTTTTGACATCCACTCCCCCTGTACTAGGTGTGCCTCGTTGTTTGGATTTCTATTGCGAATTTATTGGTCAGTGGAGTTGAAATTTATCTGCGCAGTTGAAAATTTTGATTTCTTCTTTAGTGGAAACCATGCCTCCTAGGAAAGCAAGAGTCCAAGTATTTTGCTTATTACCTTCTCATTTAGTTTTTTAGGCAATTAAAAATTGAAAATTTCCTCCAATTTGCCATTTTTTCAAAAAAAAAAGTGTAGTGAACTTTGTCTCTTCAGCTCACACCAAACTCTATGATTAGTGCACTGTGTTTAAACAAAGTGCACACTAGAAATGGGAACATTTTTACAAAATTAACATGACATTATCAGTGTTTCCCATAAACTGAACGCATAGTTTATAGTGCTAGAACAAAAACCAAAATGACTTGCTAAAACTAACAAACAAATAATTTTTAAAATCACACAGAACTATTTAAATAAATTAATGCACAGTTATTGGTGCTTTACCATAAATTTGATGTACCATGCATGGTGCATGAACCTAAACATAGAAGGACTGCTTAAATAAAAAAGAAATTAAAAAATACATGACGTTATTTAAGTATTCAGACACACTGTTACCGGTGCGTGCCTCTTCATAATGAGCACTGTAAATTATTTTCAGGACACGTTAATAAATTTAACACCCAACCATTTAATATCTTTTACATCATACTAGTGCTCACTTTATATACAGACACACCAGTGCTAAGTATATATTGACTCATCATCGACAGTGCACCTTTATAATAAGCACCACGAAATATATTGAGAAAAAAAAATCTTTTGATTGGTGATTTGATTATATAAGGACACACTGGCGCATACTTATATATAAAGCACCAGAAGTTCTATCCTTAAAAAAAGTGTTTTTATTTCTATGTTGTGCTTTATATATGTTCAAGCACTATTGTTGGTGCGTTTTTGCTTTTCTATCACCACGACTAGTGCAATTAGCTTACATAAGCACCAAGGACGGTGTGTGACTATTTTATGGGGACATTGGGAAGCTTTTCAATTTTTTTTGAGAAAAAAATTATCTTCTTTTGAAAAATGTAAATGTAATTTAGTAAAAAAAATTATTTTTTATTTATGTATATACCTCGCTATCTATATGTTTTTGATAAAATTTATATATGTGTTTAATCAGTGATAGGAGCGATGAGAGCAGGAACAATACTGATATCAATGAAAATAATAATACAATGTTGTACGAGAGTGGGAGATCAGAGAAAGGGAGAGGGATTTGGTCCCTCGACCTATTACCCCATAGAAAAGACAATTCTTACAGCATGTTGGCCTTCAAAAGTTTTACAAGTAGGCTACATCATTGAGGGGGCATTCTGATCTATTTATGCAGTTTATCCATCATTAGCATCAACGACAACATGATTTTAGGGTGGGTCCTAATATGTGGTTCCATCCCACAAAGGAGGACATATAATATATCACATGATTATCAAGGAGAGATGAGGATTTGCCCCATTTCCTTGATTTCCCACCCATAATTATAGAATCCAATCAAATGACACATGTATTGATATATGTTAGTGAGGATTTCATTACCCCTGCTGACTTCTAGGTAGCTATAGTAAGTTGTGGATATCTTCTTTTCATGTAGAGGAGATTAAGTGCCTCTCGTTTTTTGTCATGTTAGTGGTTCATGTCACTATTGATGGGAAACACATTAGTTTCCCCTTATTATCTTATCTTAATTCTTTAGTGCAGATACTTGTTCATCAGTTGGCCTGCCATTTTTTTGTGAGAGTTTTGTTTTTCTCTGGATGTTTTTGGCACTGTGTTCAATTGAAGGATAATCTTCCATTTTTATTTAGAGTTTGTTTCTTTATTTTTTGATATGTTTCTAGTCTCTTGACCCTCATTTCGTAGCCAACCTCCTAAGCTGATGACCGAGGTGCATATGCGCATGTGGGGGGATATTTTTCCCAAGAGGGGTCGCTCTGATTTCCTTGGTAGGATCACTCAAGATTAACTTGATTTACTTGATAGCGAGGATGATAACACCCTTCATATGGTATCATACCCATATAGAGGGTTGGATTGGAAATGATGTACCAACATCTTATTTACTATAGATGAAACACCATATGTTAGAGTTTATATTAGCTTTATGTTTTGATTAATCTAGTTTCATTCTATTGTCTACATTGATGCATATGTAATTTATTACAACATTTTCTTTACAATGTTTAATTAAATTGTCTAATTATTGCTCTCTAAAATTTTGCAGTATCGACACTTATGTTGGGGATGTGAATCCCCAACCTAATGAGAACATGGTAGAGGAAGAGGATAAGACACAGTTACAAAGACTCATACTACAACACAAGCCCGATGCTAGATTTTTCTAGGAGATGACAGATCAATTGTCTGGGTTGTTGGCTCGATAGGGAGTGCGCCCTGTTCAAGCCAACATGATGATGAGAGACCCAAAACTTGTTGTGATTTGATGGATACTCCCACATGACATTAAATCACTTATGTGTCATATCTTGGGTTTGACTAGTTTAGTATAGAGGTGGAATTTATCTAAGGTCATTGGTTCTGATGCATCTAATGAGAGTGGTGATCCTCCACCTCCCCCACATCCTAATCCTCCTCCATCTCCTCCTCCTTCTCCATCTGTTGAATAAAAACCCTTTCCTCCACCATAGGACAATCATCCACCCTCTCCTCCACCATATTTCGTCCAACCACCCTCTTTTCCACCACAGGTTATCTGACCACCCTCTCCTACTCACCCAGTCGACCCACCATAGGTCGTCTAACCACTATCTCCTACTCACTTAGTTAAACCACCACAACTCAACTGACCCCCATCTTCTCTTCACCCAGTAGTCCCACCACCCTCTCATCCTCATTGAGTTAATCCACCACCATCTCATCGTCATCCATTTAACCCATGACCACCTCCTAGTACATCTCTTCCCAGTGCTCTTTTGGATACAATGATTGTATTAGGTTATATAGATACTCACACACACACACACACACACACACATATATATATATATTTCAATTTTGTTTTCTTCATGTTTACATGGAGGAGGTACTGATGCCTTTGGATCTTTTGAGAGAGGTATTGATCCCTATGGATACGGTGATGGACCTTCTAGATCATAGCACTTATTGAGCACATGTATCTTTGTAGATCATAGCAACATATTAGACTTTTATATTGGACTTGAGATGTATCTTTGTCATATATTGTGATTTTCATATTATTATGTTTGTTTCATATTAGTTTATGTTGATGTTGATGTGTATCATGTTATAGATATTGTTTGTGTATATTTCTATAATTTCATGTTATATTGATATTGTTTGTGTATATTTCTATAATTTCATGTTATATTGATATTGTTTGGTTTATAAAATATCACTAGAATGTGTTGTGAATCAATGATATAAATTGGAGATGCAATATAATGTTTGACTGTAGTTGAAGATCATTTAATGTCATTATAAGATAACTAACTGATTTTTTATTTGAATTATTTAGATGGCTAACTGGTGAAGGAATGATTTTATTATGCTAATATTTTATTTCAACAAAATTAAATTTTTTTATTCAAAATAGTCTAAAATTTATAGTACTAAAATTTATATAAATTCTAAATCATAATTTATTCTGGATTCGACATGGCTTAAATGTATGTATTTTTTAAGGTTGATTAAGTGTGAATTTAATGTCCATTTAAAATATTATGTGTAACAATAGTAATAAATTTCTTTAAAATGATTTCAATGTTTTTGTGTCATTGTTTACTTTGTATTTCTCTAAAAAATTGTTCTCTTCATATAAAAAAGCATATGGCTTGAAGAATGAATAATTTGGTCATTGTCTTATAAGGGTAAAGTTACAAATATTATGAGTTATCAACCTTGGATGCTATTATTATAATTTCACTCTTGTATTAAGAAGAGCCACATGGTTGCATGTCCCTACTCTTTTGATGGGATTGCATTTTTTAATTGTGAATAAGAAATGTAGTTGATTGTTTGCTTACAATGTGATTGAAACATACCGAAAATAGTAAAAATGATGTGAATTGTCTTATGCTTGTATGATAAGTTTCTAGTCATAGTCATACTTTTAATGGGAAAAGACCAATTTTTATAAGAATGTAATGTTAAATTTTCAGAATTTACTTCAATCTGATCTAGGATCTTAACTGAGAGAACAACATGTACGGAAAATCTACATCATATCATTCATGGACACAATAATGCAAGCACAGAAGAGACACCAAGTTTACTTGGGGAAAACCATAAAGGTGAAAAACCCCAATAACTTCCTCAAAGATAGATAGAGAAATGATACAACCAGAATACAAGAGATAGTCTTCTCCTAGCAGCAGAGCCTCCTCCTCCACAAGTGCGCCACTCTCCACAGTGTGAGTGAGAGAATAGAATGTATAAAATGAGAGAGACACACTCTCTATTTATACACTAACTTGACTTGACCTTTACTCAACTAGGTCGGCCTCAAATTAACCACTTAACATAATGTTGACTGGGCTGACCCCCACTAGGGTGGTCTAATAACCCTTTGACCCACATGGCCGACCCCCAATAGGGTGGTCTAATAACCCTTTGACCCATATGACTTATACAGGGCCGACCCCAACAAGGTGGTCTAATAACCCATCAAGTATAAGTTAAGACACTTATAATATAAATGACGACACTTCCATATAGAGGAATAATAACATCTCTATAGGAATACAATATACATATGTGAAATACATTCCGAAGTTACATATACATCAACACTCCCTCTTAACTAGGAAGGTATTTCTCGACACAGGTCTTCTAGCACAAGTCATCTTCTCTGGATCATCGTCACTGGATAATCGTCATCGAGTCATCATCATCGTCACTGCTGCTGTTATCTCAATCAATCACTGAATCTACTCGTCATAGGAAGTTCTACAGAGCCAGTCCTTTTTCATACTGGATGTAGGCCCACCACCTGCAGGTCTTCGTCATCACTAGCCATACTGTGGAATTCTCAGGACTTATTACGTGCGTCATAAAACCTGGCTGCAGCATCCTAGGCTATTACGAGCACACAGCTCTACCTGTAGGATCTCCCAGGAGCACATTACATGTGACCCATCACAAAACCTGGTTGAAGCATCCCAGGTTGTTATGAGCACACAGCTCTACCTGTTGGATCTCCCAGGAGCACATTACATGTGATCTCACCACAAAACCTGGCTGAAGCATCCCAGGCTGTTATGAGCACACAGCTCTACCTGTCGGATCTCCTAGGAGCACATTACATGTGGTCCACCACAAAACCTGGTTGAAGCATCTGAGGCCTTTTTCATCCTGTCCATATCTCCCAGGAGCAAATTACATGTGGTCATGGAAAAACCTGGTTGAAGCATCTGAGGCCTTTTTCATCCTGTCTAGATCTCCTAGGAGCAAATTACATGCCATAGGACAAAACCTCAAAAGAGCATCTGCCAGATATCCCAGGGCACGAATTACATGCCATAGGAAAAACCTCGAAAGACTATCTGCAGATCTCCCAGGGCACAAATTATATATCCTCCCAAGCAAAACCTCGAAAGAGCATTTGCCAGATGTCCCAGGGTACGAATTACATGCCATAGGAAAAACCTCGAAAGACCATCTGCAAATATCCGAGGGCACAAATTACATGCTTATCTGCACAACCTGATCCACAGCCACAAAGTATCATCTGATACTCACCATACATCATCCTGATGTACACATGATCATCCTGATCATCATCACTGTAACATCCTGTTGCATGTCATCTGGAGAAGCTCATCATCCATGATCACCCTGATCATACAATGCATCCATCTAATGCACACCAAGTATCTACCTGATACATATCATAATACATAGTGTATCCACCTGATACATAGATACATGATCCACACAATGTATCCATCAACATACATGATCTACCTGATCATACCTGATACATATCAATATACATGATCTACCTGATCATACAATGTATCCACCTGATACATATATAGATACATGGTCCAAGCATCCAACATGATGCTTATACAAAATACATACACATGATCCAACCAATCATATCCAGCATCCAACATGATGCATACATAATACATAAAAATGATCCAACTGATCATATCCAGCATCCAACATGATGCATACATACATATAAAAATGATCCAACTGATCATATCCAAGCAGAAACCAAAACATCATCCTGATGCTCATCATCCAGTGCTTACATCCACAGCCATGTGAAGGATCCTCCTTCCAACATGCTTGGAATGGCTTCAACAAATGTGTCCATCACTTCTTCCTCAAAGTGTCCTCGATTTGAAGAATGCCAAGCCTCTCTCTGAAGTACTCGAACTTCACCCTGGCTAGTGGCTTCGTCAGCACATCTGCAATCTGCTCGTCCGTCGCAACATACAGGAGCTTCACAACTCCTCTCTGCACCATATCCCTGATATAGTGATATTTGATCTCTATGTGTTTCGACCTGTCATAAAACACTGGGTTCTCGGACAGCTTCACACAACTCTGGTTATCACAGAAGATACCAGTAGCATCCAACGGGAGATCAAATAACTCAGACAGTAGCTTCCGTAGCCATACTGCCTCACAACTAGCTGAACAGGTTGCAACATACTCTGCCTCAGCTATACTCAGTGCTACGCAGGACTGCTTCCTACTAAACCAAGAGATCACACCTGATCCCATACTGAAGCAGCACCCAGATGTGCTCTTCCTATCTGCAGCACTGCCTGCCCAATCTGAATCAACATAACCCTACAGGTTAAACTTTTGATTCGCTTCATACTTGAGCCCACAATCCACTGTACCTTTCAGGTACCTCAGAATATGCTTTACAGCAACCAAGTGAACACTCCTCGGATCTGTCAGGAACTGGCTCAATGTGTTCACCGCAAAGCAAATATCTGGTCTCATGTTCGTCAGGTACATCAAGGACCCAATCATCTGGCGATACATAGTGACATCAACTGGTTCAGATAAAGCATCAAACAGAAGCTTTAGGTTCAATGCTATAGCCTCGCAGTCCATCATCCCAAACCTCTTAAGGATCTCTACTGCATACTTCCCTTGTCCAAGGAAGATTCCATTTGCACTCTGCCACACCTCCCTACCTAGAAAGTGGTGCATCATACCCAAGTTTTGCACATATATGACTCCCTGTCATGTGTCTCAAAACCAAGTGGCTACTCCACATACACTTATTCTTCAACTACACCATTCAAGAAAGTTGTCTTGAATCCATCTGGTGTATCTTCTATTTCATCACTTTTATATTTCTCTATGCTGCCATCTGCAGCATGCTTGATCTTGATAGATCCATATGGAAGTCATAACAAACTTCCCTTCAGGTCTTGGGACTACATCCCAAACATCATTCTTCATGATCGACAGATCATGGCATTCCATTTTTTCATCCCAGATCCTGGGAACTTCAATATCTTCAATATCTTCAATAGATATCTTTGTTGCTGGAACAAATGTTGTAGTCCTTTTGTAGGTGAAGATATATGGTCTTTCCTACAAAACAGGTTAAATTGCATGATTAGAAACATCTCATAATTTTCAGAACAAATTCTTACACATAAAGAAATATGTCATACAGTCATGCAATTATCTTAGCCAATGCTTCAATACAACATTTATCCACATCCCGTAACTTTCTAGATGCCTTCCAATCTCTACCAGAACATTGTTAAGAGTGTGCACAACTCCCAACATGTCAGCAAAGAGGTTTCATTCTAGATAAGTAGCAATGGAATGTTGTACAGTGCCATAGGCCACTTACCCATGCATATTAGTAATATATTGTTCATCAATTCAATTATTCTAATATGTATAATACACAACCTAATTCTAGGAACATCGGTATATACATTATTGAACAGTATTATTTAAGAAATGACAATTCAAATACTTATCTTTGTTTGTTCATTGGGTGGACTCCCTCTGAGTCTTCGCTTCCTTGCAGGAGCTACTGGAGTCCTAATCTGAAGTAGCTTCTTCTACACCTTTCTGTTGTGGAATGTAGAGAGATGGTCAACTCCCTCTGAATATCTGCATCCTTGCAGAGACCACTAGAGTGTACTCCCTCTTGATCTTTGCTTCCTAGATTACTTGTCCTTGAACTTATATTCATTCTCGATCCCTATGCATGCTTGTTAGTATCATCATTGTGTTGTCCTCTAGGTCTCATACGTAATCAAACATTCATTAGTATAATCTTAATATTATCAAAACACAATAATCTCAAGCATGTATAGTCAATATCATTTTAAACACAGATAATAAACATTAGTATTCAAGGTTTCATGGAAGTCTTCTTTTACTCATGCATATTCTTATTTGATCATAGGACTCTTTTGGTTAGTTAAATCATCAATCAAGATAAGAGATATAATATGCATAAAACTTGTGATTACTCAAACCTATACCTTGATGATTCTTCTGGTTAGTCATATAATCAATTATGGTAAGAAACATAATATGTATACAACCATGACTATTCAAACCTATGACTTCATGAATAATCATTATCAACAACACAACAGTATAAGATCCTAACACAAGGTAGGATTCTATCTTGATATAGGAAAAATATACCTGGATTAGCATGCTAGCTAGTTATGTCTAACATACTCACATGATGTCTTCTTGTTCTTCTTCAATGACTTGTGCTAGTAACCTGTATATCTCATAGGTTAACCATTATAAAACCAAGTTATACATACCTCGTAAATGGATCATCTATGAGATCCATGACAATGGATGAATCTTTGTCCTCATGTCATCATGATCATATGTTCTTGAACCAGAACATGATTTGTCTTTCTTGGTGTACCTTTCATGTTAGTAGACAACATAAACCTCATACAACACCATAATGCATTAGTACAATCATAAGTGTCAACACCCTAATCAATGAATATTTTCTATCGTGCATTCATAATTTTATTAAGGTGATACGACAAGTCTAAAATCAAGATTGTACTAATTGTAATAACATGAAGACAAACATACCATAAACTTAATCATGAACAAATCTCAAAGCATACCTCAATGAGTCATACCTGTCGAGATCGCTTGTAATCTTCTTATGTAAGGCCTTAGCCTCATCTCCCTCTGAAACATGAACTTCTTCACTTATGTAGGTGACCAATCCATCTTCTTCTAGGATTAACCCAATCCACTTGGTTTGCAAGAACTGGACCTGGAGCTGGATATGGGTTTTTTAGAGAAACCCCAAAAATTCAAACTTTGAATTTCAAACTTTCGAAAGGATAGAAATATGTTCCTTGATGAGCTGATCAAGCTGGTATATTTAGAATTTGAAAACTGCAAAGTTTCACTCCTCAATTTTGCCTTTGAAACTTCCGGATTCACTGGACGTGACCCTGAACTGGGGTTTGATGAAGCCCACTCTTCTTCCCAATAAAAAGGTTTGATCCAAAGCTATAAGATTCTATTTTTCTGAGGAGCTTCCAGCCGTGGTCACAGATTTCAAAAATTCCCATTTTTACAGAAGCCCTAATTTTCCACTTTTCTGATCAAAGTCCCGAACTAGGGTCTGATC
Organism: Larix kaempferi; assembly: GCA_027924585.1. Lineage (NCBI taxonomy): Eukaryota > Viridiplantae > Streptophyta > Pinopsida > Pinales > Pinaceae > Larix > Larix kaempferi. The sequence goes on from BSBM01000403.1 coordinate 975,230, forward strand.
AAGACCGGCCTTCTTCCCAACCAAAAATTCTGATATTGGTCTCTAAATTTTTATTTTAATGAGTAGCATTCAGCTGTGGTCTCCGATTAAAAAAATTCCAACTTTCTCCAAAGCCCTAAATTCCGGAAGCCATGAATGAAGGTACTAAAAAATAATTTTGTTTTGAAAGAAATATGTACCTGATTGTTTCTAGTGTAACTCTAAATTTTTTTATCCACGGGATCTAAAAACATTTGCTGAGATAGCCCAACCTGTTATATTTCCATCCTGACAGGTCTGACCTCAATTGGATTCTCTGAGAGAGATTTATGCCAAGTGTCGCAACATGACCTGTTTATGGGATAATACAGGAGGGCGAACTTGTACGGCATGCCACGTGTCACTATTTCAACTTCGGCCTCTGAAATTGTTTTTTGATATATTACAGTCTGTGTACTACCTTTCAAATTTTACGAAATTTCATTTGGAGCTTCCTAGCCCAAGTTATGACCTTTTTCCCAAGGTCACCTGATTTTGACTCAGATCTGGAAGAGGCAGAAACCCTATATTGTACAGATCATAAATCACAAATTACAACGAATTAGAGGTTTTCCTTTGGACACAAGGTACATGGGGATTTAATATTCGACTTTTAAAGGTTTCAGATCCGAAAACTTCACCAAAACAGATTTATAGCGAAAGTGCTACGATGACTGGTTTTTTCTATATCAAGCCCTAGCATCGTAAGTGCAACAAGTGTCATACATGCCATATCATGCCTTCTTTCAGGCTAGCTCTGATACCATGTTAAATTTTCAGAATTTACTTCAATCTAATCTAGGATCTTAACTGAGAGAACAACATGTACAGCAAATCTACAGCATATCATTCATGGACACAATAATGCAAGCACAGAAGAGACACTGAGTTTACTTGGGGAAAACCATAAAGGTGAAAAACCCCAATAACTTCCTCAGAGATAGATAGAGCAATGATACAACCAGAATACAAGAGATATTTTTCTCCTAGAAGCAGAGCCTCCTCCTCCACAAGTGCGCCACTCTCCACAGTGTGAGTGAGAGAATAGAATGTATAAAATGAGAGAGACACACTCTCTATTTATACACTAACTTGACTTGACCTTTACTCAACTAGGTCGGCCTCAACTTAACCACTTAACATAAAGCTGACTGGGCCGACCCCCACTAGGGTGGTCTAATAACCCTTTGACCCACATGGATGACCCCCAATAGGGTGGTCTAATAACCCTTTGACCCATATGACTTATACAGGGCCGACCCCAACAAGGTGGTCTAATAACCCATCAAGTATAAGTTAAGACGCTTATAATATAAATGACGACACTTCCATATAGAGGAATAATAACATCTCTATAGGAATACAATATACATATATGTGAAATACATTCCGAAGTTACATATACATCAACATGTAATAGAACGTAATGCTTTAAATTTTAATTTATAGATTTTGTAATATTTTGGGATTTATGATTTTATAATAAAATTACACCTCTAATTCAAAATAAAATAATATTTTTATAGAATTTTACATATCTTCAAATGAAACCACGATGGTTAAATAATTCTAAATATACAATAATTTTAATGAAAATTATATAGAATATTTTGCATCAAAATATACACTTAACAAAGCATTTTAAACTTGCAAATTTTATATCAAAATTATAAATTATTTAAATTACATATTGTTATCCTTAATTCAACAAATTTAATTCAAGTATATAAATACCAACACATTTGGCAAGTTATCCCATAAAATTTTAATGTCCTACTTGAATTATTTACCATTATACTTAGCATCTATATTGATCATAAAAAATGAGGGAAATGAGCTACCAATCGATTTATGAGATCATGTCTCACAAGTTGTGTTCTCTCTACACTAGAGAAGAAAACATATAAGCTAGTAAAAGATTCATCTAATTTTATGTTAGATATATTGGCAACCAACACAACACATGTATATTTTTACTCTCTTGTAAATTTGGTGATATAAAGTCATAATAAGTTGAGCAGAAGTTTGGTGAACTGACTCATAATGTTATTGGAATACAATATTGATGTCAAACCCCTCAAAATAATTTTTAATATACAAATATTCACCCTTATTTTGTTAATATTGTAAATTATTTTAATTTATAGATATCTAGGATACCAATGATGATATACACATTTCCAATATATATTGTGAATTCTTTTTATTCAAATTTCCAACCTATATTGTTCTTTTTATTGAATTCAAGTATACCGAGGAGGATTACAAATTTCGAATGATATCCCAAAGTCCCTTAGTGATGAACATGGACTTATTATCCAAAATTTTGATAAAGATTTCATAATCTATTATTTTACTTTTGATATACAATATTTATGTCAAACCCCTAGAAAAGCAACTTTGTGAGAATATTCACCCATATTCTGTTAATATTGTGAATTATTTTTATAGAATTCAAGTAGACCAAGGAGGCTAAACAAATATCCAGTATATATTGTAAATTATATTGATTCAAATTTCAAATATAATTCTATTTTTTTGTTGGAATAACATAGAGTATAAAGATTATACAATTTTTTAATAATATCCTAGAGGCCCTTAGCCATGCACACAGAATTATTATCAAGTATTTTCAAGTAGCAGTTGTAATTGATCATGATGTCAAATGACCCTCCTTTAGGGAAAGAAACTATAAACTATTGCATCCAAAAGAAAAAAGAGGAAATCCTCGTAAGTACTTGTATCCTTTTTAGAATGGATTTAAGATGAGATTTATTAAGTGAGTAAATATTAAGGACTTTAGATAAGTAAATTTGATCTTTTTATTGGATTAGGCTTAGGAGAAGCGTAATTCAAAAATGTGTTGGGCCATATTTGAATAAAAAGTACAATGGATTTAACACTTATATATTGTAAGGAAAATGACAACATTTACACCCAATCCATCATAAACTAGGCAACACTTAACATAATACTAACCAACTTGATATTGTATAATAAAGATATAATTGAAACCACTTTCAACAATATAAAACATAACCATAACATAAATGTTGAAATAAAACATGTACATATCACTATTTGTTGCCATCATCTAGATTATCTTTCTCGCTTGGAATCATAACATTTTTTTCTTTCAAAAAGATGTTTTGATATTGGATCATGTCTTAGTACAAACCACCAATTCCTATCCAACACATCCATGTAAAAGAAGACTTGGTTGCAGTGTTTTGGGTAAACATAAGTCTCCTTCTTTTCATCCCATAACATTTCAAATTTGATACATATTATCCTACTATCACGATCTTCCTTTACATTATTTCAGTGAAAAGTATCCCCTCACTTGTACCTAAAAATAATGCATTGGAAAGATGAGAAGTCCACTTGCCTGATCTCTTGTATTTTTCTGATGTAACCTAGATTCCCCTCTATTATGTTTTGATCATTATGGCTAGGATGACTATATTGGTCGAAATCAACCTCCACTCCACAGTAAAATGTGACATGTCAATCATCGGTATCCTTAGTGTGAAAATGATGTCCATGTTCCCACATGGATGGGAACAGATGCAAATAAAAAATACAAAGAATTCGCGTTAATAAAACTACATGATACATGTTATAATTCATATGTGCATTCTAAAATGAACAATGGAAATGGAGATATTCTTATAGAGTTTTTGCACCCAATCCCTATGTTTAGTGCATCCTCTTCACCACATGGGTAACAATCGTACGTGCCATATTTCTCTTTGATATGGTCAGCCACCCAACTATTGGGGTATATTGTTGGCATATTTTATTTTAAATGATTAGAATAAGAAATGATTCTACCATTCAACTGTATGAATTATTCCCTATCATTATCCCATTTTGTTCTCTTCTCTTCATACAATGCAACCAATGGTTGTGTTTCCTCCGCATTGTAAAGAACAAATTTATTGATGGCATTAATTTTTGCATTCACCGATGTAGTCATGAAAGGAAAACAATTAATATGAGATCAAGTATATGCTATCAATTTCATTATAAATAGTTACTCTATAGAAAATTGACAAAATATAAGTGACTTAGTCTTTATCATGTGCATTTTTTTTCGTTCGTTTGGAGTATCTCTCCTTCCCTTTGTCCTCGTCTCATTGGTCATTCCAAACCACTTCACCTGGTGTTTAATCTATTTTCTTGATTTATTTAGTAGCATAATAGAATGACTCGTATACTATTTATCTATTTTCCTTAGACCTATTAGGTTTTCCCTCTATCTAACAAACCCCTTTAACATTTTCATGTACTTATCCAAGAAGAACATCCAATGACAGGGGACCACCCCAACTAATTAAACCTCATCAAGAAGGTGAATTAGAAGATGGACTTGTAAGTCCATGAAACTTGTGGGCAGTTCCTTCTCAAAGATACAAATAATCTCAGCGATCTCTCGACGCCACTATGGAATGCTAGCCATGTGAATATCATTTGATTTAATCCAATGTACAAATTCATATAATTTAGACATGGCTTATTGTAGATCACGGGGGAACTCATGGTTCATACAACCATGCACGAGAAAAAGATAATGACACTACAACATAAACATGTAAGAAATTAATTGGCATAAAACTAAAAATGAATATCATATTATAACCTAAACTGTAGAAAAATAAGCATGCAATTGTCATACATACCCTTCCTTAGAAGGTTCATATGGTCATGCAATTTCAACCTCAATAATTATCATTCTACTGTGAATTAGCATCGTAGATTCGACCCATACAATGAAGGAATATTCACACACAATATAACATCATTTTCCAAAGAAAGATCATCTTTATTAAAAATCCATGGGGCATCACCGTCTTTAAAAGGCCAAGAGGTTTTGACCTCTCCTCTACTTTCATTTCTTGTCCAATGTTTATGTTTAGTCTTTGAAGAAATAAGGTCTCTCCTAACAACCAATTTGTCAGTTTGTTTTGAATATATATGCCTCCATAAAAGAAGCTGAACAATTTTTAATATATGCATGGGATCCAATAAGTGGACAATCTTAAGATGCTTGCAATATGTAATCCCATAAAACAAATATTTCATTTTGATCCCAAAGGGAATTTTCTCAACATAAGTGTCAAAAAATTTAGCATCATTGAACATAAGTTCCACATTTGAATCAAACAATTCTACAATTTCCTTCTCCTTCTCTGTGTCATATTCCCTAATCTAGTGTGTTGGTGTCATTATTTTAGGTCTTCGGGTTCTCTCTAGTTTACCATTGAAAGAAGACACTACTATTTTATAAGAGTGGTCATCTAAGAGGAATATCCTCAAGAAGTCGTACACTGATTTTCATAGGCGTTCGGACCACTATGCCTTTATTCGAAGTCCATAACATTTACATCCATGATATCACCCTTATGCTACAAGACTTACGATGTTATTGAAAACGAAACATGTTAGCACCAAATATAGTGTTAAGCCCTAAATTTTTGTGTAGTGCTCCTCCCGAATCCCTAACTAAATTCTACTTAACATTTAACCATTTACCAATTCTGAATATAAAATACAGATCGAAACTGTGTAATTAGATCTAGATTCAATACATATTCCAAGTTCAATGTAAATGACAAATGCGGATCACCTACTTCACTAAACCCAATAAAATCATTGCATAAATTTATGTGCAAAAGAAAACTTAAATACAAGAAAAAAATGTTCATGATGGTCGATCCAACAGATGTTACCGGAGGGGTTGCCATTTAATTTGATCCAAGCTTTCAATGATTTATCGAAGACTCCTTGGTTGACCTCCCTACCACACTGGGAGTATTCTTCTTCTTCCCAGTCCCCCGAGCAAATAGGGGGTCACAAAGAACATACAAGCCCAAAAACTCAGAAGAGATATCCCAATCCCCAAAGTAATTCTCAACCAAACTCACATAGATCACACTATTCTCAAATTTCCATTACGAAATCCATCCAACATTAGGGAGCAAGAGATCCTTTTCTCTTCATTCTCTCTTTCTTAAATAGAAAATTCTTTGTCGACATGTGTCATCTCATGCAAAATTAATTAATTTATTGATTTTCTAATATTCATTCTCATGCAAACATGTGTGACCTTCACATGAGGGTGCAAATAAGCTCCACAATTTTCTCTTAGTTGTCTCTTTAGTCGAAAATACCTATCCCTAAATCAATGGGTGCATGTGGAGCTTAACTCGCAAATATCTACCAATCTAGATTTGCTCCAAAATCAAATATCTTTTATTTATTTATTTATCATATTTATTGAATGTATGTTTTCCTAAATCAGTGGGTGCACATGAAGTCTACCTCAAAATATTCCCCCTTAATATTTGCTCAGATTTAAATACTTTTACATTTAATTGTTCTCAAATTTAATCATTAACATATGCATAATTCAAATATGTGTCTAAATGTTTAGTGCAAGCATGCAAGTATTCCCATTTCTTGTCATTGTCTAGGTACCATGTCTATGGCTCCTTTCGGCAACTTCCTTTCCCATGCCCTTGTGTGGGGAGTGCATTGTAGCGATTAGGAATCGTTACTGTAATCATTCGACTACATTTCTATGGAGACTAATGGCAATTGATGAATAAGATCATCGTTATTGCGTGCCCCTCAACACATCGTATCCAACCAAATCGTTAGGGACTTTCCCGTACGACGCACACTACCCAAGTGAGCTAATAGGGATTCTGACTCATGCATGGAATTCTATTTCAAAGACGACAGTTTGTTTCTGTACCCCTATGTATGTTTCCCGTTCTTTACGACCTCCCCTTTTATTCCATTTGAGAGTAAGTCGTTAATTCGTTTTACGTGCCACTGCACACACTCAAAGAGCATATCAGTAGCATTGCATCGTATAAAGTATACCATCATGCATTATTCATCTTTATTCAATTCTAGTCAAACAAGTGGAATTTATTCACATCTACAGAATAAAAGCATAATTTCTTTCATTTATTCATAACATAATCTTTAATTCATATTTCTCAACCAATTGAGCATAATCATCATTTGGTTGTCAATCAATAGTTTTTATTCAAATAATAAAACATAACACATTTTTTAAATTTATTAAATCAGGTCACTTCAATACAAGTGTCCTCAAGGTCTAGTCAATCAACTGAGCCAAAGGCAGGCATTTCAGTTGGCACATTACCCCCTATAAAGTGGTTTATTACATGTTATTGATGTCAGATTGGGTGTATTAGTGGTAATTTTCATTAGTAATTTAGTATTATTATATTAGTTATGTGAGCTTGGGTCCATTAGTTGTAATTGTACCTCTTTATCTCCTATATATAGGAAGGATACCTTTTCATTTAAATTGAGTCTCATCTTGTTTTGTCTTGTGTACTTAGTACATTGTATAATGAGGTTTCCCCTTCGAAGAGACTTGCTATTCATCTCGTTCCTTCATCATTAAGGCTTGGATTACTCTTTTAGGTCTCTTTATGATCTTTTCATGCTCTTGTAGGGAATTTGTTGCTTAACATTTGGTATCATAGCTTGGACGCCTCCAAAAGATGATATCTTGGAATTTTTTCTATAACTATTTTTCTACAAAGATTCAGATAGAAAAACTTAGAAATCATCTAGAAAATGGGTTGAGTTATTTGTGGTAAAAATTTTAGATCCTAACCTATTACTGTTAGGATATTTAGACACTTAGGAGTTAGTTAAGATCAACTTGTGTAATATATCCGTTAGGGATAGTGTGTTACTTTAGTATGCATTAGTATGCATTTGTAAATACTTAATCCGACGGTCACGATATGTTTCCGACATAGAGTGATCCGACGGCTCAACTTCTCTTAGATCAAACCTAACCTTGATCCGTGGCTTAACACCCGATTGGTCCATGATCTCTATTTAAAGAGCATGGAGGGTCATTGTTTAGTTGATCGATTATGAGAAGCTCATTTGTAACTTTCTTTCTTTGCATAATAAATTGTTCCGTAGAAGCTATTTGGCCGGGGCCGTGGAGTGTTTCCCTCAAGAGGGTTTAAACCACGTCAAAACATCGGTGTGTTGATCTGTGATCTGTTTGTGTGAAGTGGTTTCTCTTGGTGTTTGGTCCTTTGGTAGTACCCTGTGTACCCGAACATGGTATCAGAGCTTTTATGAAGTGCCGCTTCCGGTTATGATCTAGATCTTGAGCTGCTGTTGCCGAAACTCGAAAGGGTTTCTAGTTCTGGTATTTTTGTGCATTTCTAGGTTGTGGGAGGTGTTCCATTGCATCCGGAGCGTCATTTCCATTGGGAAATAGTTTTCGATTGATCGAAAACGGTTCCCGGTTGCTCCAGAAACGCGTTTTTTATCAGATCTGAAGGTATAATGTTACAGTGACGCATTTTTTTATTTCGTTTTTTGAAAATAAAAAATCTCATATTTCATTTTTTTTTACTGTTAGATTTTTTTGTTTGGTTCGGATTGTTGCTTTCCCGTCTGCGTATGCTCTTTTCCGTGCACCTTGAGCGATCTCGGCAAATCAGAAACAGAAAGGGAAAGGGTTTTCTCGGTTGCGTATGCTCTTTGCCGTGCACCTTGCGCGATCTCGGCAAATCAGAAACAGAGAGAAAACATAGACTTTCCGGGCAAGCTAACAAGATCTAACTCCACAAGTGTGGAAAATTTTTTTTTGTTTCGATTTGTGGTTTGTTTTGCAGGAAAAAGGGCAAGCACGCAAACCGAGCAAGAAGAGTAAAAAAAAAAAAAGCCCCCTTCCTCATTCCCATATTTTACATACCTTTTAATCTAGCTCACTTGGTTCAAAGTTGTTTTATTCCTTAATAGGTATTGAGTTCAAGTCTTAGGAAGTTACTTTTAAAAGAAAAAGCGCATGCAATTTATAATTTGAAGTTACTTTATTGTGAAAGTGCATCTCACTTAAATAATAAAAAATAAAAATACAAGTGAGTCACTTAAGTTTTTTTATTGTTGCACTATTTAAAAGTAATATCATTGTAAAAGTGAAATTACTTACTTTACAAAAGTGGTTCACTTAAAGCAAATTTCTTGTAAAGTGATTGTCAAAAGGTCCATCTTGCGAAGAGGGGGGTTATTTTTTTTGCTGGACATTCTCTAGCTGCCACGTCACTATTGGGGACATCTTCAACAGTTTCTTTGTTCAAGCATAACTTCATCATACAGAGTCAGTTTTCAGTGCCGTTTTTTTTGAAACCGCCTATTTTTTCGAGCTCTTCACATCCAGACTATTGGTTTCTGCTTTTATAGCCATTAATTTACAAATATGGCCGCCCCTTGTGATATTCTACTTAACAGTTCCAACTATTTCTCATGGAAATCTCGTATGGAGGATGTTCTACGAAGTAGGGGACTTTTCAGAATTACCACAGGGAAAGAAAAAGAACCCACTGATGATGATAAGAAAATAAAATGGGCAAATAGATGTGATGAAGCTCGTGGATTGATTGGGATGTCAATCTATACTGATTTGCGATTCCACATATCTGGAATTGATGAACCTAATGCTGCTTGGGACAAGTTGGAATCTTTGTTTGGTAAACACAATGAAATTCGAGGTCACCAACTCGAAAATGAGTTGATTTCTTTAAATCCAAGTGACTTTTCATGCATTCAAGATTATTTATCTAAGTACAAAACTCTTAAACTCTTATGTGCAGAATGTAAGATTGAGAGGGAAGACAAACAATGCATTTATCATATTCTTTCCAAACTTGGACCTGCATATTCTGTTTTTGTATCTACATTTTACTCCATGAAAGCATCCTTGAATGCAGCTAGCTATCAAGAGCCTAGTCTTGAATCCTTTTGTGATTCCTTGATTAGAGAACAAGATAAATTCATTCACCTTGGAATAATCAACAATGCAGATACATCTGGGAAAGCCTTATTGTCCCAACAGAAAGAAAAGTCCAAGCCTCCCAAGAAACAAAATTTTCACAATAATAAGTCAAACAAGGGTCCAAAACCCTCTCAGTCAGCTCCTTCTTTAAAAAATGACAAATGATCCAAGCCAAAAGGCAAGAAGACTGAGCGTCATTGCAACTATTGCGGGAAAGATAATCATGATGAATCTAAGTGTTTCAAGAAGATGGCAGCCTTGGAAGCAGCAATGAAGAAGCACCACATCAACCTAGATTCGCCTTCAGAATCTACCTCTCATGGACATGCACTTTGTGCTTCTAGTTATTTTTATAATGCTTCTTCTTCTTCTACTTCAAATGAATGGCTCATTGATTCTGGAGCATATTATCATATGGCTAAGGATCAAGCCATCTTTTCTACTATGCATGAATGTAACACCAAACAAATATTTGTTGGTGATGATAGATCTCTAAGTGTTGTAGGAGCTGGAATAGTTCCAGTAGATAATGGTCATTTTAGTGATGTACTATGTGTTCCAAGAATTTCCTGCAATTTGTTATCAGTCTATCAGATCACTCATTCTGGTGAAGGTAAAACTGTGACCTTTACACCTCACCAAGTTGTAATCAAGGATTTTAAAGATCCTCAACAGGTCTTAGCTACCGGAATTGTTGATGATATTACCAGGTTGTACAAGTTTAACAACTTTGGGTCATCACCTTTCCCTTCAGTTTTTGTTGCTCATAGTGATAACTTGAGCAAACTTTGGCATGAGCGATTTGGTCACTTAAATTATCGCTCATTGCAACAACTATGTAAAGAAAATATGGTGACAGGTCTTCCAATGGTATATTGCAGAGATGGTGTTTGTTCCGGTTGTGTACTCGAAAAATATCATCGGGACAGTTTTGACAAACGTGCCTCTTGGCACGCCTCGGTTCCCTTGGAGCTTGTGCATAGTGACTTGTGTGGTCCTCTTCCATCTACTTCATTTTCTGGTTTCAAATATTTCTTAACTTTCATTGATGATTACACCAGACACACTTGGGTTTATTTCCTAAAACTTAAGAGCGAAGTATTTAACATGTTCTTGGCCTACAAGGCCCTTGTTGAAAAACAATCTGGACATCAAATTATTAAGTTAAGATCTGACAATGGAGGAGAATATGTTAACAAACAGTTCACTACTTTCTGCACTGAACAAGGCATCCAACAACAGCACACTGTTCCATATACACCACAACAAAATGGTGTAGCTGAGCGGAAGAACCGCACTTTAAAAGAAATGGCTAATTGTATGATCCAATCTAAGGGACTAAGTCTTCAATTTTGGGCTGAAGCCATTAATTGTGCAAATTACATAGTTAATCGCACCCCCACTAAAGCATTACAAGGTATAACACTGGAAGAAGCATGGAGTAAAACTAAACCTGATGTAAGTCACTTTCGTGTGTTTGGTAGTGAAGCATGGGCTCACATTCCGAATGAAAAACGGAAAGCATTGCAGCCCAAAAGTGAAAAGTGCATATTTGTTAGATATTCTGAAGATGTAAAAGGTTATAGACTTCTTCAACCACATTCTCATGATATAATCATTAGAAGAGATGTTAAATTTGATGAAAATATCTTGGCCTGCGAGCCTAACTCGGCGATTGTGCCATCTGTGGCCTGCGAGCCTGATTCGGCATTTGTGCCTTCTTCTTCTTCTTCCAACTTCCTTGACAGGTTTCCAGCTCCAGTTTCTGATGATGATAGTGAGGATGAAAATCCACCTCCACCTTCTCATGTTCCTCCAGTTGCACCAGCACAAGTGCTTCCTCGATGGGTCCGTTCAACATGTGAAGCAGCTGGTGATCTTGCCGGTGATCCTAGAGATCAACGTCGAACACATTCTTAGTTTCAGCGATCCTCTTCTCTTTTGGCTCAAGTTTCCAAGAATCATGATCCAAAAACTTTTGCAGAAGCTTCAGGAAATCCAGATTGGGATGCAGCCATGGATGAAGAATATCGTTCCTTAATGGCAAATGATACTTGGGATCTTGTACCTCTTCCAAAAGGAAGAAAACTTGTCAGATGTAAATGGGTCTACAGAACTAAGTATGCATCAGATGGAAGTGTTGAAAGACTTAAGGCAAGGTTAGTTGCCAAAGGTTTTTCCCAAGTTGAAGGGATTGACTATAATGAAACCTTTGCTCCCATCGCAAAAACGAACTCCATCCGCCTTATTCTTTCCCTTGCAGCCTTACACAACTGGGAAGTCCATCAAATGGATGTCAAGTCTGCCTTCTTACATGGTGATTTACAGGAGGAAATTTACATGGAACAACCTTTTGGATATGTTCAGAATAACTCTAGCCTTGTCTGCCGCCTTAAGAAATCCTTATATGGACTTAAGCAAGCTCCTAGAGCTTGGTATGCCAAAATGGATAACTTTCTCCTTGACACTGGTTTTTCTAGATGCCATTCTGACCCCAATGTCTATACCAAGAAAGTAGGAAACCATCTCATCATACTTGTTCTATATGTTGATAACCTTATTCTTACTGGTAGTGACCCTAACCTTATAACCCATGTGAAATCCAGTCTTAAACAAAATTTTGAAATGTCAGACTTAGGCCATTTGCATTATTTTCTTGGTCTCCAAGTCCTGCAAACCAAAGAAGGAATCTTTCTTTCTCAGTCTAAGTATGCTTGTGACCTTCTTCGTCGCTTTCACATGGAAGATTGTACACCAGCCCCTTCTCCCTTCCATTCTGGAGTCAAACTTTCTACCACTTGTACTTCACCTGAAGTCGATGCCACCTTGTATCGTCAGTTTGTTGGTAGTCTCTTATACTTGACTCATTCCCATCCTGACCTTTCCTTTGCCGTTGGTCGAGTTGCCCGTTATATGCAGACACCTCATGAAAGTCACTGAAAAGCAGCTAAAAGAATACTTCGATATATTCGAGGTACAGTTCAGTTTGGGATTCATTACAGTACAGGGGGGAAACCTTTGTTGGTTGGTTTCACTGATTCAGATTGGGCCGGCGATCTTGATGATCGAAAGTCTACTGCAGGTTATGTTTTCACTCTGGGATCTGGACCTATTACTTGGGCTTGTAAGAAACAACAAGCTCTTGCTCTTTCTTCAGCAGAGGCAGAATATCGAGCAGTAGTTAATGCCAGTCAGGAAGCTTTATGGCTTCGACAGATCCTTTCAGAGTTTGGATTCGAGCAGCAGCAGCCTACTCCACTTTGGTGCGACAATCAAAGTGCCATCAAGCTTGCCAAAGATCCAGTTCTACATCAACACAGCAAACACATTGAGCTACATATGCACTTCATCAGAAATCTTGTTCATGATCGGGTTCTTGAAGTGCTATTTTTCCCTACAGATGATCAAGTTGCAGACATCTTCATCAAGTCTCTTACAGAAGCGAAGTTTTCTAAACTTCGATCTATGTTAGGAGTTCAAGAACTTGTCATTAAGGGGGGATAGGCTCTAATGCCTCCTTCCTTCTCCTAATAGTGTCACTTTTGTAAATCCTTCAATCCTATCCCAAGTTGTTCTTAAGGGGGGATGTTAGGATATTTAGACACTTAGGAGTTAGTTAAGATCAACTTGTGTAATATATCCGTTAGGGATAGTGTGTTTCTTTAGTATGCATTAGTATGCATTTGTAAATACTTAATCCGACGGTCACGATATTTTTCCGACATAGAGTGATCCGACGGCTCAACTTCTCTTAGATCAAACCTAGCCTTGATCCGTGGCTTAACACCCGATTGGTCCATGATCTCTATTTAAAGAGCATGGAGGGTCATTGTTTAGTTGATCGATTATGAGAAGCTCATTTGTAACTTTCTTTCTTTGCATAATAAATTGTCCCGTAGAAGCTATTTGGCCGAGGTCGTGGAGTGTTTCCCTCAAGAGGGTTTAAACCACGTCAAAACATCGGTGTGTTGATCTGTGATCTATTTGTGTGAAGTGGTTGCTCTTGGTGTTCGGTCCTTTGGTAGTACCCTGTGTACCCGAACAATTACAGGTTCAAAGTTCCTCCCAATGGAAGGTGAGCTTTCTGACTAGTCCAAAAACTAGTCTAAAACATGTGTTATGGGAAAAAAAGTTATATATGGGGCATGCTAGATCCAATTTGAGTGACCTGTTGCATCAGAAAGAAGACAAATTGAAGTATACGTTTTAGAAATTTCAAGCTCAAGTATGAAAAATTGGGCATGTGACATTTCATACACTTTTTCTCTTGTGGAAGGACCAAAACAATAAGTGAATTGGGAGATTCACCATATTTTTTTATTGGCACATTAGAATTAGGTCAGACCTGTGACATTGAAGAGAGGACATATCAGGATACTATCAAAAGTATTTTTCAGACTCAAAGATGCTGAAATTTCAGGGTTTCCTTAGTTGGAAATCATTCTTCAAATTAGGGTTGGAAAAATGTATGCGATTTTAAATTTTGAAATCACTTTTAATAGAAGGATCTATTTGAGATGAATAGATGGTGATATATATATTTATATTGTTCAAAATTCCACCAAAAGGTAGTGGAAAATATCCCACTCCAATCAAGACACATGAGTATTCATCCCCAACCTACAATGAAAGTGAAGATCTATCTTTTCAAGTGTCCAAGTTGGAAGATATGATTAAAGGGTCTATGAAAACGATTGATTTGCTTAATTTAGAGGATAATATTATGGGACATATGGATAATAATATGGAGGAAAATATGACAAGGGATGCTAATCTCATACAAAATTCAAAAGAAAATATCCCTACAGGTGGTGATGTGTCCCGAGGTACTTAGGAAGATAAATATGGTGTCCATGTTGGTCAACCTTCCATTAATATGAATATTCCAAGAGGAGTTGATTATAATAATGGAAGTAACCTGGGATGGTCCCCAAGGGGTATCCAACTCCCCAATATTGACATGAGGAATTTTGATGGCACAGACCCCATAACATGGATATTCCAGATGGAGCAATTATTTGATATACACCAAGTGCCAAATCTCCAAAAGGTACCTATTGCATCTTTATATTTAGAACCTAATCAATTTGTGTGGTGCAAATGGATTTGTGAATGCAAAAAGAAATCCATTATCTTTTGGTCCATTTTTAAAGAAGATCTTATATCATACCTTGATGTTGTTAAGAACAATTCCTTCTTTACACACTTGATAAATGTAAGGAAAAAAAAATCCAACAAGTGAGCACATTCAACAATTTCAAAAGTTGAGTCCTAGAGTGGACGACATACCAAATGATAAATTGTTGGGTTTCTTTATTGGAACCTTGAAGGATAATATCCAACATGAGTGTTGCTTGGGATTTCTCCCAAGCATGTGATAAAGAGAACCTATTAACTTGTAATAGCAGTCTCAAATAAAGCAATGTAAATAAGCAAATGTAAACAGAAAATCTATAACAGTAAAAAATAAATCTGATCTAGCATGTGAATTCTAGCTTCAACAATGATAAAAAATGAGATCCATGAAATAAATAAATAAAAGCTTGAATGTTTTGTATTACCTCAAAAGGTGAGGATGGTTGAGCTTGAGCAGTTGCGGTGGTGAGGTGCTCCAAAGCTCCAATGATCTTTCTCTTCTCCAAATGCAAGTGGGAATATTAGACAAAAAGTGTTTCCAAGGATGGATCTAAGCTCAAATGGAGGCTTGAGATCTCAGGGAAGAAATTGGCAGCATAAGGATAGAATGAATGACGATTGAATAGTGAGGAGCCCCTATCACCTTTTTATAGTTTTTGGTGATAGGAAATACAACTAGGGTTTTGAGGAAACCAATGGTATTGCTAAAATGGTTTAGGTCTCTTTTTCCCTCTTTTTCCTCTTTTTTGAATATTTTGAATATTTTAATTCCCTTTTAATTTTTTGGGAATTTTGGACCATTTTTTAGGGTTTTTTGAGGAAAAATACATATTTTGAGGGGGAAAAGGTGTATTATGGTCTTTTTGGTGACCTTTTGAAGGTTTCAGAGGCTCAAATGGTGGGAAAAGTGGACAAATGGGTCAAATGAATAGGGAAATGAGCTAGTGAGTACTTTTTGGGTGTTAACAGATTGCCCCCTGATGTGTGAGGGTAGGAGCTCATCGTATGGCCGATAGACATTATAGTTCCTTTGTCTTTTTCCTGGGTTTGGAGGAGAGAAGAGATTGGAACACCGAGCCCATGCAAACTGCACAAACTAAAAATTACATGGCCTCAAAATGAATGAGGAATAATCTATGATAGTGGATGAGGCAGGCATTCCCATGCTCGTATCAAGATATAAAAATAATAATGAGGCCCAAAAAGGGGACCTAAAAAATACATGTAGAACTGTTGTGTACATCATAATGGTCTAGAGGGGACACAAATTTGGGACATACTCATGGCAATACCATGACTGAACTGAAGAATTGATATATTGGAAGAAACCTCTATCTCTCTGATTTTCATACCAGGAAGATGGATAATATGCTGGATCTGAAGGTGTCCAACAACTATTTTTTCAAGGAAGCATATATTTGGGGTGCTTCCGAATACTATCATCAAACGCAGCCCGGATATCCATAGGAATATATAACTGGTAGTTTTCTGAAGTAGACTCAAAAAATGTGGTAGATTTCGATGACATCTGGGGTCTTCATCAAATAGCTAAAAGTAACTATACCCTGTACGAGTCTCAACGATGTGATCAAGGTGTTGACATCGAGCATGTGAGAAACAATCATTTGGAGAGGCAATAAGTGTTCCTTTCAGAATGATATGTAGGCACTCATCATTAATGGCGATGAGTCCAAGACATAGGGACCTCTGGTTCTATCCTCTTGAATAGATTGGTTGGCATCGACAGAGGGAGACCTTGCAACTATCAAGGCAATGATGTTTCCTTAATAGGAGCGCGAGGTGTACAACCAAAAGGTGATAGTATTGATAGTGGGACTGACTCTAGGGGAATGGGGAGTAATTGGGGTCATAGAGTAGGTGGACTCAAACTTCCTTTGTTCAGAGCATGATGACATGGATGACTTGGCAGAATATGAAGCTAACTTTGGGTTTAGGGATCATAGATAAGGGGGTTGGGGGTATGTACTGCAAAAGCTAAAAGGGTTTCCAAGGATGGCTCTAAGCTCAAATGGAGGCTTGAGATCTCGGGGAAGAAATTGGCAACATAAGGATAGGATGAATGAAGATTGAATAGTGAGGAGCCCCTATCACCTTTTTATAGTTTTTGGTGATAGAAAATACAACTATGGTTTTGAGGAAACCAATGGTACTGCTAAAATGGTTTAGGTCTCTTTTTCCCTCTTTTTCCTCTTTTTTGAATATTTTGAATATTTTTATTCCCTTTTAATATTTTGGGGAATTTTGGACCCTTTTTGAGGGTTTTTTGTGTTTTTTGAGGAAAAATACATATTTGGAGGGGGAAAAGGTGTATTATGGTCTTTTTGGTGACCTTTTGAAGGTTTTAGAGGCTCAAATGGTGGGAAAAGTGGACAAATGGGTCAAATGAATAGGGAAATGAAGAAATGGTAGAGACTACTCCCGAAGAGATTACTCCCACCATGTATTATCATGCATTAGTTGGAATTAACACTCTCCAAACTCTCAAGATCGAAGGATATATCAAAAAGAAAAAGGTAACAATGTTGATTCATTATGGTAGTACTCAAAATTTCATTGATTGTAAACTAGCAAAAGCTCTCAATTGCTTTATATAACCAACACAAGAGTTTCAAGTAATGATTGAAAATGGAGGAACTATCAATTGCTTAGGGAAATGCCATAATATCAATCTTACTATGGGGGAATATGTATTGAATAGTCCAATGATTTATATCCCAATGGGTGGTGCTGATGTTGTCCTATGGGTTCAATGGTTACAATCATTGGGAATAGTGGCTTTTAATTTTCAAGAACTTTTCATGAAATTTTCATTGGAAGGAAAATAATTTGAAACAGGAGGTATCACAAGGAATCCAAGAAAGGTTATAATCTCTAATTGTATGACAAAATTGTTGAAAAAGGGACATGAAGGTGTAATAACACAATTATGCTCACTAGATGTCCAAACATCTAGGCCTATTATTCCCATGGATCTCCATAGGGTCATTGATAAGCACTCCAATTTATTTGAATATATTCAAAAAGGTCTTCCACCTACTTGATATTTTGATCATGCTATTCACTTAATTCTAGGAAGTGTTCCTCCTAACATCAGACCTTATAGATACCCCTATGGCCAGAAGAGTGAAATTGAGCATATGATTGAATAAATGTTAGAGGATGGCATAATTAGGCCTATCCAAAGTTCTTACTCTACACTAGTGGTAATGGTACACAAGAAGGAAGGCTCATGGAATTTGTGTTCATATTACAGAGAGCTCAATAAGAACACCATTAAAGATAAGTTTCTCATTTTTGTCGTTGATGAATTGTTAGATGAACTAGATGGAGAAACCTACTTCACAAAGTTGGATCTCCATTCAGGCTATCATCATATTAGAGTGAAGGAAGAAGACATCCTTAAAACAACATTCATAACTCATAAAGTTCATTATGAATTTTTGGTCATTCCTTTTGGCCTTACAAATGCACCTTCCATATTTCAAGTTTTGATGCATTCCTTTTTCAAGCCCACCCTTAGAATATTTGTGTTAGTATTTTTTGATGATATACTAATCTATATAAATTATTGGGAATAACATGTTCGACATGTTGATAGGGTTCTACAACTACTAAATGAGCAACAATTATATGCAAAACCTTCCAATTGTTTCTTTGGGGTAAAATAGGTACAATATTTGGGTCATATTCTATCTCGTGAAGGTGTCAAGGTAGACCCTAACAAAATTAAATCCATAATGGACTGGCTGAATCCAAAAAACTTGAAGAATCTTAGAGTATTCTTAGGTTTGACAGGGTACTACTGCAAGTTTCTTTGGAACTATGGAAGAATAGCAACACTTTTAACATTATTGAAGAAGGAAGAATTTTCTTGGACTCCAGAGGAAACTAAAGATTTTGAACAACTTCAAGAGGCAATGTGCAAAGCTCTTGTTTTAACCAAACCAAAATTCACAAAAAACTCCATTGTGGGATGTGATGTGTCATGAAATGGAATCAGTGTTGTTCTAATGCAAGAAGGAGGACCCCTTGCTTTCACAATTTGACTAATAAAGGGGAAGAACTTACAAAAACACATTTATGAGAAGGAAATAATGGAAATACTACATGCACTTAATCAATGGAATCCTTACCTAATAGGTAGGAACCCCAAGGTCAAAACAAATCATGATATTATTAAATACTTCTTGGAACATAGACTATCTTTAGAAGAACAACAAAAATGGGTAACCAAGATGTTGTGACATGACTTTGAAATCATTTATAAAAAGGGGAAACAAAATGTGGTGGTAGATGCAC
Organism: Larix kaempferi; assembly: GCA_027924585.1. Taxonomy (NCBI): domain Eukaryota; kingdom Viridiplantae; phylum Streptophyta; class Pinopsida; order Pinales; family Pinaceae; genus Larix; species Larix kaempferi. The sequence continues at coordinate 994,554 of BSBM01000403.1, forward strand.
TCTCCAGAAATGATGAGGATGTTGAGGCATTACTATGTGCGATTTCGATTATACAACCTGATTGGTTAGTAGAAGCACAGGAAGAATGGAAGAATGACCAATCTGTGTGGATGCTCATTGAAAAGCCACAAAAGGATCCCAATGTATCAGATAATTTTGTGTGGAAAAATGATTCACTATGGTATAAGGATTGCTTATATACATGTAAGAACTCCCAACTCAAACAAAAGATCCTTTTGGAATTACACACCTCTCCTATTGGTGGAACTCAAGATTCCTAAAAACGTACCATGGGGTCAAGAAGGAATTTTGTTGGGAAGGTATTAAATATGATGTTCAAAGTTTTGTGGAATAATGTTTGGTTTTCCAACAAAATAAGGTTGAAACAGTTAAGACCCTAGGTCTTTTACAACAATTAAAAATACCTGGTTAGAGATGAGAGGAAGTCTCAATGGATTTTATCACAAGTATGCCAAAATTAGAAGGGAAGAATGTTATTACAGTGGTTGTTGATAAAGTCACAAAGTATGCACACTTTTTTGTAGTCTCTCACCCTTTTAATGCAAGTACAATTGTTGCAGCCTTCATGGAAATAATTTATAAGTTACATGGAAACCCGAAGATTATTATTAGGGATCGAGATCCAATTTTCACTTGAAAATTTTGGTCTAAACTATTTTCTTGTTTGGGTACCCAGTTGGCTCATAGTTCATCCTATCATCCTCAATCTGATGGGAAAATTGAGATAGTAAAAAAATGTTTGGAAGGCTAGCTTTGTTGCTTTGCATCTAACAAGCAAACATGCTAGGTGAAATGGTTATCTTTGGCATAATGGTGGTACAATAATTCCTTCCATACATCATAAAAAATGTCTCCATTTATGGAACTTTATGGGTACCATCTTCCATCTATCAAATCTCCCATAAAAGGAAAATCTAAAGTTCAAGTTCTTGAAGATCACCTAGAGAACAAACAAGAAGTTCTCCAGTTACTGAAGGACAACCTGGCTATGTCAAAAATAAGATGAAACAACAAGCATATCAACATCGCAATGAAAATATTTTTGAATATGGGGATTGGGTATTTCTGAGGTTGCAACTTTACAAACAGATGTCCCACTCAAGCAACTAAATAAAGATAATAAATTAGCACCCAAGTACTATGGTCCTTATAAAGTGTTGCAAAAGATTGGTAGTATGGCTTACAAATTGGAGATCGCTTCATCTTCAAGGGTACACCGAATTTTCCATGTTTCTTGCTTAAAGAAGGTAATACGAAATATGCTCCCAATTCAAACTATCTTGTCAAATATTGATGAAGAAGGAAAAGTCATATTGGAACATGAACAAATCATGGAAACACGAACCAAACAACTACGCAATCAGGCTATTACTGAGTAGCGCATCAAGTGGATGAACTTGGCAGTTGAATATTTGACATGGGAAGATGATTCCTTCATATAGAATCATCCATAACTAATCAAGCATTGAGGACAACACTTGTCTGAAGGGGATGGGGATTTTAAGCCCTAAATGTTGTCATATGACCCCTTATATTGTGGTTCATTACATATTATTGATGTCGACTTGGGTGTATTGGTGGTAATTGTCATTAGTATATTAATTATGTCGGATTAGGTCCATTAGTTGTAATTGTACTTGTTTGTCTCCTATATATATGAAGGAGACCTTTTCATTTGAATCATCTCATCTTGTCTTGTCTTATGTACTTAGTACATTATATAAGGAGGTTTCCCCCTCAAAGCGGCTTTCTATTCATCTCTTTTCTTCATTATTAAGGCGTGGATTACTCTTTTTTGTTTCTTTTTCTCTTTTCATGCTCTTTTGGGGAATTTGTTGCTTAACATATAGTGGTTGCACAAAATTAAGTTCATTAAATAACATTATGTATATAACCACATCAACCAACATGCTTACAAGAGAAAACTCCTAGTCATCGATAATCATCCATAGTGTGTGCACATATGCCATACAACATAAAAGACCTATCCACCGAGATGTGTCTTGATACATCATATACCTGTGTCCCTCCCCATAATTGCTTGAATTTGTCGACCAATGGTTGGAGGTAGACATCCATATTATTCATCCAATTTTTACTAGGAACTATAAAAGCCAACAAAAGATGTTCATTCTTCCTGGAAAAACATGGAGGGATATTGTTATTTATCACTACACTGTCTAAACAAAACGATTGGTGTTTTGGAGGGAATATTGGTTAACTCCATCCATGGATATGCTCAATCAAAGGATTCATACTTTATTCTTGAATTTAGCAAGCCATGTATGCTCTATGTGATTCATGGCTATTGAATCTACAAGAATCCATATAATTCTTGGCTCTCTTATGTGAGAGTCATGCCACCCCTGTAACATGGCTAATTATTTGCAATGAAAAATCCTTTGAATCCTTGGGATTATAGGCATGCGCGTCAATATATTATGAGGATGGCCATATTCCTTAAATTGTTTTAAAATATTTGGTACTTGTCATACCCACATTTAGAACATATCTATTTTTCTTCGTATTCTCCTCTGTATAAAATACAATAATTAAAACAAGTGTGATATGATATGTACTCAACACCCAACTTTTCCAGCAATTGCTTTGCCTCTTCATAGCTGTCCGAGAGGATGTTATTAGCTGGAAGTACCTTTTCTTTGACTAAACTGCAATTAGTGGGAAATATAAATATACATTGTCATTAAGCATGCAAAAAATACGTCTTCATCCCTAATTTAATGGGGAATTGATGGATAGTTACCTTAGTAGTGTCAAGAAGCACACATTTGACCTATTGTATATTTCTTTTAGGTTGTCCAACAACATTATTGTCCCCGCTTGGGTAGACATTGATCCATACACAAAGAGAGGGGTGGTGGAAGCAATTTTTGAATATTTTGAAGAAGGAATTGACAATATTAGCATCGTTCCCTAGTTCATCTTGTTGGAATGCATTTAACAACATTCCCTCCATGGCATGAGTATCCTATAGGAATTTATCCATACCAACCTCTATATCATTGTTTGCATCCCCAACCTATGAAGAACTATTGTTATTATAGATGTTTTGAATTGGTGACTTGACATGTAGTGGGAATTGAATAGGTGGTTGATTCATTATCCATGCTTTGTATACTTCCTCTCCAAAACCTACTTCTTCAGTGGAATTATCTTGATTTGACATCATACTGGGTGCAACGGTATATGGTAGATAGGTTGATCATCATTAGAATCCTGGTTGCAAAAATATTGAACATTAAACAAATCATATTAGTAAAAAGAATGGATTTAGCATGTTAAATCCTTATACCAAACATTTATTAGTATCATAGAAATTTTTCCCAATAGTACAAATGAAATCAACCACTTAAAAAAAAATGTGGAACTAGGAAATACATTAACATTAATTCTATGGAAAATCCAAAAATATAATTACTCAATAATATTTTCCTTACGCCCCAAGGGGATGTCTAAACACTAGTACAAAATGAGAGATAAGTGACTAGGTGACTAAAACATTTAGTCACCACTGTTTTTTCAAGGGATAAATGACTAAAATTGCGCAATTTTAAATAAGCCTACAAACAATGACTAAGATAAACGACTAATTTAGTCATGGGATAAAATATATGACTAGATAACAAGTGACTAAATAAAAACAACTAACATAAATGACTAATTTAGTCACGGAGATATAAATATGACTAGCTAACAACAATTAATGTGAATTAGTCATTTATGTTAGTCATTTTTAGTTGTGTCACAATGATAATGGAAAATTGCAATTTTGATAATGAATTTGTACAATATTTTACTAAATTTTAACAATGTGGATGGATGGAAAAGTCATCAATGGGGAAACAAACCAAAAAGAAAAGACGAAAGGTATATATAACCGCTAAGCACAAAAAAATATAAATGAGGAGAAAGGTCTCCATCTATGAGCCAAAAACAGGAAAATTTCCCGTGGAAAAAAGTAGACCCCCGCACCATTCATTAAAATGAATAAACCCCTCTAAGGCCACAAGACCATGTCCGAATAAAGCGTCTACATGCGTATTGAACTCCAAGTCTAAGTTTTAAAAAATTGATTTGAAATCTATAGCTTCCTGACACCACATATTGATTTTGAGGTTATATGAGATGCATTTTCCTCAAGGTACATTTTTGCAATTTGATTGGGTATTGTTCTCTTCTATACATTGTTTATGAAAATTCTTCCATCTTAGGTGGTCATTTATGTTAAGCTTTAATATGATAAGACAAAAAATATCATCATTACATTCCATTTCACAACAATAGCATATACAGGATCACTGAAAGAACAACAAGCACAGCATAAACACAAGAGACACAGATTTATCCTGGGAAACCCTCATGGGGTAGAAAACCCAGCAAAGCTTCCTCAATATAGATGACCAGCAAATACAAAGATGTAATCCCCAAACATGAGCTCATTCTCCTCCACAACAGATCTCTCTCTCACCTATGCACTAATCACAAGTGAGTGAATGTGTGTTAAATGAGGAACACACCTCCTCTAGTTATACATAGCTCCGACTTGTCTTTTACAAAACTAGGTCGGCCCCAACTTAACCACTTTACATAATGCTAACTGCGCCGACCCCTCTAGGGTGGTCTAATAACCGTTTAACCCACATGACACATACAGGGCCGACCCCCACTAGGGAATTCTAATAACCCAAGTTACCACAATCTCCACGGAGGAATAAACATCTCTGGATATACAACAAAGTCCCATCGGAGGAATGAAACATCTCCGGAATAATAAAGTACACAATATAATATTCTTAGAAGTTACAATATCTCAACACTCCCCCTTAACGAGAAGGATATTATAACAACATCTGCAGGAGCAAGGATTCATCAACTACATCATACATGATACATCTATAGATCATTGGAAGCTTTCTCAACATCATCAATAACTAAACCAGTTACTGTAATATCTTCAGGTCTTCAATACTAAAGTATCAGCATCGTCAGTATTGAGTCTTCATCTTCTGCAGCACTCGAACAGCTATAGTAACATCATCATCTGAATCTCTTGATCAACATCTGGATCCTCTCGATCAACATCTAGATCCTCACGATCAACAACATCGTCATCTAGATCATCACGATCAACAACATCGTCATCTAGATCATCACAATCAACAACATCGTCATCTAGATCACATGATCAACAACATCATCATCTAGATCATCACGATCAACAACATCATCATCTAGATCATCACGATCAATAGCATCGTCATCTAGATCATCACGATCAACAACATCATCATCTAGATCATCATGATAAACAACATCGTCATCTAGATCATCATGATCATAGCAGCATACCTTGCAATACAAATGATCCAATTACAGGATGATCAATCTCGCTCACTTTAGGACATAAGTCCAAGGATGATACAATACTATCACGTTGTTGGCTATAACTGACCCAGAGGTTTTCTATAAGACCAAGGTTCTTTGCAGTTCTCCCTTTGACCAACAAAACCCCTTCGCACCAGCCCTTTCAGCAACAACCTGCGAGCAGGTTGAGGTCTCACCCGAGGTGTATCTTATGGGGTACTGCGGAATCAGGTTTCCACAATAAGTTATGAGTTTCTTGGATGGACGTAATATGCGGCACAACAGGGGGTATGTGCTGCGAGGTGATACTGCGCAGTGATGGGTAGTGCTGCGGTCCGCACCACTATCTTCTTCTACCACGGGACTTCTCCTAAAGCTGCGAACAATGCAGCTTATTCTATACTTGGATTATATTGGAAATACTTCAGGCACTAAAATGAATATCACTCCTCCATTCGTTCAGGCACTTAACTGATTATTCTTCTAACACTCATTCGTTACGTCGGGATGCTGTGATTTGAACATATATGCCTATACATTCCAACTGTTAAGCATTCTTCTACTGCGTGTAAGAAAGTATTTAACCAATTGAATGATTCATTGTCTTTACACACAAAACTAAATGTTCACCATTCATCTATTCATATAGAACTTAACATATCATCTCCATTCCTCTTCTGATGGCAAATACATATCTAAGTTCTTTCATAACATTATGCAAGGAAACATCCAAGCATTCATTTACAGAAAGCACAAACAGTCATTCATTAATAAAACACAATCGCACAACACACTATTTAACGTGGTTGACTTCCCCGGATGGAAAGCTACGTCCACAAGATTGGTTGGTAATCTATTTCTTTCAAAAGGAATGGGGACAACCGTTCTTAGTCTGCGCACTCAGCTGCAGACTCTCCCCTCAGATAGGTCTCTGCGCACACAGCTGCAGAGCCTTTACAATCTTCTTGGCTCTGAAAGATTTTACAATATATCAAAAGTCATACAAGACATTAACAATCCCCAAAATGTAACAACCCCATCCCATACAAAAATGTCTTCTTTTTTAGATCATGCCCGCAGGTCATGTCTTTACAATATCAAAGACCTAAACCCAAAACCCTAAGGGTTTACAAAACTATGCCAATTTTCCTAAACCGGCTTGCTAGCATCTAGTAGCGTTTGCTTCATCGTGGCAGTTCTCCACATCTTCATTCTGTCGTTATCGGCCTCCCTATCACACGCGTGCCAACAGGCTACATCCGTCGAACCGTTCACATCTAATGGTTTCACCCACCAGGTGTGCCAAGACGTCGCTTTCCTTAACAACCTCGCGAATTGGCCACCTTCCTAATTTGCTCGTGCTCGCCGCTTGGCACTCTTGGAGCATCTTTCCAAATTAAAATGCTACCGGTCCATGCGGTACCTGCACCTAATCCTTTTCCAGCACTCCGCTTTGCTGGCTCCACGTGGCCTAACTACTTCGCAGCACTGCCTCCTCCCAACATTGGCCTTCGTGGTGCTTCCAAAATTCAGGTGCTGCGCGCAGCTTTGCAGCATCCTCAAAACTTAGACAAAATTATATCTATGGGTTGCGCTCAGCACAACTTCAAAAACTGTTACCAAAACTTTACTCCAACCTGGGCCCAACATGCCCCTAACACTTACATGTGGCTCGTCCCCGAGCCACTTGCTGCTTCAGTTGTCTCGCTCTACTTTGCGACCGGTGGAACTAATTTGGTCGCGAACTCATTATATGTGCCACACCACTGCTCCACTGCTTCTCTGGTGTCTTGTTCAACTTGTTTTACTATGTCAAGCAGTGCTAGAGTTATCTCTGCTCTGATCTGTCCTTGTACCTACTCTCAGTTGTCACACAGTTTTGCCATCTTGTCTTCTATCTGCTGCGACACCGCCAGGGCATCCTCCAGGAGTTGCTGCAACTGATTATCCATCTTAGTCTCTTTTTCTCGTAATGCCTGGACTTCCTTCTTCAAGCCGGATGTCTCCTTGTATCTAGGCAGCCTCTCCCTGGGCGGCAGAGCTTTGACCTCTGCGTCCAACTTTTCCAGTGCAATCTATTTTTCTTTTACCGCGGTCTTCACCTGCTGCAGCCCTTGATCCTCTTCAAGGGCAGTGAATGCCTTTGAAACCTTCTCCAAGAGCTCTTGGCACTTAGCCATCTCACTCGTTATGCTCTGCGCGGCAGCACTCACGGCTTGCTCTCTTAACTGATGCTCAGTTAATGGCATCTGCGTACTCATTTTTAGCTTCAATGCGGCGATATGGGCCTCATAGAGGATATCCTTATCCTGCATCTCCATCTTCAAAGATTTGACCTTGTCTCTGATTCTCAGAACTGTGTCTGCAGGATCATCCTGGACTTCTAGACCTTCAATATCTTGCGCAACATTAGATATGGTAGTCTCCAAGTTTTGTCGGTGGTCCTATTCATTTCGTAGCTACATTTCTGCACGCAACTCAAGCTACCTATTTGCTACGTGCAACTCCGCTTGTGACTTCATTGAGTCTATGGCGCTCATGCATCTCCTCCACTATCTGCATGTGCATAAAGTGTAAGCCTGGCGAGAGGATTTTGGCCAAGTCAAGCTCTACCCGCTCGACACCCTTTGTTCCAGGACGATCTGTTCTGACATTGCCAATGAGATAGCCAATGGGTCCAAATGGACAACCCTGGTCTTTGACAGCAGCATTATGGCTAGCTACGGCGGGGTTTGCTGTGAGGTTCTTACCGACCTCCCTTCAGCTACTGTGTCACACGGCAAGGTTAGGATTTTCTGGACTTCATCCATTTTTTTCATAAGGCCTTGCAGTGCGAGTCGAGTCTTCTGCAGGTCATCCTTGATGACCTTATCCTTTTTATCTTTGTCAGCCATGAGTTCCTTCATCTGCTCTGAGACCGTTTCTGCTATCATCTCAAAGTCATCCTTGTTGAGGAATGTCTTAGATTGAGTCTTTATGGCCTTCATCTTCTTCCGTGCCTTCGGCTTCTGTGAAGTCTCAGGCTCTTTTCGCTTTCTTCTTTCCTCAACAATCGGGCATGACGGTAGGATTGGCTCGTCTTCTTCAGAGTCTGTCGCCACATCCAAGACTTCAACATGGAAGTCGGTCGACCAGTCTTTCATGAGGATTTCAATGTCCTCCTCATACATATGGTAGTTGCCCGCGTACCATTTTGGCTTCTTCATTCTCGGTTTAGGTGAAATAATAAAGATACATCGCATGTCTGCACTGAAATCAAGAACGTGAATGTACTTCGACGTTACCTGCTTTGTGATGCGGGATGTATGGGTAATCACGTCGCGCAGCTGAGTATAGTATTGATAGAAAACCTCAGCTGTCACTCTGCGTTGATATTTGCCCAAAGGTTGGCATACCGGAACCCTCTGGGATCATTGGTCTCTATGATGACACCCACATAATCCTTTGGCTCCTTCCATCCGCAAAATCCAATCAGGATGATCAGCCAGGTAAGTTGGAATTGTCTGCCATTCTCTTGGGTATCATTGAGTTCGTCCAAGAACTCATTAAGAAGATATTGGCACCAATTAAATTGGTTTCCTTCAGCTACTGTGGCACCAAGTAGAATTGCACCTACAGGCACCTCCCGAGGCCTAGCCGTTCTGAGGATTTTTCCTGCGAGCAACTGCGTGATGAACTTTGTTGATCTATCTTCGATGTCGTATGTCGGGAAACCTCTTTTTCCCTTCACCACTGCATGGATTTTCTTCATCTTTTCGACAGCCTCTTTTTCTTTACTTTTCCCTTGGAAGAACTGCTTGGGGTCCTTGCCGCACTTGCTGAGCCCTGTGATGCGGTGGATCAAATCAATGTTGACATCAATGTTTCTATCTAGCCACAGGTATCCTTGGTGGAGTCATGCCATCATAGTGCGAACCACAGCATTAACTTCTGGCGAGCGATCAAAATGTGGAAGCCTTAATAAGTTTAGCAGCCCTAATTCAACGACAGGTGTTAGCCAGCTTTTGGAAACCAAGTTAAAAGTTCCCTTGGCATCCTTTTTCCAGCACAGATACTGGTCAGGATGGAACTATGGGAACTTGGGCGCATGGGGCTCTTCCTTCTGCATGCCTAGGATTTCATATCTGGCATTCTTGGCCAACTTAAAGACTGGGGCATCCAATGCATGTGGTGATATATACTCTGGTGTTAGCTTCAGGGGTTCATTCTGAAAGACCGACGATTTTGGTGCCGTTTGTCCTGCCTTTAGAATCTTGCTTCGTGGTGCAGTTACATCTTTTCCTTTATCTTTCCCTTTGTCCTGCATGATTGGAGTATGGCGAGGTGATCTTCTGGACGCTTGACCGGGTTCAAGTGCAACCTTCTTGGCAGGGGTTTTCACTAACTCTGCAATCCCCCCGTGCTGAAAGACTCTGATTGCTTCTTGAAGTGTAAGCTCTTCTTCTCTATAGGAGAGTTCGGGCATTCAATGGTTAGCTAAGGGCTTTGATAGTCAGATGATAGATGGATATTAGCTCAGAGAATGATCGCAAGAAAATTCTAAGTGTTGAGTAAAGCCCGCAAGTATTGAAGCGGTGTTATTTATAGGCACAGCTGTGTCCTCCCTGCGCCTTCCAAGGGCTAGATGAGCATTTAATGTAGTGTTCGTTGGCCAATTTGAATGGATCCTTCGGTCCCTTCCGTCGTCAGCGTGTCCAGAATGGCTATCTTCCCTTTAAATGCTCGAGTGATTCGTTGCAATGGTCACATAACGACTATTTTTCTCAAAAAGTTGTGTAACGGCTATTTTTTCTGAATCTTGCACCGAGCTACGTGGCAAGCCATCTACAATCCTACGCGTCTACTTCGTAGTGCCAAAAATTTTCCAACTGCGCGGTTTCAAAATTTCATTTTTTTTTCCCTTGCGCAGCTTTAGCAGTGTTGCACGGTGCATACATCGTCCTTTCTAACATACCTTGTTCCTTTTAACATACATGTAGAGACTCCTTGACATTTCTAGTGTCCAATTTCAACTGTACTTGACACTTACAAATCTCTTCCTCCGCTTGTTATCCAAGGTGCTGTAAAGCAGGACTATCATGGTACAACTTTAGTCTACTTCCATTTATCAAATTTGGTAAGGTATTGCTAGCTAAATTGGCTAACTGGACTGCACCATTATAAGTAACATGTATCACAGTATATGGGCCAAGCCAATGCATCTTAAATTTACCGAGGAACTTCATGAATTTACTATCATACAGGAGGACTAGGTCACCTACCTTAAAGCACTTGTTCTTTATATGGCGATCATGCCAGGCTTTCTCACGGTCTTTCTGAACTTGCTGGTGGAAGCTGGCAATGAAACGATCTTCCTCCAATCCAACGAGGTGTAGCAACCTTTCTTCCAATGCTGCACGATCTTCCAACCCTGTGAACGCAACGATCCTTAAACTAGGGACAATATATTCCATTGGCATTATAGCTTCCTGCCCATAACCCAACTGAAAAGGTGTATGTCCTATCAATTTCTTGCATGTAGTCCTGTATGCCCATAACACAGATGAGATGCTCAGATCCTAATCATCTCTATTTACATTGCAAACTTTAGTGAGTGCATTCTCCAGAATTTTATTGAAATTCTCAACAGTGCCATTCTCCTGTGGATGATATGGAGTACTACTCTGATGGCGAATGTGGAATTCCTCTGTAAGTTTCTCAATGGTCTTGTTCAAAAAGTGAGTACCTTGGTCACTCATCAAAATCTTCGGATATCCAAATCTTGATAATATTTCTTCAAAAATGAACTGCGCAACAGTACTGGAGCTGCGGTCCTTTACTGGCTTTGCTTCCACCCACCTGGTGAGGTAATCAGTAGCAGTGATAATATACCTCGCACCACTTTTTTTTCCTCGTGGGTTTATAGGACACACGAAATCAATTGCCCATTTTTCAAACACCTGTAGGATCAACTGTGGGTTCAATGGCATCTCGTCTCTTCGTGAAGGTTTCCCTGTCCTTTGACAGACATCACAGTTCCTGTAGTGTTCTCTGAAATCTTTGTGGATCGTAGGCCACCATAGCCCTGCGTGCAATATCTTCTGCGTGGTGTCTCTTCCTGAATAGTGACCTCCCGCGATCCCTAAATGTGCGTCTGCTAAAATAAATGGCTTTTCATGATCGAATATGCATCCATAGGACTTCATCCGGTCCAAGTTTGTATAACTGACCTGCAATTATAGTGAAGTCTGCGGCGTGAACCACTAGCTGCTTCTTCTGCTGGACAGAAAATTCCTGTGGTGCCAGCCCTATTGTCAGAAAGTTAATGATATCCTTATAATAATCATCGGTAACCTGTATAGCAAATAGTTGCACATTAGGAAAAATGTCTTCGATGTTCGTCGGCTCTTCTCCTGACTCGATCCTTGACAGATGGTCAGGTCCTAATTTTAGTTTACCTAGCTTAACAATAATCTCAAATTCATATTCTTGGAATAGCAATAGCCATATGCATATACGTCCCCCTAACACTGGCTTATTGACCAAGTATTTCAGCGCAGAATGGTCAGTGAACATAAGGAAGTGCACACCAAGCAAGTAATGTTTGAATTTCTATAGTGCATATACCATTGCAAGGCCTTCCCTCTCGGTAGTAGTATAGTTCTTCTCTGCTGTTGAGAGCTTCCTGCTAGAAAATGCAATGGATGGTCAATACCTCTTTCTCCTAGTTGAGCTAATACGATTACCAGGGCAATGCATGATGCGTCAACATGAACATGGAATGGCTTCGTCCAGTCTGGAAATACTAGAATCGGCGCAGTAACAATCTTTTCTTTTAGTGTATCAAAACCCTATCCGCATTTTGCGTTCCAAATGAATGGTGCATCTTTCTTTAGCATCTTTTCCATTGTTGCGGTTATCTGCGCATAACCCTTTATAAATTTCCTGTAGTATCCAGTATGGCCTAAGGTAGAGCGTAACATCTTGACTGAATTTGGTGTTGGCAAGTTCACAATTATTGCGATCTTCGCAGGATCCACCATCAATCCTTGCTTACAAACAATGTGTCCCAGTAAAATCCCATAAGGAACACAAAAAATACACTTCTTTAGATTTAAAGAGATCTGATGCTGTCGACACTTCTCAAGCATCATTCTGAGGTTCACACAATGGTTCTTCAATAGGCCAAACACAGTCCAATCATCAAAATAAGCTTCAAGAAACTTATGCATAAACTCTTTGAATGCTGCGACGACCACTCTAGAAAATAAGGCAGGTGTGTTCTTCAGGCCAAACGGCACTACTATGTACTGGAATGACCCCCATTCTATAGCAAAAGTCGTCTTATGCCTGTCTACGGGATCAATCCTTATCTGATGATACCCTGAAAAACCATCAGTAAAAGAATAGGCCTCATTCCCTCCAACATTATCAAGCACTTCGTCCGTGAAAGGAGTAGGGAATGGGTTGTGCATGGAAGCATCATTCAATTTTCTGAGATCCACACAAATCTTGATCTCACCTTTTGTTTTCTTGTCTTGAACGACCATGGGACTAATCCACTCTGATACCTCGACAGGTTCAATGATTCCTGCTTCAAGCATCTTATCCAGCTCTGCGCGAACTCTTTCTTTATACCACAGATTTAATCTGTACAGTCTCTGCTTCACAGGCTTTGCACCTGGCTTCAAAGGTATTTTCATGACCCCTAGGTATCCCAAAATGCCTTTCATTTCTGTGAATTTAGTTGGAAACATTTCGTGATATTCATGCAAGGTGTCTGCAATCTCTGCAACAGTCTAATTGTCCCAATAGTCTCCTATTGCTGCGAACTTCGGCTCTTTATCTGTGCCAATGTTCACCTTTTGTGTCTTTACTGGCCCACTCATATCTGGGATTTCTAACGGAGGTCCTTCTACATCATGCGCACCCTCCGATTCTGGTATGGATATATTGCATGGATCGTCCTCATCGTTATCATCAATGTCTTCAGCCAGGTTGTAACACTCAATGAGGTGTTTTTCATGTTCCTTCCATTTTTACTATAGGTGTGTAGGAAGGTGATCTATCCCGAAGAATTCTTCCAATGTCATATTTTTGTGAGGACAGTCTTCCCTGAATATGCGTTCCTTAATTAGCTGTAGTGCGTCATGGATCAATGGGTTCTCATCTTCAAAACTGAAGTCCTTCTGGAAGTTCGCAGTGAGCATTTCTCTGTCAGTGATTTCGCTGCGTAGCTCCAGATCTAGGTACCATTTCTTTGGAATAGCCTTGTCCAATGTATGCACAAATAGATGGACCCATTTTGTATGTGGTCTTTCCACCCATGCCTGTGAACATACTTCAATGTGTTGGCTAGGATCTGTCTGTCCATTAAACGTTTCTTTGGAATAGCCTCATCCAATGTATGCACAAATAGATGGACCCATTTTGTATGTGGTCTTTCCACCCATGCCTGTGAACATACTTCAATGTGTTGGCTAGGATCTGTCTGTCCATTAAATGTTTCAAGTGGTAAAGTAACCCTTTGAGCGAACCAGATCTGCATCTTAATTCTACATTGATCCCAAGTGGTCAATGTCTACTTATGTGCATTCCACCATCTGGCAGGTGTGTCGCGCAATGCCATATCTAAAGTTGGTAATCTGTGCTCATCTGAGATGGCTGCAGTATATTCTTGGATAAAATTGTAAACATTAGCAGATCCATCATATGTGGGAATAGGACTTACCTATTTCCCGATCCAGCGCAATGATTTCGTAAGCTGCATGCACCTTCTTGCTGATACTTCATGCATCCGACTTTGCCAATTTTCCAGTCCTGCCTCCAAGTCAGAGACGCAGGAGATGTCACATCTCCAGCTGAGTGTACCATCTGCAATAGGATTAATGTAATCTTCTTGGTTCGCTGTGAGCTGGTATAATTGGTCCAAATCTTGAGCCTTGGATTCCTCCTGGATTGGCCCGCTGTATCTGTCACCATCTGCAAGATCCAATGGTGCGATGACCCTAAGATGCTTTCCTTCAAAAATCATCTTCTTTGTCTTCAGATTTATGATATCCAAGTTATCAATAGCCCAATCAATTCCTAGCAGCGCAGGAAAAGGTTGACTATCATCCACTATCTCGATAACTTCAAAGTCTACATGACTTTGGACTCCATCGATGTCGACAATTATATCCGCTAACCGGCCAAAAGGTATGACTTTCTCTTGGTTAGCCATTCTCAACTGGATAGGTGACCATATCAACTTTGGTCGACCCATCTGCTACCATGTCTGCTTAGTCAAGACATTTACTTCGGATCCCAGATCAAGGATGACTTCATCCATCTCAAAATCTCCTATCTGCGCAAGAAGTCTCATTTCTCAGCCTGTTCTTTTATGCTTCCTTATGTGATGTATTGTGCTATTAGCAGTCTTTGTTCCAGTCTACGACTCATATTGGTTTATGAGCTTCTGTAGCTCTACTATGGCATTTTCACTTTTGAGTAGCTTCATGCAGCTTCGCAGGAACTGTGCAATGGAAGTGCTGACATCCGTCGTAGTGCTTGTTTTGTCATAGGTATTAGGTATGTCTTCAACCTGCGATATCTCACTGCACAATAGGATCCTCTGTGATCGGGGGTACCAGTTCTCTAAAGGTATCCCGTGCGTGGACAAAGACTTCCTTGTTCTTCTGTAAGTCAAGAGGAGGCATTTTTCCTGGGGATTTCCTTATCCATATTGTTTCAAGCAGGGTCTGGCTTGTGTGAGGCGTCCCTGACATGGAACCTTTTGCTCCTCTATCGCAGCCTGTCTCAGCGCCACTGCGCGTGACCACATTGATGCTCGGATCTACTGGTCTGCTTTCCACTGCGATCCACTGGACGTTCATGTTTGGTGCGTCCGTCTGTCTTCTTTTCTGCATTTCAACCTCTAGTACTGGGCAGTGTTCAATAACATGGTCAAACGATTTACAATAGTTGCACGTAGTGCATGGGTTAACACAATCTCTAGATACGTGACCTGGCTAGCCACAATTATAACAGATGACCTAGACGCGGCCTCTTCCCTGCGTCGGGCCAGCATTTCTTCCTCTGCCGCGATATCCAGCACCACGACCTTTGTATCCTCCTTCATCATATTGCATATTCTCCTATTTGGGCTGGTTATCTTCTTGTACGCGGTACAAGCCAGCACCTCTCATTGAGTCCATATCCCATTTTCTTTCATTCATTAGCTCATATGCGCCACAGTTGGATTCATCATGTCCAACTGATTTACAGAAAGTGCAGTATAAATTTTTAGGTGTTTTCACATACTTCTGTATAAGATAGCAATCTTAAGGTCTGTGTCTTGTGGTTCTACAAATTTCACACCATGGGGCCTAATTCTGATTTAATGGGTTGGGCACACCACTATTAATATAGTCATGGAATAACGGGCAATGCTCTAGGTCATGGCCTTATCCTTTGCAACTTTTACACCAGACCTCATGTCTAGGTTCATACCTTTGTTCTTTTCCATTCTTCATGCTTTGCAGCTCTAGTGTCAGGGTGGTCAACTGGTTCTGGATCTGAGACATGCCAGAAATAGTGTCACCAATCGGTGAAGCCTCTAGCTTCGTTGCGATCTCTAAGGCCTCTGCCTACGACATAACCCTCTGCATCAATGGTAATCTAATATGGGGCAGTAGCGCAGCAATGAACCATTCCTTGTGTTGTTCCGGTGCTATAACAAAGCTTACTTAGTCTAATAGGGTCTTGAACTTCTGATCAAACTCCCAAACCGTTTTAGTCGATTTCTGCTTTATTTCTTTCAACTCGGTTATACATTGAGATTTAGATTTGGGTTTCTTAAACTTAGCTACAAGCGCAGCTTTGACCTCTACGAGGGTTCTCGGCTGTGTGTTAGAGTATTTCATGAACCAATGTAAAGCTCTGTCCCTAAAAGTGGTGATGAGCTGTGCTCTTTTTGCGTCATCATCTTGAATTTGTCTTACACTCCATACAGCTTCGCAAAGGAACCAATGCTGGTCAGGGTCTTCTAGGCCTGTTCCTTTGAATATGGGTAGTTTCATATCTGTGTTTGCCATTGTCCTATTAGGTGGTGGAGCGCCCGGATAAGTGCGCAGCTACTGTGAGGGGCTCTTTACAGTGAAAACAAATGGGATTATCAAGAGAGATGGACTGGGCTGAGTAATCTGTGGGGTGGGATGTGTAGCGGGTGGGTTCTGAGATAATGGTGGCATGATTTCTGCATCTGGTTGGTTCTCAGGGGTAAATGGTGGTGTGACTTCATTGTCAAGGTCACAAGGAATCTCGATACCTATGTGGATTCGATGGTCTCCAGGGTTCTTATTAAATTTATATCTCTTTCCACTTCTAAGATTATGAGTATCTTCGTTAGAATCACTAATTATACTGTTTACCATGACAAACTTGGAAATCTTATTGCATTCTTAAAACACCTTTCTCAGCTAACAACATCTTAATGTATAGACTGAGATTTTTCAGTAACTTACCTTGGAAATCCTCCGAAAAAGTATGCTTCTGCTTGGCTGTAGGATTTGAGTGTGTCTATAGCAAATTCTGTTACAAAGCCTTCTAGTATATGATCGACCCAGAAGTCAACTGGGCGTGTTAATGGGCTGTCTATCACTTTGAGCTGCGCGGTGAGATCGGGATTCCACTCTATAGGAACTCCTCCTTGAAAACAAGTTTTCTTCTCTGCGAGCCGTGAGATCCATGCATGCAGCTCATTTGGAAATGATGCCTAGAAAATCTCATGAATATCATTCAATAGATATCTATCCGAACACTGTGTGTCACTTAGACGCGGATGTCTATTCTCTTGCCTTTTAAAGTCTCTTATGGTCTTATCCCACCAAGCTTGGATTTTCTGTCTTTTCAGGATGCTAGTTGTCAGAGCCTTCCGAGAACTGGCATTCTTCGTCACACATCACAATTGTAACTCATCATGGATTCTAGTGTGGCAACAGAACCATTTGTTGGCTATAACTGACCCATAGGTTTTCTATAAGACCTAGGTTCTTTGCAGTTCTCCCTTTGACCAACAAAACCCCTTCGCACCGGCCCTTTCAGCAACAACCTGCGAGCAGTTTGAGGTCTCACCCAAGGTGTATCTTATGGGGTATTGTGGAATTAGGTTTCCACAGTAAGTGATGAGTTGCTTGGACGTACATATTGTGTTGCACAACAAGGGGTACGTGCTGCGAGGTGATACTGCGCAGCGATGGGTAGCACTACGGTCCACACCACTATGTTCTTCTACCGTGGGACTTCTCCTGAAGCTGCGAACAATGTACTTATTCTATACTTGGATTATCTTGGAAATACTTCAAGCACTAACACGAATATCACTCCTCCATTTGTTCAGGCACTTAACTGATTATTCTTCTAACACTCATTCGTTACGTCGGGATGCTGTTATTTGAACATATATGCCTATACAGTCCAACTGTTAAGCATTCTTCTACTACGTGTAAGAAAGCATTTAACCAATTGACTGATTCGCTGTCTTTAAACAAAAAACTAAATGTTCACCATTCATCTATTCATATAGAACTTAACATATCATCTCTATTCCTCTTCTGATGGCAAATACATATCTAAGTTTTTTCATAACAGTATGGAAGGAAACATCCAAACATTCATTTACAGAAAGCACAAACAGTCATTCATTAATAAAACACAATCGCACAACACACTATTTAACGTGGTTCACTTCCCCGGATGGAAAGCTACATCCATAAGAATGGTTGGTAATATATTTCTTTCAAAATGGATGGGGTCAACCGTTCTTAGTCTGTGCACTCAGCTGCAGACTCTCCCCTCAGATAGGTCTCTGCGCACACAGCTGCAGAGCCTTTACAATATTCTTGGATCAGAAAGATTTTACAATATATCAAAAGTCATACAAGATGTTAACAATCCCCAAAATGTAACAACCCCATCCCATACAAAAATGTCTTCTTTTATAGATCATGCCCGCAGGTCATGTCTTTACAATATCGAAGACCTAAACCCAAAACCCTAAGGGTTTACAAAACTATGCCGATTTCCCTAAACCGGCTTGCTGGCATCTAGTAGCGTCTACTTCATCGTGGTGGTTCTCCATGTCTTCATTCTGTCGCTATCGTCCTCCCTGTCGCACGCATGCCAACAGGCTGCTTCCGTTGAACCGTTCACATCTAACGGTTTCACCCACCAGGCGTGCCAAGACTTAGCTTTCCTTAACAACCTCGTGCATTGGTCGCCTTCCTAATTTGCTCATGCCCGCCGCTTGGCACATCTGGAGCATCTTTCCAAAATTATACTGCTACTGGTCCATCTGGTACCTACACCTGATCCTTATCCAGCACTTCACTTTACTGGCTCCACATGGCCTGACTGCTTCGCAGCACTGCCTCCTCACAGTGCTGGCCTTCGCGGTGCTTCCAAAATTCGGGTGTTGCGCACAGCTTCACAGCATCCTCAAAACTTAGACAAAATCATATCAATGGGATGTACTCAGCTCAACTTCAAAAACTGTTACCAAAACTTTACTCCAACCTGGGCCCAACACATGTGCATTTTGAACCAACCGTTCAGGGACGATGCAGTCCTATCGCGTACATTTTGAACCAAACATTCAGGGACGATGTAGTCCTATCACGTACATTTTGAACCAAACGTTTGGGGACGATGCAGTCCTATCACGTACATTTTGAACCAAACATTTAGGGACGATGTAGTCCTATCACGTACATTTTGAACCAAACGTTCAGGGATGATGCAGTGCTATCATGTACATTTTGAACCAAACATTCAGGGATGATGCAGTCCTATCACATAGATTTTGAACCAAATGTTCAGGGACGATGCAGTCCTATCACATACATTTTGAACCAAACGTTCAGGGATGATGCAGTCCTGATTTGCTCATAGGATGATCAATCCTTCTCACTTTAAGACACCTCTCATGTCTAGGGACGATTCAATCCCAATCTACTTACAGGAAGATCAATCCTTATCACTTTAATACACCTCTCATGCCTAGGGACGATGCAATCCCGATCTACTTACAGGATGATCAATCCTTATAAATTTAAGACACCTCTCATGTCTAGGGACGATGCAATCCCAATCTACTTACAGGATGATCAATCCTTATCACTTTAAGACACCTCTCATGTCTAGGGATGATGCAATCCATATCTACTTACAGGATGATCAATCCTTATCACTTTAAGACACCTCTCATGTCTAGAGACGATACAATCCCGACCACAGTGCCAGTCCTTTTTCATACTGGATGTGACCTAGATTAAGTCTAGGATTTTACCACCTGTGAATGATCACCTGCTGCTTCACTGAGCAGTACAAGAGTGAACATTACATCATTATAGGACCTGCGAATGATCACCTGCTCCAGTCCAGGAGCGCACATTACATCATTCCAGTCAACCACAAAGCTAGTACTATTTCAACTGGGGTGTGACCTAGATCAGATCTAGGATTTACAACCATAGAGCCATTACTATTTCAACTGGGGTGTGACCTAGATCAAATCTAGGATTTATAACCTGTGAATGGTCACCTGTTAATCCAGGAGCAAACATTACATCATTACAGGTTTTGTGAATGATCACCTACTGCTATGTTGAGTAGTCTAGGAGCACACATTACATCATTCGCCAACATCTTTCTCAAAGACAAGATTCTACGGATCAATTCAGGGACCAAAGTCCGGGGATGATACAATCCCTCTCATCCACTAGGGACCACTTCTCAGAGAAATATGTCAACAGATCAATTTAGGGACCAAAGTCCAGGGATGATACAATCCCTCCTCGTCCACTTAGACAAAGTCTAAGGACCATGCATCGACCTCATCGTCGGAATAGGTAACCTCATCATCGATACTAGTATCCTCATCATCGATACAAGTATCCACATCATCGAAACAGTATCCTCATCATCGATACAAGTATCAACATCATCTATATGGTATCCTCATCATCGAGACAAATATCCCCATCATCGACCTTACCGTCAATGCAGGAAATCTCATCATCAATGACCATATCACTGCCCCTTTCGAGGAGGGTCCTTCTGAACTACACCAAGCTTGTCTTGGAAATGCTCAAACCTTACTTGATACAGAGGTTTGATCAATATATTAGCAACTTGCTCGTCAGTGATCACATACTCAAGCTTTATAGCTCCTTTCTGCACCATATCCCATATATAGAAATATCGGATCTCTATGTGCTTTGACTTATCATGGAACACTGGATTCTCTGTCATCTTGATACAACTCTAGTTGTCACACAGGATCATAGTGGGGTCCATCTCTAAGTCAAACAGTCCTGAAAACAACTTCCCGAAGCCATATCACTTCACAACTAGTAGAGCAAGCAGCTATATATATTTCGCTTTAGCTGTGCTGAGATCCACACTAGACTACTTCCTGCTAAACCACGAGATCATGGTAGATCCCAGACAATAACATATGTCCGATGTGCTCTTCCTGTCTGATACACTTCCTTCCCAATCAACATCTGTGTAGCCATACAATCGAAAGTCATGATCTCCAAAATAACATAGACCAAAGTCTATTGTACCCTTTAGGTACCTCATCACATGCTTTGCAGCTATGAGGTGAACACGTCTAGGTTCCACTAGATACTGACTCAAGGTGTTCACAGCAAAGCATATATCTGGCCCAGTGTTCGTCAGATACATCAATGACCCAATAATTTGCCTGTACAGAGTTACATCCACTAACTCTTATGAGTCATCTGCTAACAGATTTAAGTTGGAATCCATGGGAGTTTTCTCGATTCGAACTTCTTCTTCAATTACACCATTAAGAGAATGGTTTTATCTATCCACTTGGAGAAAACATCTCGTCATGATCCTCTTCTTATTTCTAAGAGAATATTCTAGCCACGAGCCTTCTATAGTATGTTTGATTTGTAAGTCTTCTTGTTGAACATCCATCACTTGTTCAGTGTTCATCATTCTTCATGATCTCTCGTACAAATCAAAGTTAATTACATGATTAGTAATACTTCATAATCATCAAATCATATTGATATTTCAATGATAACCTATTATGCATACATATATGATTCACATAGTTATGCAACTATCTTGACCTTTGGCACAACACTTTTCCATATCATGTATGCATATAGTGGTTATCTAGATGCCTTCCATCTCTACCAAAACATACTATCAAGAGCGTGCACAGCTCTCAGCATGTTATCAAAGAGGTTTCATTCTAGATAAACAGCAATGGAATGTTTGTCCTACTTACCCATCATATGCATATTAGTAGTATACTGTTCAATGCTATATTAATGCTTACACTATGCATGATATATTCTAGGAATACAAATATGCATACAACGAGCAATCTATAACAACTCAAATACTTATCTTGTATGTTTGTGTGGTTGCCTCCTGCTTGATCTCTATATGTATTTGAACTTCTACTCATTCTGTACCACTATGCATGCTTAAGTGTGCACTAGTGTCATCCTCATGATCTCATATATAATCATACATTCATTATCATAATCTCAATACTATCAAAACATAATGATTCTAAACAATCTTAAGTATGTATGGCCATGATCATTTCATACACATGTATACTTACCTAAGATCCTCACACAAAGTAGGATTCTAAAAACATACCTGGATTATCATGCTTGCTAGTTGTGTCTAACATACCCAAACAATGTCTTCTTTGTTCTCTTCAAGGATTTAGAGACCTTGTGCTAGAACCTGCATATCTCATAAGTTAAGCATAGTAGAACAAATTCATACATACCTCGTAAGTGGAGCTTCTATGTGGTCAAATTCTATGGATGAGTCTTTTTCTTCATGTCATCATGGTCATAGAACTTGATTTTCCTTTCTTGATGTACCTGTATCTTGTTAGCAGACAACATCATCCTCATACAACACCACAGGTGCATTAGTACAATCATATAACCCTAATCAAGGAATGTCTTCTATCATTCACATGCATTCATACTTTTACCAGGGTGATAAGATAATTCTAAGATTAATCAAGATTGTACTAACCTCAATAATATGAAGACAAACATATCATAAACTTAATCATGAACAGATTTCAACACATACCTATATCTCCTCAAGTCATACCTGGATCTGGAGTTGGATTAGGGTTTGTGAGAGAAACCCTAAAAATTCAAATTTTGAATTTAAAACTTCTTAATGGATGGAAAGATGCGCCATGTTGAGTTGATCAAGCTAGTATACTTCAATTTTGAAATCTCCAAAATTTGACCCCTCTAACTTGACTTTGAAACTTCCGGATCTTCTAGACAAGATCCCAAACTAGGGTTTGATAAAGCCCGGTCTTCTGCCCAACCAAAAGGTTCGATCTTGTACTCTAAACTTCAATTTTTCTAAGGATCTTCCAGCCGTGGTCTCAGATTTCAAAAATTCCAACTTTTGCAAAAGCCCTAATTTTCCACCTTTCTGATCAAAATCCTAAACTAGGGTTTGATCAAGACCAACCTTCTTCCCAATACAAAAAATTTGATCTTGGTCTCTAAATTTTGATTTTGATGAGGATAATCCAGCCATGGAATCATATTCCAATAATTCCAACTTTCTATGGAACCCTAATTTTTCACAGCAGTGATAAGCCAAGAATGAAGGTGCTCAGAATCCAATTCTGTTTTGACAAAAATATGCTCCTGACTGTTTTTGGTGCATCTCTGAAATTACGAATCTACAGGGTCTGAAACTTCAGACTGTGGTATCCTAACCTGTCATCTTTCTAACCCCATAGGTCTAACCTCAATTGGATTCTCTGAGAGAGAGTTATGCAAAGTGTCGCAATGTGACCTGTTTATGGGATAAAACAGGAGAGCGAACTTGTACGGCGTGCCACGTGTCAATGGTTAACCTTTGGCCTCTGAAAAAATTACCTGAGAAACTACAGTCTGTGCTCTACTTGTCAGTTTTTATGAAATTTCATTTGGATCTTCCTAGCCCAAGTTTTGACCTTTGTTTCCTAGGTCACCTGTTTATGACTGAGATCTAGAAGAGGCAGAAACCCTAACTTGTACTGATCATAACTCACAAAGTACAACGAATATGAGGTTTTCCTTTGGACATAAGGTACAGGGGGATGTTATATACGACATGTAAAGTTTTCAGATCCTGAACCCTCGCCAAAATGGATTTATAGTGAAAGTTCCACAATGGCTGGTTTTTTCTATATAAAACCCTAACCTTCAAATTGTCGCAAGTGAAGCAAGTGTCGTAAGTGCCATACATTGCCTTCCTTCAGGCTAGCTCTGATACCATGTTAATATTTCATATTATAAGACAGAAAATATTAGCATTACATTCCATTTCACAACAATAGCATATACAGGATCACTAAAAGAACAGTAAGCACAGCATAAACACAAGAGACACAGATTTATCCTGGGAAACCCTCATGAGCTAGAAAACCCAGCAAAGCTTCCTCAATATAGACCAGCATAGATCCATCTTAAACCGATCTATCAAGCACCGAGAGGGATCCAATTTCTTAAGGTGTATTTTTTGTTTTTAATTTATTTAATTTATACATCCCGGTTTAAGTTTTAAGTTTTTATTTTATAAACAAGATCGATTTTTTTATTACTTTTCATCATTTTTTTATTTTATGACTCAACATGGATTTTATTTTTTTATTTTTATTAATGGCCAACTTTACAATATTTTATTTTTATTATTTGATTATTATTTTGTTACTCGACAAACACTTGACTCACAAGATCTCCCCCATACTGGGTTGTAGAGCACCTCGTTTCACTCGGTGCAATGACCAGCAAATACAAAGATGTAATCCCCAAACATGAGCTCATTCTCCTCCACAATAGATCTCTCTCTCACCTATGCACTAATCACAAGTGAGTGAATGTGTGTTAAATGAGGAACACACCTCCACTATTTATACACAACTCCGACTTGTCTTTTACACAACTAGGTCAGCCCCAACTTAACCACTTTACATAATGTTGACTGGGCTGACCCCTCTAGGGTGGTCTAATAACTCTTTAAACCACATGACACATACAGGGCCGACCCCCACTAGGTAAGTCTAATAACCCAAGTTACCACAGTCTCCACGGAGGAATAAACATCTCCGGATATACAAGTCCCATTGGAGGAATGAAACATCTCCGAAATAATAAAGTACACAATATAATATTCTTAGAAGTTACAATATCTCAACAATTTAATTATTTCCATGCTCATATAATATGGCCAGTTTGATGGCGATTTAATATGTTGTTAGATTCATATGCTAAATGTTTTTTTCTTGGAAAGAGTTGTTGCAATATGGGAAGGAGTTATTTTATTATCTTTTAAAAGGCTCAATTATACTTCATCATGAACAAAATGAAAAACAAAGATTTCAAAAAAAGGTTACTCTAACCTCAAGAACATTGAGAACAACCTAACAAAAGGATCCAATAATTTTAAGGATTACTTCGATCACTTGCTCACACACCCACACCCACACATACACATACCCCTTTGGTTTAAATATTGGTTGGAAGGGATTCAAAGACCATACTTCATGCAGTAATGACCACTAGAGCACAAAACATAAAGTGAAATTGTACAAAGGTATTCATGCTTAAGGCACTGGCCTTTTGCAAAAATTGGTCATATATGCTTAACTTCATTATACAACACATTAGCAAAGGAGGGAAGGAGACATGCAAGTAGCTATATCTAATTTGTGTTCTAATAGTGGAAGAACACCACTAGGATTATCATAAATAGTCAAAGGGACATAAAAAAAAATCCCACCCTCCAAATCAGGGAACAAAGAGTCAAAAAATGGGAGGTCAAAGAGTCCCACACCACTAAACGCCAACCCATCATTGAGCGACAATGTCCATCACAATGTATCATGAAAGCAGGTAGAGTAATGCACCTTCATAACATAAGTAAGAGGTCAATCACACAAAGAAATGGGAGTAAGCCCACAACTAAAATAAATCCACATCGACAACACACATCAATATGTCAAGTGACCCTCTAGAGATGTCCTTGGCTCGGTTTGCTTCTCGTCGGAAGCTCCTCCTTGCATAGTATAACCATCGACTCACACCCCACAATATGTTGGAGAAATATTGTAAGGGGTTCATGTAGGTGTCGTCATGGTGAGACGGAGGTGGCTCATGTCTAACCTCTCCCCCATCATTAGTATTTCTAGGACAATGCCTCATCTACCATTTCTATCAGGTTAGAAATTTAATGGACATGCTTGCAAAGTTGTTGCATAAAAATAGAGGGCTCATGTTCCTATTTGCATTTATATCAAGAGACAAATAATCACATATTGTTAGATTGCAGTTGGGAGAAAGGGTTAGTTATGTGGCTTAATCCCCTAGATATACTTGTGGAAGGAAATGTGACTAAATTTAGATGCATGATGCATCAACATCCAAACCAAGTTGCACTGTAAGGACAAAAATAGTCAATTAGTTTGATGACATTAAAGACATCTCTCATATTGATGCAATAATGTCAATTGTGGATGCTAATTTGGATGTAATTTTGGTTGTAATCAATGACATATATAGGTCCATATAAATGACCATTGGATGTAAGAGAAACATTTTTGTTAACAAACTTCTTCTTATCACTATTGAGGCCAACATTCATAAATTTAGCATCACAGGGGATCAATTAGTACAATTCAATTTGGTTACTTTTCAACCAAGCAATCACAAGTTGGGAGTATTTGTTCCACCAAAGTTTCCCAAGACTTTCACTTGGGCCCAATTGCCATTGCATATGCCAATGTCGATCATCATAATGTCAAGGGAAAATATGTCAATGACAATTGCATATATGTTTGTCACATAAATTTTTTTGATAAAAATGCAGAAGCAAGTCTTAAACTAATAAATTGTAGAAAAGGAGAAAAGACAAAAGCAATCACAGCCATGACAATGTGAGCAAAGTTACAATCATATTTTAAAAACTTAATTGTAAACCCATTATCTTTCCTAGTGAACACAACCAGAGTATTCTGACTACTATGCCAACACCTGCTATGATTACATAATCCACTTAATCATTGCATTGGAGCTCAACAAGAACATCATGTCACTTACAAGAAGGGTAACAATCATTCCTCCCAACCACCCAAACTACATCCAAAATACAATATCTTTAAATCATAAGATTCTCTTTCCCTATTTACTATTATAACCTTTTTAATCTATCTGAATCTCCCTTCTTTGACTCCTTTGACATATATGGACCATAAAATAGTAATTATGGTCCAGATTTTCTCATAACAATATTTTGGAATTATGTGAATGTTCACATGATGATTGATCACATGTGAACACCGTGTAGAGGGAAAAATACCTCTTCTCATGCTCTCTATCGCGTTCAAGTGTTCTGTCCATGTTCATTAGCGGAGAAGCATAAGAAACCAACCGCACGAGTATTATAAAATTTCTGTGACAACATTCGAGATTCTTCACCATGAATAGCAATCACTGGAAGGTTTACTGGCACATTATTATTCGAAGGTTGGGGTTTTATGAAAGGTGAATGATGTTTTACAATGACAGGACAGAGGGCAGGGGTGGTGTTGTGTGTTAAATCGTTAGTTAAATTTAATCCTGGTGATTAAAATCCGGTATCGCAGGGAAGAATTCCAAGACACCATCAAGTCGGTCATCTTCTGCTTTATGGCTTCGGATTTTAAGCTATATGATGAAGTGCGAAATTTCATTTCTAGGTTTGGAAATTATTTTTTCATCGAAAAAACTCATAATTTTATTACTGCCATATGGAAGTCCAAAATTACATTTTCTAGGCTCGTTAAAGAACACCATGGAGTCCTCTCCAGAAAGACAAAAACCAAATATAAACTATATTTACCCTTTCCTCAAGCATACATAGATCTTCCAAAAATTATCAAAAGGTAATAGACCTTGACCCAACTTAAAAATACCATATTTTCAATTACATTGATGACGATCAGTCTCATATAAAAATAAAAATAAAATAGATCCCATCGAGAACATAGATTTATAGTCCATGACTCATCTATCAAACCGCTTAGAAGTCGTAAAAGGGAGGGTGATAATATCCAAATACCACCCCATCCATAATCTATGAGAGGAACCAAGTGCCATCCTCCATCACCACTCCAAATTTAGATTGAAGTTCAAGCTCTACATTCCTTTCATAGTAGACATGTGTGAAGGTGACCCTTTCCAAAAAAAAAAAAAAAACAGATCCCATCGAGAACATAGATTTATAGTCCATGACTCATCTATCAAACCGCTTAGAAGTTGTAAAAGGGAGGGTGATAATATCCAAATACCACCCCATCCATAATCTCTGAGAGGAACCAAGTGCCATCCTCCATCACCACTCCAAATTTAGATTGAAGTTCAAGCTCTACATTCCTTTCATAGTAGACATGTGTGAAGGTGACCCTTTCCAATGCAACCATGATCCTCTTGACCCCCCAAAGACAAATAGAAAGTGCTAAATCATTGCAAACACTTCTGTTATCGAGCCAGTCTAGTATCAACTTCGAATCTCTAAACACCTGAAGAGAATTTGCCCCCTTCTCCATATCCAAGCATGGAAAAAACCTTAAAGATGGTAGTTCTGCAAAATTGTTTTCTCCCTTTCCCAAACCAACTTTTAATTTAATGAAATTAGATTCTAAGAGAATTAAAAGGCCCCCACCTCCACACTATGATGGAATTCCTTGGATTGGCCCATCAAAGAAACCCCAAGGAGTCAATTTATCAATCAGTTCTTCCACAATATTCCTATGCATTTTAGTGGCCTCCTCTCGTGGGAAGTGTGACAGGATACTCCAACTTTGAACAACAACACTCACTGGTGATACCAACTTCTCCTCTAATATTGCATTATTCCTAGACATCCACAATCCTCATGCGATGATTGCTAGAAAAGATCTAGCAGAACTGGTCCTCAGATCTTCACACCAAATCCTGAAACCTTCCTCCACATTTTCTCCCTACCATCCATTCATGATCCCTGAAAACAATTCAATCTCCATCCAAACCCTTTTCACATATGATCATTCCATAATGGTATGTATGTTTATATCCTCCTCTCTACTACATAGCACAGATCTGCTCAGGCCTTTCCACTCCCTTTTTTGAAGGAGATCCCAAGTCAACGCACAATTGCTTAATAGATACCAGAGGAAAATCCTTGTTTTCTATGGGAGCTTTAGAGTCCAAACCTTTTTTCCACCACCATCGATTACTATGTTATGGTCCACCCTTTCACAACCTTAAGTATCCCATACGGGAGAGTAGGTTCCTGATGGAGCAAATGCCCACACTAGCTGATCACCTTCTCCATTTAAACGAATTATGCTTCCTTTAAGAGAAGCCAGCAACAGATTCTGACTTTATTCATCTTCCCCTATAAACCCCATGGCCTCATTATTGAGCCACCCGTGATTCCAAAATGTAATAATGTCCCCATCAGCTATTTGGGATAATGATGAGATATCTCTCACTCTCAAAGATAGTATCATCCAATCAGGCAGAAAACAATGGTGATTTCCCCCAATCCATGCATCCTTCCCCAATCTCACCTTTGTTCCATCACCAATATTCCATCCAAACCTTCTCCAATAAGAGGGAAAGCATTTAGAATTTCCTTTCAAATAATAGAGCATTGGTTGATATTTTATCCCTTCTTCCGAGCTCATGATCCAATCAGGAAGGGGATTGTTCCTCTTTAATTGTTTTTGTAATTGTAGACTTTGCACAACTTACCTCACTTTAGTATCCTTTGGATGAGGGAAGTTCCTATACATTCTCCCCGAGATAATTTACTTGGAAAATAAACTTTTTATTTAGGGAGACATATTGTATACGTAATCCCACTAATTACTTAAACCACTTTATCACTTTACTAACATCCCATTAATGACTTCATTGATTGATTAAAATCCGTTTTTAGTCTATGTGCTTTATAAATATAATGACATATGGAGTGTGTAAAATGGGTGTACATTTCATTCCTCTCTTTCATCCTACAGTATTTGTGCATGTATTGTCTTTGTTGTTTGTGTCCTTATATCAAAGAGTAAGTAATATAAGCAACTTGTTTATTGTTTTCTACTATCTTGTATTTTTTGCTCAATTGATTTTACACACAAAAATGAGTCATTGCAGTAGTTTGATTTCGGTTAAGGTCTACATTGGCCATAATTCTTTGGTTAAATCTTCTTGTCAATACTCAACTCTCATCTTTTTTGTACATGTTGAACTAATTTGTTCTTATTCTTGTTTTGCAAATAGCAGAGAATGTTTCAAGGAAGTATGGGATTAGCAAAAGTAATTTGTTAAATCCAGAAATTGACGATATTGTTGTGTGCATGGCCTTGGGGGAAACACATATCATTTTTTAAACTAAAAAAAAAGTAACTAGTGAAGGAGTGATCAATTTTGTATGACCTTTCTTTTGTAGCAGTAGAAAGAATGAAGTGAAGAAATCATGTATTACTCATAAAGGACTTGCCCTTTAGTACATCAAAAGCAGATCCAGTGCAAATGTTTGGGAGTTTTGGCAGTTTGGAAAGAGTCATCCCTCCTTCAACAAAAACAATGGCATTGGTAAGTCTGTTTTTTTCCTTCACTGTGCCTTAGCCCTGAGTAGGTAAAGAAAATGGATTTTTATCTTTTTATTTATTGATTGATTTCACTAGATGCTTGTTCAATTTGTGTATGGGCATTGTTTTATTTTTGGTATTTTGCTTTTTCATATACTCATGTTGTTTTTTTCAGATAGTCATGTTTCTTTTTCATTCTATTGTGTCTTTTCATATCTAAATAGGAGGCACCTAAATAACTGTACGCTAAATGAAGACCGATTATCTTGTGGATCTAGGATGGGTTCATGTTTATATATTGAGCATGGTTATTATTAATTGATATTATAAAGAGTCACATACATAGAGACATATATACATGCACATACATATGTTATAAACTTATACATGCATGCATTCACTGTTGTTTATTTATGTGTATCTGTGCAAAGCCTACACACGTCCATTCTCACAAATTAGTCTATAGGATATGAGGCTTTGAAAAAAGGAAAAGGGGCTCTAGAAGCTATAGTGTATGATACTAGCTCAATTGATCTGATCTGATCTGGTGGACATGGAAATGGCGATTTTTGGAGTGATCCCATCAAATACTTTGAAGCATTCGATGGTGTTTGTAGTTGTAGCGCTTTTGACAACATTCCAACTGTTCCTGGTGGCTCCAACATAAGAATTTTTTTTAATCTTCTGCTGGATATTCAAGAGTTTTATGAATTTTCAATGGCAAAAAATTTGATTCCATTTTCTCCACGACGGATATCATATTTCATGGATTTCTGAATGGATGCCTTAATTAAAATGTAAATATTTTGATAAATTATTTGCATGCATATAAATAATTTATTGATCAAAATTTATTTTAGGCTTTGGTTTTCATTTGCATATAAATAATTTATGTTGCATCTTCTGACTGAACATGTGGGTTTAACTAGTCAAATTTCGATTTCTTTTTCAATGCCTTGATTGAATATGCAATGTGGTTAGTAAAAATATGTTATGTATTTTTTGTGAAACATGATTTTTACACTTCTACTACTTAAGGAAACTTATGGCTTCTTAAAGCGAGAGATAAAATGCGCTTAGAGAGACCTCCTTTTTTAGGTTACCTAAAATATGTTCATCATGAACCAACTAATTTATTATCCTATCAACTTGAGAATCTACAAAAAAATTCTTGACTTTAAAATGTGTTTCTTATTACATTACTGGAAATGTCGTTTTCTCTCGTGTTGTCTTGGAGATATAAGATCATTAGGTGCATTTAAGATCATTAGGATAGAGATATTAATTCATGATGATGCGTATAATATTCTCAATGAAATTATTTATTATAAGGATAGAACTTTGTAGTTCCAGAATCCATACTAAAGAAGAAGATCCTTGAAGCTACCCATGATGTGCCTTTAGCAGGTCATTCGGGGTTTGTGAAGACTTATAGGAAAGTGAGGGAAAGGTTCACATGGAAGGGGCTGAAGAAGGAGGTGATGGAGTATGTCAGGTTGTGTTTGGAATATCAGCAAAATAAAGTAGAGAATACTCATCCAACAAGGCTCTTACAACCACTCCCCATTCCCGAGCAGAAATGGGAAATTGTATCGATGGATTTCATCACTGGGATTCCAAAAAGCCAAGGTAAAGACAATATTTTTTTGTGGTTCATAGATTGAATAAATATGCAAATTTATTTTCTATCACAACTAATATTGCATCCAGCCAAGTGGCTGAAATTTTCATCAGCTAAGTCTTCAAACTTCATGGCATACCCAAGTCCATCATCAGTGACAGAGATAGCAAGTTTACTAGCAATTTTTGGCAAGAACTATTCAAGTTAGTGGGGACAAGTTTGGACATGAGCACAAGCTACCATCCAAATACTGATGGAAAAACAGAGAGGTTGAACCAGTTTCTGGAAGGGCACTTAAGAAACTATGTCACCGACCACTTGGCTCCATTTGGGAGAGTTTTGTTACAACACTACTTTTCATCTCTCGATTGGTATGTCTCCCTTCAAAGCTCTTTATGGTTAGATGCACTTAGTTTTTCTGATCTTATATTTTTTGATTTTAAGACAAATAAAGAAAAGGATTGGCCCCAAGAGATTCAATATATACTTAGGACTCTCAAGGACAACTTGCAGGTAGCATAGAACTGGAAAAAAGTGCATGCAGACAAGCATAGAGTTGAGCGAGCTTTCCAAGTTGGATATCTGGTATATTTGAGATTGAAGCCCTATAAAAAGTCATCATTGAGGTCTAAGGGGGATTAGAAGTTTCATCCAAGATTCTATGGCCCCTACCAAGTTTTGAGGAAGATCGAGGATGTGGCTTATGAGCTAGAATTGTCTCCGGGCAGCTGGATTCACAATGTTTTCCATGTGTCCTGTTTGAAGAAAGTAATATGAAAGCAAGTCAAAGTTTCACAAGAATTTCCACTCTTGGATGATGAAGGGAATTTGGTGATGATCCCTGAGAGGACATTGGAGTTCCGAGAGAAGAATCTAAGGAGCATAATTCTTAAATGATTTTTGGTGTAATGGGAAGGACTGCCTAGTGAGAATGCTACTTGGGAAGGAGAACATATTTTGTAGCATCCCGGTTTGAAATTGTTTGAGGACAAGAAATATTGGGTGGGGAGGATTGTCATGTCCCCTCAACAGTGAACATTGGATCAAGATCGTAACCCAACCAATCCCTTGGGTTGAGGATACAACTTCAATATCATGGGGTTAAATTTTGTATTCAAGGCAATTAATTAATTAGGAGTGTGCATTTAATTTTAAGCAAAGTTTGTTATCCACTTGGAATAATTATTTATGATGCATTTAATATTTTTTATGTTGAATAAATGAATATAATGCTCCACCGGGGAGAATTAGTGGATAAGGTTGACTGAGAAGAGGCCTGAGGAAGAAGTCAAGAAGAAAGCACATAAATCTAGAAAATCAGGAAAAAGGAAGAAAGGGAGAGCAAATCAGGAAAAGCAACATTGTTGTGTGGTAAAAACCTATGACTAGAAATTACACAAATCATCAACGTACATATCAACTAGTTACAGAGATAGGAAAGCATAAAGATACAGCAAGCAAACATTCTTTTAAATGTAAACAACTAAGATATGAAATTGGAATTAGATACCTGAATGACTGGTGGTTGATCCAAGCTTCCAAAATTCAGACTCCTGCTCCACTACTCTAGAGATATCACTTGCAAGAACACATACCTTTCTCAAAGATTATGACTCAAATAGGAATGGAATGTTTTATATGAAAATCATGTACAACAGACAAGAAAGATTCAAAACATACATTCATCAGCGTGGACAAATATATATGGGAAAGGAACTTTATGTATTATAACATTAAAGGTAATCATCCAAACCTGCACTGCAACTGGAACCATTGAAACCTAGCCCTGGGTTCCTGTTCCTCTTCCTTCAATAGAATTTTCTCCAACATTTCTCTGGCATAAAATTGGTTCTTCCTTCTCAAGGACCTCCCCTTGTATTTATAGCAAGGCTAGGAGGATAGACTCAAAAGGGAAATTTTTTGGGGAGGTTAGGGTAGTTAGAATGACTACCCTTAACTAATCCATAATCATCTTTAAAATTTTTTATCATGATTTAGAGATACCCGCGACTATCACTCTTAGAAACCAGTGAATGAATCGTGAGTATTATATCCAACAACTCATGAATACAACTTCTAGGATGATACCCGTGGGTTTCCTATGAGTGTCACGAGTGATCTGTGAGATGGATGATGGTAGAGTCGCGGTTATGTCTCAAAATTTGTCACTAATAGTTTTGTTTAGGAGAACATTTCAAAGTCTAAGGCCAAAGTATATATGATCAAATAGGATCTTCCATCCATAATGTCCTTTTGTGTGATCGACAAGTCAATGTAGTCACGGATGGAAAAGTTCCATTTTAGATGATAACAAATGCCCCCTAATGTATGAGGTCAGAGGGAAAGATGATGGTTGAAATACATTACAAACCAGGATGTGGAGCAGCATAGGAACCACAGGAACAAGGTCACAAATAGTACCTGAAACAGAAACAAGTTCAGCAAGCAATTACAATCTTAATATCATGATGTGTTCAGAAGGTTAGAACATGGTATCCAATATGTAACTGAAATGATGTATATAGCATGGCCACTAAAATACAAGCATGGATCCATGTCAAAAGGAGATAATAGTCATAGAAACAAACTAGATCTATGTCTTATGATGAGCCAACATAAATAGAGCTCGGTCTTGTGCAACTTGGGTGATAAGAAATGAACTGTATTGTAAACCCAAGGTCTTCAAACCAACCATTGATAGTAGAAACCCTAAACCATGTGAATAAAAGGAGTTGAAGTCGAACATGGAGGATTTCGTTTGATTACCGGTCAATGATGAAAACCGTTAACAAATGCGAGGACACCCACCAATAATGAAAATGGGCCCCAAGGTACCTAGTACATCCATACAGGTGTGAATAAGAGGTCTTGGAGTCGAAAACTTGAAGAATCTATCGAGTAAGGGACATTGATGTATTCCCATAACTCAATAGAGATAGAATCTGCCACTGATGCCTGCAAATATCAAGGTACTAAATGGGAAACTCTAAGTCTTCTTCCCAGATCAAAATGTGCTGATGTTGATTGGAAGAGACCTGTGAAAAGGAAGGCATTGATGTATCCTTCATCATCTCACATGAGGAACACTGAAATATTGAGTTGAAACAAAACTGATATAGGGGATGGATGACATGAGGAGTCAAGATGAACTACAGAAAGGCCGACACAGGGGTAATCTTTGAACATTGAGCACCAAATTAAATTAGGTAGTTGTGGACTGACACAGGAAACATGATATAAGTTTTCTATGTAGGAGACATAAGAAAATATCCATATGATCGGGAGAGTAACCAATCGGTGGAGGACACAAATATGGAATCAATTTAAATCCTAAAGCCAAAACTAAAACCTAGTGAGTTATAAAAGTGTTGTGTTAAAAGACTGTTAAGATTGTCTGCCAAATAATGGATGAATAACAGAAAATTCCCTTCCCTCTCTTTTTATAAATGTCTTTTATTGGTTTAACGAGCATGAAAAGGTTGAAAAGAAAGCTCAATACTGTCGCTCTTGTGAAATTTTAATGAGTCCAAGAAAGTAAACTCAATAATCCATCTTCATTTTAAAAACAAATCTCAAAGAGGAGGAGAAGAATGCTTGATATTGGTCCAACCATGTGTATATTAATGAGTCTATGGGAGGGAAACTCGTCTTTCTTCATGTTTTAATGATTTTGAAGAAAAGGTAGATTAATAATTGATAAGGTACTGATCCATGGATTTCAATATCGAGTCGGGATCTGTTCGTGCTCGCCGGTGTTTTCAATTTTAAGGAGTCTGAAAAACTTAAACAAAAAATCCATACGCCTACTTGTTCATTTTAGTATCGAGCCCAAGTTGGTAAATGCTCGCTAGTGTTTTCATATTTAAAGAGTCTAAAAAAATTAAACAAAAACTCCATAGTGTACTTTTTCATAAAGTTAGCCTCTTTGTCCAAAAAAGTGTAAAATTATGCGAGAGAGGACTCTTCTAGTCGAAAAGACTAGAAAAAGATCCGGAAAAGGGGTAAACTTATACCTAAGTGGATATATGTTCAATTCCTTTAACAAGTATGAACAAGACAAGTATGCTCGGTAATCTTGTTAATTTTGAAAAATTCTAACAAGAACATGAAAAAATTTATCAGAATGGGGAACTTAATATTAGGTAAAGAATGATATACAATGTATAAGTTCCCTGATATATCAAGTGACGGATGGACTTTAGATAGAATCAACATCAATGGATAACAGAAAATGGTAGTCCAAAGTGAACAAAGGAGATTCAAAATGACATAAGATGAAAAAATAGATCTAATGTGTTGAGCTAAACTGACATGTCAAAAGAAAACAAACCTCTGTATTTGACACGTTTTGCAACTGATAGTGAGAAAAACGCCTTTTAAATCTTTACCTAATCAAAACAACTCAAAAAGGGTCATTTAGGATTAAATAAAATAAAAAAAGAATCTGAAACTATATAAAGGGGGTAAAAATTTGAAAAGAATTTGTATAAATAGTGCCAAATTAGAACATAACTCACAAAACCATTTTACCATTGGAGAAAACGAGAAAAGCCCTCTTACTTCAAACTTCAATTGCGGTTAATCCAGGAAGCGAAATCATACTCCATCACTTGCAGGTAAGCTATCTTTTCCAGCTCTATCATTTTGATCAATTACTTTCAATTTTTAATGATGTTTGAAGGTTTTTTAAGCAAGTTTTAAAACATGGGTTGATTACCCGTGGGTCTAGTTAAGTAAAAGTCGCAGGCACGTGAAATGTATGCGGGTTTACTACAGGGAGACTCACGGATATTCACTTCTGTTGAAAAGGTGAACCCGGATAGAGAGGGAGCATGAGTCCATGGACATGATTGCAACGGGGAATCCTTTTTCTTTGAATGCACTAAGGAGGTGTGGGCTCTTAAAAAATTTCCATACTACAAACATGCGTGAACAAACGCACCTCCTCCAAATGCTCGTGGGATATTGGGATGCCGATCATGGCATGTTTAATCTCCAAGGAGAGATGTTGGATATCATGATTGATTATATATACTTCATAACCAGACTATCTCGATGAGGTGAGGTGGTGAACCTCAAAGGGACATTTAGAGGAGTTGGTGCTCTATCCATTTAGGATTACATCAACACTTACTGTGTAGCCGGCACTGAAAAAAGTGGGAGCCAAGTGCCAATTGGTCAAATTGCAAGTTTGCCATTAAAAGTGATCTTGAGTACAATAAATAGGATCGGGGGAAGTGCGGCACAACACTTCGCCTCACGGAACTACATGCAGGTAGGCGTAGAATGTCTTCGCAACGTTATCTTCGACTGGTGCTCAGGATTACTGGTGAACATGAAGCACCAGCTTACAGAATGCAATACGGAGAAGAAAAAGAACTTTGGGTACGATAGTATATTATGAACCTTTTTCTTCGAGAGAGTCCCCTCTCTTCGTCTAGGGATGGCCCTACCATCTTTGACCCCCCGTGAGCCACTGATGACTCGATGGGGCAACATCTTCCTACGTCAGGGTGGTGGCGAAACAAGTTTATCATACTTTGAGGAGGATTATCTGGGGTGGTGGAGCCGCCAGGTACCGGCACTAGAGAAATTTACTTATGCGTGTTGGCTCGGTTTTACAACCAAGCTTAGTGCTATGGGCACCTACTAACTAGTAGTAGCAGTTTCAATAGAAATAAAAACAATAAACTAAATAAACAATACTTTTCATGGATCTAAACAAGAATCTAAGCAAATAATTTAAATATTTCAAAAATCAAGAACAAGAAACATAAGAAATAATTTTTGTATTGAAAAGTGGGGGGCAAGCAAGTGCTTGCGATATTACCTTCAATGGTGAAGGTTGATGTTGAGCAACTCCCAAGATGAGTAGCTCCAAACTCCAATAGGTCTCTTTCTCCAAGGTTGCTTCAATGGCTAAAAGTGCTCAGGGGAGATTTCAGCAGCATAAGGATGAGATAATGGAAGGATGTGAAATGAGGAGCCCCTACCACCTTTTTATAGGTTTTGGTGGTGAGGAATACCATTTGTGGTTTTGTGGAAACCAATGGTATTGACCAACATGGTTTAGGTAATTTTCCCTCCTTTTTCCTTTTTTGAATAAAAATAATATTTTAATTCCCTTTTTAATATTTTTGGGAATTTGGACCCTTTTTGAGGGTTTTTTATGATTTTCTTGGAAAAATAATCTTTTTTAATGGAAAAAGGGGTGTACTAAGGTCTTTTGGTGACCTTTTGTTGGTTTCAGAGGCTCAGATGGTGGAAAAGTGGACAAATGGGTCATGTGAGTAAGGGAATGAGCTAGTGAGCACTTTTTAGGTGTTAACAGATTGCCCCCTGATGTGTGAGGGCAGGAGCTCATCGTATGGCCGATAGACATCATAGTTCTTTTGTCCTTTTTCTGGGTTTTAGGGGAGAGAAGAGACCGGTTGGAGACTGGAGCCACGGCCCTTGGAAGCTGCAAAAACAAAAAATATTACATTGCCTCAATATGAATGAGGTATAATCTCTGATATAGGACGAGGCGGGCATTCCCATGCTCGTATCAAGACATATACAAAACAATTAGTCCCAAGAAGGGGGATCTAATACGTAAAGAAATATACTGGTACATCATAATGGTCCAGAGGGGACATTATTGTGGGATATACTCATGATCATGACTGATCTCAATAACTGATACACTGGAATAACTGTGGAACTGCTGAAACTGAGGGTGTCCAACATCTGTAGGGACTCAAAGACTATGAGTCATCTCTGGGAATAAATGTAACTGTATACTCAAGGGAGTATGAAACAGGTGTGAATCTGAATACTGTCGCCATGCGCAGCCCGGATATCTATAGAAAAAGTGTAACTGGTATTATCCATAGGAAGACTCCCAAATGTGGAGGAGTCAGGAGGTATCCGGGGTCTTCGACTAATAACTGAACGGACCAATACCCTGTGCGAGTCTCAACGATGCGATCAAGGTGTTGAAGTCGAGCATGTGAGAAACAACCATTGGGAGAGGTACTGAGGATTCCTCTCGAAATGATTCGTAGGCACTCATCATAAATGGTAATGAGTCCAAGACACAGGGGCCTCTAGGTCTATCCTCTGGAATCAATGTGGTTGTCGTCGACAGAGGGAGACCAGCAACTAACAAGGCAATGATGTTTCCTTGATAGGAGCACGAGGTGTAGACCTGAAGTGATGTAGTACTGCTGGTAGGACTGACATACTTGTGGGGATGGGAAATAACTGGGTCAAAAAATGGGTAGACTCAAACTTCCTTTGTTCAGAGCATGATGACATGGATGACCTGGCAGCGTAGGGAACTGACTTGTAGCTGTTCATTTAGGGATTGAAGGGTATGTACTGACTCTGGGGGGGTGAAGCTGCTGGTAGCTGTGGTGGGAGTTTCCGGGTGACATACTGCAGAATACTCTGAACAAAGGCGACCAGAATGGGGAAGCTTCTACGTGAGTAGATATGATCTGTCGTGGCGCCAAGAGGCACCCTTCTTCCTTCTTCATAGTTTTAATGAGCTTCAAGAAGGGATAAAAGTGTGCTCTGAAATGGTACGGTCCTGTGGATTTTGTGAGCCCAGGACGGCGCATGCTCATGGTTGCTTTCATGTTTAGAGAGTCTGAAAACGGTAAGTGGACTCTATTGGTGTTTCTTTTTCGTAAGTTTAGTCTCCCAGGCCCGAAAAAGCATAAAATGATGCGAATGGAGAACTCTTCTAGCCGATGTGACTAGAGTATACCTTTTTCGTAATTAGTCTACAAGGTCCGGAAAAGGGGTAAACTCATACCAGGTAGACGCCCTTTCAGATACGTTTATCGAGCATGAAAGGAGGCAAGATTGCTCGGCGATCTTTTCATTGTTTTAGGAGTCAGAAAAGAGCTTAACAGAAACTCCCTAAGTGCCTTTTTCGTAAAAGGGGTTGCTCGGCCCGAAAAAGGGGTAAAATTATACCGAACAAAAATGGATTGACGAGGGCAAGAAAAGGTCTCAAGCATCGTCATCTATGCGGAAAACTGGATCCGGTGACATAAGGATTGTCGAAAACGGAGAACGGCCGATGTGGCACGCAAACCGAGGTGACGAGGGGGCGTGGAAAAAATGCCCGGAAAATCTAGAGGTGAGAGCGATAAATGATCTCTAGCATCATCAAGGGCGCGGAAAACTGAATCCGACGATATAAGACACATCGAAAACGGAGAACGGCCGATGTGGCACGCAAACCGAGGCGACGAGGGGGCGTGGAAAAAATGCCCAAAAAATCTAAAGGTGAGAGCGAGAAATGATCTCTAGCATCATCAAGGGCGCGGAAAACTGAATCCGGCGATAGAAGGCACATCGAAAACGGAGAACGGCCAATGTGGCACGCAAACCGAGGCCACGAGAGGGGCCAAAAAATGGTCAAAAATGGACCCCGGGAAAAAACGGGAAACGGAAGGAACCTCTATGAAGTTCTCGCTGTGCTGATCCCAACGGTACCAACGGTTTGAGAAATGGACTTCGTATGACACCGCAATGGTTGTTTGAAATTTGTGGAATTTCTATAAATAGGACGTGGGGCCCAATATGACTTGTCATTGTCACGTGCGAGTTTGATAGAGCAGTCAGAGCTATTTCTCGATTTCCGGGAGATTTCACCGTTGGTTTTCGATTTAGCGAGTTGCAGGTAACTCTATTCGCCTTAACCTAGTCAATTATGTCTTTTTTATTTGGCGGTGGGCCCCCGAAGGCCGCGAAACTCCACGTTGACTCTCCAACGTGGAACCGCGCGGGTTTCGGGGCGGAACCCGCGATGAACCGCGCGGGTTTCAGGCTCACAGTCGCGATGATCATCGCGACTGTGAGGTCGGAACCCGCGATGTTCATCGCGTGTTCATGGGTGACAGTCGCGATGTTCATCGCGACTGTTTGGTCAAAACTCGCGATGTCCATCGCGGGTTTTGGCATGGAACCCGCGATGGTCATCGCGGCTTTTTGTGGAAAAGCCGCGATGGGCATCGCGGCTTTTTGTGTAAAAGCCGCGATGGGATTTTTCTAAAATTTTTATGCTGGGGCTAAAAAAATTTCGTGTGTTTTTTGGCAGGATGTTGCGGAGAGCTCAGTCCGTGTGGCGGGAGAGAGAGATTGATGCCGAGACCATGTTGAGGATTGAGAATGATGGAGGGGTGAGACAGACCCTAGCCATGAGCGGGCTTTTGAAGTTCGCTCAGATATCTCCTATCCGTTCAGTGAGTAGACTCCTGAACAAGCTCGTGCAGTGGTGGGTGCCGGTAGAGGGTGCCTTCATTATTGGTGGTGAGAGATTGGAGATTACTCTCACTGATGTATACTTTTTGACTGGTTTGCCTCGCTTGGGTGAGGTGGGTGATATTTCTCCGAGGTTGCCTCCAGGTGTGGACATGGAGGACCTCTTACAGACCTTCTGTGGGGATGACGCTGTTTTGGTAAACAGCTCTATTAGTCTGAAGTTCCTACGGGAGTGGGATATGCGGGCTGTTGGTGCCTGTGTTCTGAGGGTTTTGGGTGTTGCTGCACCACATCGTATGTCTGGGGGGCAGACGATGATGGTGGACTCCGTTCTACGGGGGTACTTACTATGCTTGGGCTCAGATGTTCTTGGCCGGTGTCCGGAGAGATCTGGACAAGGCCGTGAGAGAGGGAGGTGAGTTCTGTTACGCCTCTTTCTTATGCTGTTTTTTCTTTGAGCGGGTGCCGACCTTACGGCCACATGTACCCGTTCGTGCTGGTCTTCCTAGTGAGCCTCGTATGATGAGGTGGGGGCAGATGATGCCCCGTGCTGGCGGTGGTATCCGTGGCTTCTTCACAGAGGACTTTTACCAGCAGTGGGAGCAGATGCCACTGGTGATCGAGGACTATCCTTACGCCGGCATGGACTACCGGGGAGACCCAGAGATGCCACGTGCCCCAGGACAGGCCTGGAGCTTAGACGGTATGTTTTTGTGTTTTCTGTTATGTTTATATCATATGTATTATGAGTTATCATGATGATATTTGTTGTATAGTATCTGATGGTTTTACTTGCTTTGTGCAGATATTGGTCCAGTACCACCACCTGACTATGTGGCTCGGCAGGGGCGGGCGATGGTGGTTGCTCGTCCCCCAGTACCTGTACGTCCTCCTCGTGGTGGAGGATATGGAGCCCGTGGGCGAGGGGTTGGCCCTCAGGACGATGCTATAGATGGTGTTCGACGGACTTTAGCCCGGATCGTAGCTAGACTTCCGGAGGATGGCTGGAGGGACCTTGATCGGGACATTTTGCAGGGATGTCTCGGTGCACCGCCTGAGTGGCAGTCACTGTTGTTGAGGGCAGCGGTGCTTGCTGCGAGACACGGGGGTGGTGGAGGAGATGCTCCGGCAGGGCCGGCACCGGGGAGGATACGTCTGAGGGACGATCCAGCAGGGCCAGCCGAGCGGCGAGTTCGGGGTCGTCTTGATCCGGCTGGGCTGGCGGAGGTGGAATCGGAGGAGGAGCCGGAGGAGGAGCCCAAGGATCCGGAGGATCCAGATGATTAGACGTCATTGTACTTGCCCCCAAATGCTCATGAGCATATGGGGAAGCATTTTTTGTATGACAGATGTATTTTTGGTATATCGAGTGCTGAGGGCACTTATGACATGTAGACTATTTGATTTGTATATATATGTGGATATATATGTTTGGATCTATCGTCGTGTATGCACGTGGATGCACATTGTCTTTTGTATATGCCCGTGGAGGCACATGTTACGCACGTGGATGCAGTATTGGTTTTTTGTATATGCCCATGGAGGCACATGTTTTTCACTTGGATGCATTTCTGTTTATGGATATGACATGATGTGATTGGTGTGCCAGTCGAGGACACTGTTAGCCATATTATCTGCTACACCATTGAGGTGTCTTGGGACATGTGTGAATGTAATGGATTCAAACTGTCTAACCATTTGTTTAGTGCGCAGGAATTTTCTGAACAGACAGGGATCGCGTACCTGGTAATCGTTGTTGAGCTGGGAAACTAGGAGCTGTGAGTCCAAGAAAACGTTGAGGTGACGTATGCTCATCTGGAGAGCAGCGGCCAGGAGACCGGTCACGGCATCGTATTCAGCTTGATTATTGGTGGCGGCACCTAAACATACTCCATCAATGTGAATTAACTCATGTGAAGGGGAGTATATTACCCAAGCTGCGGAGGCGAGATTGGGAGACCAACGGCTTGCACCATCAGCGAAACCGATATGGCAGAGTGGAAGAGGCTCCATCTGTGGTCATGCAGGGAAAACAAATATTTAGGTTTTTTTTTTTTTTTTTTTTTTGAAAAATTTTTTGTGAACGAAAAACGTATGCCTATACTAAAAAATGG
Source organism: Larix kaempferi (assembly GCA_027924585.1). Lineage (NCBI taxonomy): Eukaryota > Viridiplantae > Streptophyta > Pinopsida > Pinales > Pinaceae > Larix > Larix kaempferi. The sequence goes on from BSBM01000403.1 coordinate 1,037,605, forward strand.
ACGATGGTGTCCATGAGATTTTCTATGGGTAAAATCTTTTAAGGTACAACCCGTTGCGTGGGTTGCGTAAGGTGTTGCCTTCTGAATCGGTCAGAATGTATGCCCCCTGCCCGAGGCAGGTGTGTATGATGTAGGGGCCTTGCCACATAGACACGAACTTTCCCTTTCCGGTTTTATCATGAGCTTGATCGTAAGCGAGGACAAGGTCTCCCTCCGAAAAGGTTCTTGGGTGGACGCGTTTGTCGTAACTTAGTTTCGATCGTTGTTTAGCAGCTTCCATGTTTTGAATGGCTGTGCGCCGATCTTCATCGGCCTGCTCTAGGAGCAGTAAACGTTGCTCGATCGGGGAAGTATCCGGTAGGAGCTCAACGGCGATGTGTAAAGCTAGGATCTGGCACTCAATAGGGAGGACAGATTCGACACCGTGAACTAAATGGAAAGGGGTAAAACCGGTGGCGGTTTTGGTTGATGTGCGGTAAGCCCAGAGTGCTGGGAAAAGCATGTGATGCCAATTGGATTTGTGCTTGTCTACAGTGCGTTGGAGAATGGTCTTCAAGATTTTATTGATCGCTTCGACTTGGTCGTTTCCTTGGGGGTAGTAAGCGGAAGAGAAATGGTGTTCGAATTTCAACATGGTTGATAATTCCTTCCAGATGGCATCTTCGAAGTGAGAGCCGTGGTCAGAGACTAGCTGTTGTGGTACTCCGAAACGAGCGATAACGTGGTTGAAGAAAAACCGCGCTGCAGTGTCGGCTTTGCAGTTATAGGTCGGCATGGCTTCTGCCCACTTGGTGAAATAATCTACGGCCACGATTATGTGTTTGTGACCGCCGGCTGACGGGGGGTTGCAGTCGAGGAAATCTATGGCCCATTTGCAGAATGGTCCAACAGTGATGACTGGATGAAGGGGGGCAGGAGGGGTTCTTGCTTTGGGGGCAAATAGCTGGCAGTTCTGGAAATGCTTGACTGCGGTGATGCAATCAGTAAACAATGATGGCCAAAAATAACCGGCCCGAATGATTTTCTGGGCGGTGGCCATGCCGGAGAAATGGCCTCCACAGGCACCGCTATGACAATCATTGAGGACTTGTTCTGCCTCACTATGGGATAGGCAGCGGCGTAAGATAGTATCAACGCCGCGTCGATAAAGTACATCTCCAATAAGTAGGTATCGGGGTGCGTGGTGTCGTATGCGACGGCGTCCATCACGATCGATGTGTGGTCGGAATTTTTGCGTACGAAGGTAAGTCAAAATGTCTCCGTACCAAGGGTCGTCCGACGAAATGACGAAGATCTGCTCGTCAATCAGGTCCGTATGGATAATGGGTGATGTCGAAGAGGACGGGAGATCTGTAATTAGGTGAGCAAGCGCGAGGGCTTTGGTGCTTTTGGGAGTCTTGAAAGTAAGGTCATATTCCTGGAGGATAATGACCCATTTAGCGACACGACCCTGAAGGAGCCGCCTGGTGAGGAGGTAGACCATGGGGTTGGAGTCGGCCACGACCGTGGTATGAATAAGCAAAATGTAGTGTCGTAGTTTTTGTACGGAAAAGACTACAGCTAGGGCTAATCTTTCCTCGTATGGGTAACGTAGAGGTGGGCCAGACAAGGTCTGGCTGACGTAATAAATTACATGCTCTTTGTGGGAAACATCTTCTTGGACCAAAAATCCGGATACGGCATGTTCGGATGCCGAGACGTAAAGGGTGAAGTCTTGGGAGAAATCCGGTGGGGATATCAAGGGGGCTTGTGTGAGATCCTTCTTGAGGGCTTCGAATGCCGTGTCTGCTTGTTCGTCCCAAACAAAGGGTATGTGGGTACGAAGTAAGCGTAAGAATCCATGGACTTTGGTGGCGTAATCAGGAACAAAGCGCCTAAGAAAATTGGACCGCCCTTGCAAGCTCTGAAGCTGCCGAAGCGTGCGAGGAGGGGGAAGTTCTAAGATGGCTTTGACTTTCAGGGGATCAACAGTGATCCCGTCTTGGGAAACAATGAAACCCAACAACCGGCCTGCCGGGACGCAAAAGACACACTTGTGTGGGTTCAAGCGGATTTTATATTTACGACAACGCAGGAAAACTTGCCGGAGGTCGTTAAGGTGGTCTGATCGTTTCCGGGAACGAGCTGTGAGGTCGTCAAGATAAACTCGCAGGATATGGACCAAGTCGTGAAAGCAATAAGTCATGGCTCGCTGGAAAGTGGCACCAGCATTTTTAAGGCCAAATGGCATGACGCGATAGGCAAAGGTGCCCCATGGGGTGGTAAAGGCAGTCTTGTACTGATCTTCCTTGCGGATGTGAATCTGGTTATATCCGGAAAACCCGTCCATGAAGGATAGGACCTCATGGCCCGCACACTCATCAATGAGTTGGTCAATGAATGGCATGGGGAAATTGTCTTTTGGACAAGCGTGGTTTAGATCGCGGAAATCAGTGCATACTCTAAGGGTGCCTTGCTTTTTGTTGACAGGAACGGGGTTCGACACCCATGTGGTGTACGGAATAGGGTAGATGAAACCTGCTTTTCGAAGTTTCTCGACTTCAGCCTTGACAGCGGGGAGCTTGGCAGGGTGAATAGGTCGCTGTTTCTGACGAACAGGGGGTACTTCCGGCCATGTATCGATGTGGTGTTCAATAATGGCGGGGTCGAGACCAGGCATCTCGGTATAGGACCAGGCGAAGACATCGCGGAACTCTTGAAAGAGCTTTTTGTACGCCTGAGTTTCCGCTTGAGTGCAAGATGTGCCCAGCGAGATGAGCTCAGGTTTCCCTGGTGTTGTGGAAATGTCTATCTGTATAGTGGGGGAAATGTTGGACATGTTCCCTTCTTCAAAGGCATCCGGTGCTGGGATGGGGTCCTTTAACCAATCGACCTTAGCGGGTATGAAGTCTTTCGACTCGACTGATAGCTGGTTGGATGCGGTGGAGGTAGATGCTTCCGGGAGGAAGTAGGAGCGATGGTGCATATCATCCCAAGGGTAGTCGGGTGCAGTGAGTGTCTCCAAAATCTGTTCGTCAGTATTGAAGTAGTCAGACCATAAATCAAGGGGTTCTGGTTTGAAGGTTGTCGAAATCATATATATCGTATTGACTTCTTCTGACGAGGATGATGGTGGAGGGTGAATCTCCTCGATGAGGGGAGGAGATATCTCTAAATCGGCATTGTTTAACTCGTACAGCGCTGCTCTATAGTCTGGTAGATCAGGGCAATGGTGTGAGTAGTGGCCGTAGACACTGCATATAGCACAAGGATGGTTAGTGCGCAGTGATTTGTCGCGAGGCTGTAGAGGTGGCTCTAATCTGACTACTGGGATGCCGATGTCATCGTCCAACATATTCATATGTTCTTGGAGTGCCGGTAAATGTGGGCATTGATGAGTTGGATGGCCAATTTCATCGCATAATGAACATTTGGGGGGAGCTCGAAACACCGGTGGGGGTTTGGCTACCTTAGGAGGTGGTATGGCAGTGTAGGGTTGTGGACCTTTGCCCCCAGTGGGCTTAGCCAGGAGAGGGGGATCTTTTGACGTCGAAGCAATCGTGAGACCAGGAGGAGGTTTCATTGACGACGAAGGAACATTGAGGTTAGGAGGGGGTGTCGTTGCCGACGAAGGGATCGCGACGCCAGGAGGAGGTTGATTTGTGGTAACAATAGGTTGTACCGGTTGGAGGATGACGTCTAGTGTCGGTAATCGAACGGGAGGCGGAATATACCACACGGGTAATCCCAATGTTAGCCCGGGTAGGCTAAGGGTAGCCATAACCGGGGCGCTTACTACACCCGAAGGAGGAAATAGGAAGGGGATGGTGTGGATGGGTGTAACACCAATGTGACTGGGGATCAATGGTGGTTGACCGCCGGATGTTTGCGTATTCTGCGAAACAGTACAGAGATTTGCGACCTGGGTCTCCGGTGACGGTGGTGGGATGGCCTGGAATGTAGAGGTCATTGGTGTATCCGAATACAGTCCGGGTGCCACAGAAGACACAAAGGAGGTAACTGCACTAGAAGCGGGTTGTTCAATCATAGGGAGAACATTCTCCGGTGCTACAGGGGCGTTGGGGTCATAATAGGTGAGTTGGTCAATTTTGACCACGCGGCCCTCATGGGGGAACATCATGGTGCGGAAGACGGAGGAGGCGACTGCTTTCATGGCGTACATGTAACTGCGGCCAAGTAAAAGGTTATAGTCAAGCTGGGCGTTAATGACCTCTATGTCGATGAGCACAGTCTTCCCACCTAATTGGAAGGGTACCTTGGGTAATAAACCTTGAGGTTGAGCTGACCTGCCATCGTAGGCCCGTAATGCAGTGGTGGATTGCTGGAGAGCAGGGGATCCTAACTTTTGCCAAACAAAAGTGGACATGACGCATGTGGATGCACCTTCGTCGATGATACATCGATGAATGACAAGATTCCGAATAGAAACGGAAACTTGGACTGCTATGGTAGAAGGCAGTCGTGGTTCAGATTGGTCTAAATCAAAGGTCATCAAGTTCGAATCATTTGGGTCAATCGCCCCAATGGCGGAAAGTAAAGTCTTGCGCTGAGTAGGACAGGTTTTTAAGACTTCTAACGCAGACATGGCTGCGGGAGATTGAGCTAAGTCATCTACGATGTTGTAATTGGACGCAGCTCGTGCATTGGGGTTGTTGTTGATTCGGCGAAGGGGGAAGCGAGGTGCTTTAGAAGCGCCATCAAGTGGAACCTGAGGTATACGCAATGTCTGATCAGTGGGATTAGCAGTGGTATCCTTTTCGGCGGGGGGGGCTTCAGAAGTCAGTCCGTATTGATTCCGACGGGTTTGGATATTGACGTCAGCGGTGGACATCATCAATAAGTGGTGGGTGCCTGAATCAAACATGGGTTGATCAGGAGCTGTGTAAGTAATTTTTTGTGGTTGCACGTTGCCCTGTTGGGGGGCTAACGGCTGGGTGTTTACCACTCCCTGTGTTGGAAAGGGGTTTTGGAGAACCATAGGTTGTTGTGGAGGTGGTGGGGGGTTGGGTGGTGGCTGAGGAGCCGCCTGCCCTTGACGATGGGCGTCATTTGTCCATAGTTGTCGAGCTCGCTCGAGATGTGGGCAAGCGTGGGTATAGTGGCCATAGACACCGCAAATGGAACAAGGATGGTTTGTCCGTAAATTAGCATTTTTAGGTTGCTTAGGTGGCCGATCAGGATTCTGATGAGCGGGCGCCGCGTTATTGTTTTGCGGAGGATGGGTAGGCTGTGGAGCTTGGTTATGGTTTTGATTGTTTCCACGGTTTCGTCCTCTTCCTCGGTTGGGTTGCCCACCCTGGTTGCGTTGGTTATTTTGGTATTGGGGCTGCTGTTGTTGTGCGTACACATGCCCTTGGGCATTGGGGGGATTCTGAGGAGCCGCAGGTGCGGGAGCAGGTTGCGGTGGATAGTATGCAGGTGGAGCTGGAGGTGGTCCAGTTGCCTGTTGGGGTTGTTGGTACCCCTGAGCTGGTGGAGGTATGAGGTTAGCCGGTGCAACCGGTTGTGGGTAATGCATGGGCTGTTGTGGAAACTGCAAGGGGTTTTGTACCGTAGGTTGAGCATAGTATGTAGGAGGTACATATGCTGATGGCGCTTGGCCATAACAATGTTTTGGACAAGAGGGTCCATGAACATGATGGGTCTGGTTTGTTGGAGCATAAGAAGTTGTCGCTCCGGAACTGGATGTAGCCCTAGAAAGGTCTGGGGCGGGCATGGTGCTCACCATACTGAAAGGTTTTGCTTGCGGTGTAATTTGGCCAATAATGCCATCAGCGGCATGGGATGCCCCCGGTGTGTCACCGCGTGCAGAGTCACCTCGTGGGGCGTCAGGTATGATGGTGTATAGGTAACCTGACTGGGCATAGATAAGGTCAAACTGTTGGGCCTTAAGGATGGCCTCCTCTTCAGACTGGGGTCTTTCAGATGCTACATCCTTCGCAATGAGGGGAAGGAGGGATTTAAGGAACCAGTCTAAAAAGATTCGATCATCTAATTTGATCTTGCATAGGCTTCGGCGCCGACGCCAATCATGGATATGGTCAGTGATGTGCGTGGTCGTGTTCTGTCTGCAAGACAGTAGGATTTCGACGCCCGCATCATAGCGGACCGGTAGCTGAAAGAACTGCAGGAAGGTCGAGGCAAGGGAGGTAAATGTGGAATGCGTCCCATGGGGTTGCTCGATATACCATTTGGCTGCAGAGCCAGTGAAGGTGCGCTGTAATAAACGGAGGCGGACAGAGTCGTCCACTATGGAGTTGGAGGAACACCATAAATGGAAAAACATGATGTGGTTCTGGGGGTCTTCTCCGGCCTTTCCCTCAAACTTAGGGATGTCAGAGGGAAGCTTAGTGGGCATATGGGGCCAAGCAGGATCATGCCTGATGGGGTCATTTGTGAGCCTAGCTAAATCTGGCAGGTTGAGACTTGCCATGTATGGTAGACTGGCGGATGTGGTGACCGGAACCGGGACCTGCCTAGCCATTGTGGTATGGTGTAGGGGTCTAGTAGCGCCTATAGGTATGCTAGGTATGGAGGGTATGTGCCCTCCAAAAGGTGTGGCCTGATATGGGTTAGCACTTCCAAGTGCAACTTGGGTTATACTTGGGTTAGGAATCGCGCTAGGGATGCCTGGTATAGCACTACCAAGTGCAACATGAGTTACACTTGGGTTAGGAATCGCACTAGGGATTCCTGGGATCGCACTCCCAAGTGCAACAGGAGTTACACTTGGGTTAGGAATCGCACTAGGGATTCCTGGGATAGGGTTTGTGGAAACCGAAGGGGGTATGACCCCCATGTTGGGCATGCCCATGACAGGTGGTGGTCCTGTGCTAGGCATACCTGAATGTGGAGTGGTACCCATATTGGGCATACCCAAGGGGGTGGATGTTGCCATGGATGGTACTCCCGCAGAAGGGTTTGCGGATGTCTGACCTATGGTTAATGTAAATTGTGGATCATCTGGTGTTCCAGACATAATTTTGGTTGGTGGTAACTCTGTGGGGTTTTCGGATTCTACCTCCAAATCAAAGGTGAAGTGGGGTATGTCAGAATCGGATGACCGTCTAGATGATCGACGATGTGTCGAATCAAGGGATAATGCTCTGCGTCCGTGACGTGGAGAGCCAAGTGGACTAAACTCTGGGAGTTCGCCCCGTAGACGACGAGAACGTCTAGAATTCTCAATGGTGAGAATATGTTTTTTATGTAAAAATTTGTTTTAAGTATCAGGTGGTGATATATATGTAAAAGACTCAAAACCCTAATGCAACCAAGGGTGCAAAAAAGGGGGAGTGAAAAAAGAAGGCTCACAGGCCAAAAAATCAATCCTCAAAAAATGCACTTATTCTAGCAGCTGTGCTACAATAAGTGGAGGAATGCAACAACCGGTCAGAATACCAACATGCAAGCGGCTCCTAGAAAAAATAGGTGTAACTAGACTCAAAAGGTGGTAAAGATCATGCAAACACCTAATCTAAAAGTATTGTGACTCAAACAGACGATATCCCCTGCAAGGTGATGAAATCCAAGTCAGACAATATGAATGTAGAGACAACGGCTAGATATCCCCCTACCGGGAGGGACACCGGGTAATCAATCCTAAAAAGACAGGCTACTAGGATACTCCGTTCATGACGCGTCGAGAAAAGGTAAATCTGCCGTTTCGTCCTTTGATCGCAATATCCCAATACAGGGATATCCCGAGAACTGCGAATGGTAGCCCTTCGGTTACTGAATGGGTTTCGGTATCCCACTCAGGCTTCCGGAACCATCCTCGCGACTTCAACCCTCCTAGGGGAGAGGCCTTCCCACAAACCGGTTGTGACCGCGCCAAAAAGTACTAAGAGATTTTAGCTCCCTAATTGGACAACTTCTATGTCTCAGATGTATGAACTGAGGGGTGTTATTGGAACACCTATCCCCCCAATACTACCTAGCTACAAGAATTCTTTTCGTGTTCCCCAAGTGGGGTTAAGAGTGTGTTCAAATTAGGGTAAGTTTTAAGTCTTAGTTCAATTAAGTGATCGTGTGAGTGCACGTGAGGTGTTGTAAACTGAACTTGAAAAAATTAAATGCTTTAAGGGAAATTTTCAAAAAATAAAGGACTTTTCGAAAATACAAAGCAAATATTTAAGACATTTTTTCACTAAAAGAAATTAATATGCTATTTCAAAAAAGAACTCAAAAAAATAAAGGATTTCTTGGATTTTATGAAAGCAAATAATAAACTCTTTTTAAAAGAAATAAATGGATTTCTTTGTTTCAATAAAAACTGCTAAGGGCAAGATTCTAAAGAAGTAAACAAGAAAAAATTTGAATCTAGATAAAGAATGCAAAATGAATCTTTCTTTCACTTTCTTGAAAATTTTTAAAAAGATTTCTAGGTATGCACTTTTAAATAGTAAAAAAAAATTTCTAAATCTGGAAAATATGCAGAATTTGATACTGTAAAAAATGTGCTATGGGCAGAAAGTACAGTAAAAAATATTTTTCAAAATCGGGATGGCCGAATGAAAAAAATTCAGCCGCGCGGGTTTTGGACGAACAGCCGCGATGGGCCGCGCGGGTTTTGGCCGCACAGTCGCGATGGACCGCGCGGGTTTTGGCCGCACAGTCGCGATGGACCGCGCGGGTTTTGGCCGCACAGTCGCGATGGACCGCGCGGGTTTTGGACGCACAGTCGCGATGAGCCGCGCAGGTTTTGGCCGCACAGCCGCGATGAGCAGCGCGGAAAAATGCAGAAAAGTCGCGATGGACCGCGCGACTGTCTGGAAAAAGGCCGCGATGGACCGCGCGGAAAATTGCAGAAAAGCCGCGATGGACCGCGCGACTGTCTGGCAAAAAGCCGCGAGGCGGAAGCCGTGCACGGAAACCGAGAAACGAACCCGAAAAATGAATTTTTAGGGCTGTTTTTGGGGCCAAATCTCAGATCAGCAATGGATCTGCTGTCTAAGATGGCAGATCTATGGATCTAAAGGTTAAAAACTCATAAAAACTAAGATTTAATGGCAAAGCTAGAGATCTAAAGTTCAAACCAAAGTGGAGTCGCCAAAAACTGTTGGCTCGGTTTTACAACCAAGCTTAGTGCTATGGGAACCTACTAACTAGTAGTAGCAGTTTCAATAGAAATAAAAACAATAAACTAAATAAACAATACTTTTCATGGATCTAAGCAAGAATCTAAGCAAATAATTTAAATATTTCAAAAATCAAGAACAAGAAACATAAGAAATAATTTTTGTATTGAAAAGTGGGGGGCAAGCAAGTGCTTGCGATATTACCTTCAATGGTGAAGGTTGATGTTGAGCAACTCCCAAGATGAGTAGCTCCAAACTCCAATAGGTCTCTTTCTCCAAGGTTGCTTCAATGGCTAAAAGTGCTCAGGGGAGATTTCAGCAGCATAAGGATGAGATAATGGAAGGATGTGAAATGAGGAGCCCCTACCACCTTTTTATAGGTTTTGGTGGTGAGGAATACCATTTGTGGTTTTGTGGAAACCAATGGTATTGACCAACATGGTTTAGGTAATTTTCCCTCCTTTTTCCTTTTTTGAATAAAAATAATATTTTAATTCCCTTTTTAATATTTTTGGGAATTTGGACCCTTTTTGAGGGTTTTTTATGATTTTCTTGGAAAAATAATCTTTTTTAATGGAAAAAGGGGTGTACTAAGGTCTTTTGGTGACCTTTTGTTGGTTTCAGAGGCTCAGATGGTGGAAAAGTGGACAAATGGGTCATGTGAGTAAGGGAATGAGCTAGTGAGCACTTTTTAGGTGTTAACAATGCGGGCATGGATTTTCGGGGTGATCCCGAACTCATGCTACCTCTAGGGGCATCCTGGAGAGAGATAGGTACCAAAATGCATTTTCGTTTTAAAAAATAATTATTTAAATTTTATGTTTTTTGTATATATAATTTTTATGATGAGTGTGAGTATTAACAATATATAACTTATGCAGATGTGGGGCCAAAGAGACCTGCTGGGAATTCTAGGGTATACACACGACCGACAGAGCCAGGTGGCACAAATACTATCCTGAGGAGCATGGAGGGGAATATTATTCAGTTGACTCACGATATTCTAACATACAAGATAGAGCGAATGCCACTAGAGATGCAGGAACATGTAGTAGGAGTGCCCCCAACATGGATCTGGTTACTTAGAAAAGTAGCCAGGCTAGTCATTTGTTATAGAGAGGCCATAGCAGATCTAGCTGAGGCTCCTCCCTCTCCATAAGAAGAGTGACATATTATTTTTTAGGTTGTTATGCCCATTTTGTATATTATGACATTGCAACAGATTAGTGACTCAAACTCATATTATTTTTTGAACCTGATATATATATATATATATACAATACCGGTTTATATACATGTTTTGTCTTATGTATGTGAATGGTTAATGTTATTGTGTATGGTACAAATGCCAATCAAGTATCTAATTTGCATATGCATCAGCTAATGTATTGTGATTCCTTGATATGTGTTGATATGAAATATAATTAAAATATAGCTCATGTAATCTAACTCACAAAAACTAGCATAGAAAAGTCGAATCTCTAACACAATACTCACCCACTAACTGAAGCACAACTAACTATGAATCAAGTCTTACCTCTAAACACAAAATACCATGGCAAATAACATCTCGAAGAAGTTCAATAACCGCACTGTACTCAGTTATATTGTTCGTCATAGGTCCCAAACAGGCACCTCCAGAAGAAACAAGTTGGCTTGTGGGGGAATAGATTACCCAAGCAACTAAATCCAATATATGAGTGCGGCGACTTGTTCCATCAACGAATCCTAGAAAACACTCGGTTGTCATCTGAAAACACAATCTAGAAGACACATAAGCAAAACTAAAAGAACTTACTCTACAAAAATGTACATCTATAGTACAAGAAAAAGCATATAAGTCTAGGCGTAATACTTCTTCAAGTAGAGCCCATTTCTAGGCTCAAGCAGCTTAAAACCATCATAATCCATCAACTTGTATGAAACTTTTCTTAAAACTTTAGAAACGATATAGGGCCTGAGCCACATAGATTTAAACTTGCATGTCCCCAAGGGATCCTTGTCCTGATCATAAACCAAAACAAGGTCTCCTTTAGAGAAAAACATAGGTTTGACAGGCTTGTCATATTGATGTTTAACTCAGTTCTTGTGAGCTTCGTTTTCAGTAAGCGCATCACGATGTTGTTCATCCAAATGTTCTAAGTGAATAAATCGTTCTTCCAAAGCAGAATTTTCGGGTAATAATTGAATAACCAACTTCAAAGATGGAATCTCGCATTCAATCGGTGTAACTACTTCCACCCCGTGAATGAGTTGGAATGATGAAAAAACAGTAGCAGTCTTGATATTGGAATGATATGCCCAAAGAGATGGATAAAACATGATGTTCCAATTTGACCGAATGGCATTAATAGTCCATTGAAGAATAGTTTTCAAATTTTTATTGACCGCTTCAACTTGTCCATTCACTTGTGGATAAAACAGAGACGAATGATCATGTCAAAAACCTAGCATGGTGGTCAAGTCAATCATCATGTAGTTCTGGAAATGTCATCCATGATTAGTGATGATCTCCCTAGGTATGTCGAACCTGGAAATGATTTTATTGAAGACGAAATATGCTGCATTTTCTCCATCTGCTTTCACAGTAGGCATTGCCTCGGCCCACTTCGTAAAGTAGTCGACTGCAACGATGATATGTTGATTTCCTCCAACAGAAATTAGATTACAAGTCATATAATAAATCCCCCATTTGGTGAATAGACCTACTGTGATAATAGGGTGAAGAGGAGCCGAATGTGCTCGCATTTTATTTGTGAAAAACTGACATGGACGACAGTGTTTCATGGATTTCACACAATATTTAAAGATGGTGGGCCAAAAATACCCAGAACGCAGTAGATTCTGAATTGTTGCCAACCCGAAAAGATGACCCCCACAGGCTCCACTATGAGCATCATTCAATACTGACTCAGCTTCATCCAAGTTCAAAAAATGTCGTAATATTGAATCTAGCCCTCGTCTGTATAACGTATAAGAAATAATGAGGTAGTTCTCGGCATGATGCCTAAGCTTTTGTCATTCTTCCCCAGATAAAGTTGGTGGACACTTCAAAGTCTGGAGATATATTAAAATGTTTCCATACCATGGATCAAAGGAACTAATGAGGAAGATATGTTCATCAGGAAATGACAGATCTTCTTGATGGCGCGTTATATCATTAGGAAACTCAGCAATAAGTTCCTCGAACACCAAATACTTCTTTAACTTAGAAGATTGGAAGGTAAGATCAAAGTATTGCAAGATGAAAATCCATTTGTTAAATTTTCCCCCGATTATTCATTGGGTTAATACATATTGAAAAGGATTGGCCTCCGCGATGACTGTGGTAGTTCATAATAAGATATAGTGACATAGCCTTTGAACGGCATACACCGCAGCTAATGCCAACTTCTCGACGTGAGAATACTTGAGTTTAGGAGTTACGAGTGTGCGAGAAAGGTAATAAATGACATGTTCTTGGATTTTGTCATCTTCCTGAACCAAGACTATGCCAATAGTAGTGATATATGCGGCTAGATAAAGAATAAAATCTTGAGTATAATCCAGTGGGCTCAACAAGGGGGCTGACAAGAGTGCTTTTTTCAAAGCATCAAACGATTTTTGTGCAGCCTCATCCCAAAAAAAATGGGTATCCTGTTTAATCAGTCACACAAAACCTTTAGTAATATTAGCATAGTTGATAATAAAACGTCTAAGAAAGTTTGACATACCTTGTAAACTTCGAAGTTGTCAGATAGTACAAGGAGGAGCCAATTTTACAATAGCCTCAACTTTCAAAGGATCGACCATAATCCCACAATTAGACAAAATGAAACCAACTAAACATCCCGACTCGATGCAAAATACACATTTTTTAGGATTTAACCAAATCTTGTAGTATCTGCATCGTTCAAACACGAGTCGTAAGTGTGCAGGATGATCTCTTCTCTTCTGAGATCGTGCAGGTAGATCATCCAAATAAGGTTCAACTACATGTCTGATATCATGGAAAGCGAATTTCATGGCTTGCTGGAAAGTAGCCCAAACATTATTCAATCCAAATGGCATTTTCCTATAGGAAAAAGTACCCCAAGGACATATAAAATCTGTTTTATGCTAGTCGTCACGTTTGATCTGAATTTGATTATATCCCGAAAAACTATCCATGAAAGAAAACATTTCATGGCCTACAAAGCATCGATAATTTGAGCAATAAACAGTGTGGGATAGTTATCTTTTGGATTGGATTTGTTGAGATACCTAAAATTTGTGCATACACGTATGGTACCTTGATTTTTATCAACTGGAACTAGATTGGACACCCATTCCATCATGTCGATAGGATAAATGAAGCCGGCATTGAGGAGGTTTTCAACCTCAGCCTTAATGGCCGCAGCCTTCCTAGGATTGAATTGATGAATATTTTGTCGAACTGGTTTCGCATTAGGGTATGTCGTAATAACGTGTTCAACAATGGATAGGTCGATGCCTAGCATATCCTCATATGACCAAGTAAAAACATCGCAGAATTCTTTAAATAAGTTGGTATACAAACTGATCTCTTGTGGAGAACAATTCGCGCCAATGAAAATATTTTCCACGGCATTAGGTTTAATGGAAATATTGATTGGGATAGTTGTTGAAATATTTTTCATATTAGCTTCAACGAAAATCTCCTGTTTCATTAAAGGGTTAATGGATCAGTCAACATTTCCACCGTGTCTCATTAAAAACTCTCCATTCTCGACTTTGTTCAGATCTGGGAGGAAATAGGATCAATGATGCATATGTTCCCAAGGATAATCCAGACCTACCCTGGCTTCCAAAATAGCCTCATCTGATGGAAAAATAGTGTCTAAACAATAAATGAATGGGTGGAGTCAATTTACCATGTGGGTGCATAATAGATATCTGACTCCATAGAGACCAAAGGAGTCGAGATATGATCTATCACAACATTTTGTGATGCTTGATAAGTCAATTTTGTGACAGATAGGGGCACGATTGGTTCATCTGGAGTAGGAAGGATCCAAGGATCAGTTCTTTGAGAAACAATGAAGATATCCTTGGATAACACATTAACATTACTCTTGGAACCAATATAATTCATAGGAGTAGGTAAATCAAAGGTTCCCATCAAGGATGAGTACATACCTACCCCTAAACTCTCACTGGGTGGACGAGATTGATCAAACAAAGGGATATTAGAATCCAAAGGAGTTGTACTGGTTTTTCGGGCATAAGCTAATTGATCAATGGTGACAATCTTGCCATCATGGGGGAACATAAGCACCCAAAAAATAGATGAAGGACTAGCTTGCATTGCATACACCTAGCTTCTTCCCAACAACAAATTGTAGCTGAGAGAAGCATATACAACTTCTACCTCTACTGACACTACTTTACTTGCAAGATGGACCTCAAATTAGGGTAAGATTCTATGCAGACGGAAGGACCTCCCATCAAAAGTAGTAAGTAATGTAGTTGAAGGGACTAACTCTGGAGAGCCTAGTGCTTTCCAACAAGAGATAGGTATTATGCACGTTGAGGCGCCTTCATATAATACTATTTTTGCAATGTTTTTAACACTATGGACTACTAAGATTTGGAATGCCATGTGGTAGGGAAACTAGGGTTTGACATTTGACATATCAAATCTAGCTAGCATACTTGAAGAATCCATAAAGTCCATTCCGCTGCGATGGGAAACTTTGCAGAACTTATAGAGCAGACATAGCACACGACGTTTGGGCTAGGTCCTCTACAACCAAGTAGTTTGGAGAAGCTTGTGAATTAGGTTTGTGTGTTTCCCGTTTGTAGACACATTTTGGTATCTTCGGCATAGGATTTGTAGGTCTCTCTATATGAAGAGGAACATATGACTTAGAAATCTCTTTGTCTTTTTTCTACGTATTCAAGGTATAATTTCGGGCTCTCGTTTGCAACAAAGCATGGGAGTTAATCATATTAATATAATATTGATCATCATGTGTGGTACGACGAGTGCCCCCAGTATTAGAGCTGCTAGAAGCTTAAACTTGTCCTTTGGTAAAAGGATCCTTCAGAACAACGGGTTTCTTCTCACTTAACAGCTTTTGGGATTCATCTATGAGAGGACATTGATGAGTGAGGTGATCGTCCTTACAAAGTTTGCAAGGAAATTTCACCTTCTTATTTTTTCGCTTTCCCTCCTCGAAAATTTTAGTAGTTTTGGGATTTTGTTGGTTTCCATCCCCTTTCTTTCCCTTTTTCTTATTGTTGGGTTGCCGAACACCCTTTTGATTTGACTGCACATTCTGTACAATTTCAGTTTGTGTCGGGGAGGATGCAACAATAGTTGCTTCCGCATCATAATACTTTATAGAGAGTGCATGAACTTGTTTCTGCAAAGATTATAACATGGATGTGTCAGCTGAACCCACAATGCCATCGGCATGTGGTCTAGTTTTTGTCTTTCCAATATCAATGTTTGACCTAGGTGCATCGTGTATGATTTCATAAAGGATCCCAGACTAAGCATAAACAAAGTCAAGCTATTGGGTCCTTAGAATGGCTTCTTCCTTAGAAGTAACCCCAAAGTTGACACATCCTTAGAGATGTAAGGTAACAATGATTTCAAGAACCACTCCAATAGGAATTCCAGGGGAATATCCACCTTAATGAGCCATCTCGGTCTTCTCCATCAGATAGATGAGTGGCCTTGTTCTGTCTGAAAGTAGAGTGATTATCCGTACCATCATCATACCGAACGGGAAGTTGGAAATGGTTCAAGAAGACTATCACCAAATCACAGAAATTGTTATAAGTTGCAGTCGGTAACTCGATATACCATTTGGTTGCAACACTAGTCAAGGTCCTTTGAAAGGGCCTCAAACAATTCGAGTTGTCATTTAGAGAGTTCAAGGAGCACCACAGATGAAATGTCGTGACATGGTCCCCTGGGTCTTCACCATTTTTTCCTTCAAAATTTGGAATGTTTGAAGGGAGTTTGGTTGGGACTGCAGGCCAAGAAGGATTTTGTCGCACACGGTCATTCATCAATTTTGAAAGATATGGAAAGTTCAAAGTTGCAAGGAAAGGTAAATGAGGCCTAGCCGATGGCATTTGGTTTTGTGGAATCTGGTAAGGAGAACTTCCAAAGCCATAACTCCCATAAGGTTTATTGGGGTTTCCCCCAGCCATCGGTTGTGGTGAAAAGTATTTTGAAAAATCGTTCAGCCATAAGATAGGGGATTACTTCCTTGAGTCCCCATTGGAGTCTCCAATTCTATTGTGCAATAAAAACCTATGACTAGGAATTACAGAGATCATCAAAGTACATCTTAACTAGTTACAGAGATAGGAAATCATAAAGATACAACAAGCAAACATTATTTTAAATGTAAATAACTAATATGTGAAATTGGAATTAGATACCTGAATGACTGGCGGTTGATCCAAGATTCCAAACTTCATACTCCTACTCCACTACTCCAGAGAGATCACCTAAAATAACACATACCTTTCTCAAAGCTTATGACCCAAATAAGAATGAAATGTTTTATATGAAACTCATGTACAACAAACAAGAAAGATTAAAAACATACATTCATTAACATGGACAAATATATATGGGAAATAAACTTTTTGTATTATATCATTAAAGGTAATCAACCAAACATGCACTGTAACTAGCACCGTTGAAACCTAGCCCTGTGTTCCTGCTCCTCTTCCTTCAATAGAATTTTCTCCAACATTTCTCTGCATTAAATTGGTTCTTCCTTCTCAACACCCTCCCCTTGTATTTATAGCAAGGTTGGGAGGATAGAATCGAAAGGGAAATTGGTTGGGGAGGTTAGGGTAGTTAGAATAACTACCCTTAAGTAATCCCTAATCATCTTTAAATATTTTTATCGTGATTTATAGATACCCGTGATTGTCACTCTTAGCAACCAACGAATGACTCGCGAGTATTATATCCAGCAACTCGCGAATGCAACTTCTAGGATGATACCCGCGGGTTGGCTATATGGAGTGTCACAAGTGACCTGCAAGATGGATGATGGAAGAGTCACGGTTATGTCTCAGAATTGTTACAAATAATAGTTTTTTTTAGGAGAACATTGCAAAGTCTAATGCCAAAGCATATATGACCAAATAGGATCTTCCATCCATAATGTTCTTTTGTGTGACCAACAAGGCAATGTAGTCATGGACAGAGAAGTGCCATTTTAACTGATAACAAGCATAAAGCAAGAAAGTCAGAAAAGAAGGAAATTTCATAAAATAAGGAATGTTCAAAAAAATAAGAAAAAGCCAAAGCAGAAAGTAGAAAAGCAATTAGAAAAGGAAAAAGGAGGAACGCAAAGCAAAATGGGAAAAGAAGGAAATCTAGCTTTCCTCATCTACTCAAGGAGGGCGCATTAGCTATGGAGACTTGCTCATCAAGTCATCCAATCTTTATAAATAAACCAGTGTGCACTACATTCACATCTTTTGTCAGTTTGAGTATTGGTATGAGACTTGGGAGATGTGCCCCTAGTCCAAGCTGGGAGATGTGCCCCTGCTTTCTATGAGAGGATGATGGTATTCATCCATTTTCATTGTTTTTATTTGCAATTCCTGTAGCTGAACCAATTTTGGGTCAAATTTCAGAAATATTCATGAAGACTATGGTTCGAATCTCAGAGCTTCTCAGTGATTTTTAATGCTAGATTATTGTGTAGGAGAGGAGAAGAGTTTTTGTAATGATTTGAGGAGTCTCTTGGATCATTTATGATTTATTTACAGTCAACATAAATCTATCATATCATTCATGTTATTTAATATTACATAATTTAGAAATATTCATATTTTTCTCCACCCCTTCTAGATTTGCCTAGATTTTGACTAGTTTTCATAATACTTGTGAAATATGGATGAGAACAGCTACAAATGAATTTATTATTGTATATGATTTTAATTAAAAATTTAAATGACCCAATCCATGTCTGATTTGATAAATTCATGAGCCTTCATTGCTTGTTTGGAATCTCCTGAAAATTACTAGTTGTGTAATCCCGGAGTGTCAATTTACTAGTATTTTTGTGAGATTTATTCAGAACTTCGTATAACTTTATGGAATGTAATTTGACTATGTAATGACTATAATTTAATTTTATTTATCCTCTTTGAGTCAAAAACACCCATCCCTAACCTCCAGTCAAAGTTTATACCCATACTAGTCTACATATGATGAGGGACCCAGGAGCGTTGGAGTAGATTTCAGCTGTGTTGATATTGAAACATCAATGGTCTCATTAATTTTTGCATAGATATCAATAAATATCAGATCCTTCCTTCCATCCAGAACTTTTGATCTTGTCCACCCTCAATCAAACTAGCTTCAATAAACATTGTTTTAAGTGGTTTTGTGTCAAGCAGAGTTTTTGTATCATTAATCCTAGTTGGTACATTACAGATAGAGTGATATTTTATACAAATATATGGTGGTACCCTTAGAATCATATTTATAGCATCAAGACGATCCCCTGCAAAGGTCACTCTAGTATTGGATATATAGCCTTTGCAGAGGATTTTATCAAAAATAATTTTATTAATATTTATTTTTCTCTCAAGGATAAACATGTGTCCCATGTATCCCTTTTACACTTCCCTTTATGAATGAATTCTAGGTTTCATCTAGCATTGATGTTCCTCTTACAAGTTTTCATATTCTCACAACGAGTGTCATCTCACTTGCATGCTTTATAAGCATCTCTTTCATATTTTTCATGTGTTAACTTCAACATGCAAGGGTGCCAAGTATATCTATCAAACTTTCAAGTGTCTCTTAAGGTGTCAAATCAAGACAAGGGAAAAATTTAAAGGGGGAATTTATCCCATGGGCTAATTTTGGATTTATTTTTTCAAAAACAAATCGACATTTTCCATTTTCTCTAATATGATTCACCCAATGTCCATAGGATTAAAAACATTTACTCTAAAAATTGCCAAAATTGTTCAAAAACTATATAAAATTATTAGAAATTTAATTATTTTTTAAAAAATAGTGTCGAACATTTTATGGTTCGAAATTTGCTAATTAGTAAGATTAGCCTTGGTTTCTGCACTTTAAAAAAATTATGGACCCTTAAAATTTTCCTTGATCAAGACAACACGTGTCATTGTAATTCTAACAAGTTTCAGTATCAAAGGTACATCTTAACTCATCCACCTTTGATTGACTTATAAACTATCTAAAGATGCCTTTTTATCCATACAATTAATTAAAAAATGTTATATGTATCATACTCTCCTCCCCTTTAAGGGACTTAAGGTTATCATTTTGGTCTATAAAATCTAGATAAAATGAAGTTAGAGACATGATCCCAATGGAATTAGAGACATAAAATGGAGTGCATTTCTTTTAGATATTATGAATATGTAAAATATTATAGACTTATTCAACCTAATCCCAATGACATTATTATTAGAAGAGACGGTAAATTTAATAAAATATCTCGACCTGTCAGCCTAATTTGACATTTGCACCATTTTCAACCTACAAGTCATCTTCGATGATTATTCCGCTTCTATTTACAACTTCTATGCTAGTGATCCTACTTTGGTTTCTTCTTTAGATGATGATAATGAGTTTTAAAATCCACCTCCACATGCTCACTTTCCTCAAGTTGGGTCCATTGAACATGAAACTGTGAAGCAACTAGTGGAGAAACTTTCTAAATGGATTTGTACAACATGTGAAGCAACTAGATATCTCGTCGATGGTCCTAGAGATGAGCATTGGACATGCTCACAATTTAAGTGAGGTTCGTATATTTTAGATAAGGTTTTAGAGACTCGTGATCTAGAAACATTTACAAAATATTCTGGACATCCAAATTGGGACACAACATTGAATGACAAATATTGTTCCTTAATGGAAAACAATACTTGGGGTCTTGTACCTCTTTTGAATGGAAGAAAACTCATTAGCTATAAATGGATGTATAGAATTAAGCATGAAACAAATGAAAGTGTTAAATGACAAGGCCATGTTAGTTTTAAAAATATTTTCTCAAGTTGAAGGAATTGACTGCAATGAAGCATTTTCCCTTGTCACCAAAATAAACTCCATCTCTCTTGTTCTATCCCTTTCCACTTCACATAAATGGGAGGTCCATTAAATGGATGTCAAATCTACCTTCTTGCATAGGGATTTGCAAAAACAAATTTACATGGAACAACCTCTTGGCTATGTTGAGAATGATTCCAGCCTTGTTTGTTTCCTTAAGAATTATTTCTATAGACTTAAGCAAGCTCCTCAAGCTTGGTATGGCAAAATTGATAGCTTTCTTCTTAACATTGATTTTTCTAGATGCCATTCCCACTCCAATGTCTATACCAAGAAAATAGGAAACCATCTCATAATCCTTTCTCTTTATGTTGATGACCTTATTCTTATTAGTAGTGACCCTAAAATTTTAACCCATGTGAAATCCAACCTTAAGAAGAATTTTGAAATGAACGATTTATTTCCATTATTTTCTTAGCCTCCAAGTCTTGCAAAAAAGAAGGATTTTTTGTTTCTTTGTCTAAGTATGCTTGTGACCTTCTCTGTTGCTTTCACATGGACAATTATAAACTAGCCCCTTCTCACTTCCTGTAATATCCTATGGACTGTCTACCAAGAATATTAACTCACTTCCACAATCCTTTAGACTCAACTAGTCAATTTTCTGCTTAATTCTGCAAATGGTGCAGGATGTAAGTGAGGTGTACTGGCTGTAGGAACGAGGATGGTGGGGTGAAAGTTCAATTCTGGAATTTGTATGGGGTTTGGTGCAGCAGCAGGTCAAAGTGCATATCTGAGGTGTCATATGCACAATGTACCAGTACCTTTCACTTTTTAGCAAAGGAAGTTAATCCCTTGCCTACTTCGAGGCTTCCTGGGTAGCTGGCATATGCATACTAGATAGGTAGGGGTTCAGGGAGTTTGAAGCAGTGTATATATCAGTCAAATAATGGTTGGATATGTTCAATAGGATTCTAGAGTAGATTGGACAAATTTTGTAAAGATTGGGATGACAGATGCTTAACTGGGATTGTCGGGCTAGCAATTTTGTTGGCTTTCCAAACACAAGGCAGAAGCTTCCAGATTTCGAATTTAGGGGCTGATATGGTTAATATATTAAGTTGTGAACCTACTGCAACAACGGGAAGTAAAATGGACTTGCAGGTTGTATTTTATGAAGAAAACAGTAAAACTAGTCAAATAAAACCACCCAATGAGCTAGTCTCCGAATCTGACTTAACAACTGACTTCCATTAATTTATTTTTCTGTTATAAATGAGTATGCAGCTCTGATACAGTAATAACAACAGAAATAACTTGCAATAGATATGAAAGAACCCTTCTTTTCTTATTCAATAACTCCCTTCTCAAAATGGTGCCTCATAGGCTATGATTTTACATTACAATGGTGAAGAATATGAAGAGAGAGTAGGATTTTTTTACAGTAATCTGTTCTGGATGTAAATATCAGAACCTATGTGGAGAATAGGCATGATTTGGCTGCTCCTACTGCTAGAAGCCTTCACTGGTACGTCCTCCTTCAAACAGACACCTCCATTACGGAAAACGTCTTTAAAGTTAGCTGGACGAACTGGGGCAATGAGAGGAAGGGAGATCAAGTCTGGATTCATCCTCTAGGCATGGCAGCCAACAACATAGGCTGATAACAACTCCTAGAGCCCACTAGAGGTCCTGGGCAAGCTCCTCCACCACAATCTCCCTCTGCTGATAATCCTCCTCTAAATCTAGCTACAATTCCTCTTCAATGGTGGTCTCCTCTCCAGTCTGGCATTAGATCTTCATGGATGCACTATACTGGACATCAATGGCTGCAATATTACTGGCTGGACCTGCACAACACTCCTGGATAACTCACACAGTCTTGGGGCACATCACCCAAGCAAGTTTGTTGAGGCACAACACTCAACTTGAGAGGCTCAAAGCTCTCAGACCAAAATTCCAAATGACAAAAGTTCTTTCCTGTAGTGAGAACCATCCTTAAATAGAAGAGATGAATTTCTTGGCAAGCCAGACCACACGTGTGGGTGAGGTAGGGTGCATCCTCTCTGAGTTTGGCAACTTTTGTGCTTTCCCCACTTTCTTTCCTCAACTTCCATCTGTCTGAATTGGCAAGTGCACCCTTGCTGCTTTTCTGGATGTTGCTAAATCTCTGGTAAGCTTTTCCTGTTTCTTTCCCTTCCACTTACTTTCTACTTTTCTGCCTTTGCCAACTTTTTCCAGCTTTTCCTGATTCTTTCCATTTCTTTTCCACTTTCCTGTTTTTGCCAACTTTTCTCCAGCTTTTGTCAGTTTCTAATTCCATTTTGACTTTCTTTCCATTCTGGATTATTCTCCACTTGGCAAAGTCATCCACTTGACCACAATTCGACCTCCTAGCCTTATCATCCAACTTGGAAACATTTATTAGCATTTAATAAATAAAAATACTAAAATACTTCTCACAATTTATTTCCAGCTTCATAATTAATTAAATAACTCCACAATTAATTATTCCCTAAGGTGTACTTGCCTCAAAATATCCCTATGAATTAAATAATTAATTAATTAGTGCACTTAGACCCCTAGGGATAGGGAGATCCAAGTTGTGACCAAGGTCACTAGGGAGGGGACATGACAGTCCTCCCTTCCCAAGACTGCTTGTCCTCAAGCAGTTTTAGACTAGGATGCTACAGAATCTGTTCATCCTCCCAAGTGGCATCCTCACTAGGAAGACCTTTCCATTGTACCAGGTATTCTTTGATAATTATGCTTCTCAGCTTCTTCTCCTTGGTCTGCAAGATGTCTTCAGGTTCTAGTACTAGATGTCCTTCATCATCAAGGGGGGGCATTATTTCTGAAACCTTAACCTGTTGGCCCACTGCCTTCTTCAAGCAGGACACATGAAAGACATTGTGTATTTTACTTTCTATTGGCAAATCTAACTCATAGGCTACTTCACCCACTTTCCTTGTTATTTTGTAGGGACCATAAAACCTTGGCAGTAATTTTTCAGCCCCCTTTGTCTTAAGAGTGGTTTGCCTGTATGGCTGCAATCTTAGGTAAATGAAGTCTCCTACTTGGAAAGTTATGTCTATTCTGTTCTTATCTGCATTAATTTTCTGTTGATTCTGTGCAAAGTGCAAATTCTCTTTCAGTGCTTTGAGGATATCCTGGCCCTCTTGCAGCCAATCTTTTTCCTTTTGTGCTTTGCAGTGTCCAAAAACTAGATCTGCAAAAGTGGTAGACTCGTACCCATACAAAGCCTTGAATGGGGTCATTCCAATGGACATGTGGAAGGTGGTGTTATAACAAAATTCTCCCAGATGTAGCCAGTTGACCCAAGCCTTCTGTTGCCCTGTGACATAGTTCCTGAGGTACCCTTCCAGCCATTGGTTAACTCTTTCAGTTTTACCATCTGTTTGGGGATGATAGCTGGTACTGAGGCTTAAATTAGTATTTACCAACTCAAACAGAGATTGCCAAAAGGCACTGGTGAACTTACTATCCCTGTCAGTGATTATGATTTTTGGCAGCCCATGCAGTCTGAAAACTTCTCTACAAAAAAGTGCAGCAAGTTGACTAGTAGAAATAGTATATGTGACAACAAAAAAGTGGGCAAATTTGGTTAATCTATCAACTACTACAAAAATACTGTCTTTACCCTGGGATTTGGGAAAACCTGTGATGAAGTCCATTGATATGCCTTACCATTTCTGTCCAGGAATTGGTAAGGGTTGTAGGAGACCTACAGGACAAGTGTGCTCAACCTTGTTCTGCTGGCATGCAGTACACTCACTAACATGCTTAAGAACATCCTCCTTAAGGCCCTTCCAGGTGAACCTTTCTCTTAATTTTCTGTAAGTCTTGAAGATACCAGGATGGCCTGCTACCGGGGCATTGTGGGAAACCATCAAAATCTGCTTATTCAACTGAGATTCGGGAGTTAAAAAAATTATGTTCTTATAATAGATGATATCATTAATGACCTGGTAATGATCTTCCTGATTTACTCTATCTAGCAAATCACTAGAAAACTGTTTTTCTGCATATTCCTTAATTAGTTGTGCCTTCCAATCGGTAGGCACTTGTAGCAAAGAAAAAATAGGCTTCCTAGAAAGGGCATCAGCAACCACATTCAGCTTACCTTTCTTATACTCAATATCAAAATCATAATATTGAATTTTGCCTACTTTCTTTTGCTGCCTATCATTTAGCTCCTTCTGAGTTAGGAAGTGCCTCAAACTGTTGTGGTCTGTTTTAACTATGAATTTGCCTCCTACTAAGTACTTCCTGAATTTATCCAATGCATGCATGATGGCTAACATCTCCTTGTCAAGATTGAGTACAGCGTCTCACGGGGCTGCAACTTCCTGCTCTCATAAGCAATCGGGTGTCTATTATGCATCAAAACTGCTCCTATGCCTTCACCCGAGGCATCACACTCCAGTACAAAAGGCTAGTTGAAATATGGAATGCCAAGACTGGGCAGCTGCTCATAACTTCCTTCATTTTATTGAATGCTTTTTCAGCCTCTTCATTCCAACAGAAAGCTCCCTTCTTAGTAAGATCAGTCAATGGAGAAGTGAGTTTGGAGAATCCCTTCACAAATTTCCTGTAATATGTGCATAAGCCTATGAACCCTCTTAGAGCAGTTATATTCTTTGGGCTGGGCCAATCTAAGATGGCTTGGATATTCTCCAAGTGTACCTTAACTCCATCTTTCCCAATGATGTGTCCAAGATAGAGGAGTTCCTTCATAACAAACTCACACTTTGGTAGTTTGGCATAGAAAGATTGTTCTACAAGTAGAGTTAGTACACTATCCAAATGCTGCAAATAATCTTCCCATGTCTTACTATAAATCAGAATGTCATAAAAAAAAACAAGTACAAACTTACGGAGTTGTTTGCTGAAGATTCTATTCATGAAGGACTGAAAAGTTGCTGGTGCATTTGCCAAGCCAAAAGGCATGACCAGAAATTCAAAATGCCCAAAATGGCACCGAAAGGCAGTTTTCTGCACATCTTCACTTTTCATTCTGATTTGATGGTAACCAGAACGAAGATCAATCTTAGAAAAATACTTGGCTCCATGCAGCTCATCCATAAGCTCATCAATCCTTGGAATAGGATATCTGTTCTTGATGGTTTTCTTATTTAGAGCTCAATAATCAATGCACATGCGCATTGTTCCATCTTTCTTTTTGACCAAAACTACTGATGAAGCAAAGGGACTTGAGCTTGGTCTTATGAACCCCATTTCCAGCAGCTCCTTGATGGTAGTCTCTATTTCATCTTTGAATCTCTTGGGGTGTTTGTAGGGGTGGGTTTTGATGGGAAAAGTTCCAGGTTCCAGCTCTATCGAATGTTCAGTACCCCTATTAGGAGGCCTTCCATGTGGCAGATCCTCAAACACTTTTTTGTGTTTTTGCAGCAGTTTTTGAATATCTTCAGGATGTTGAGACACATCAATGGTGGTTCCTTTGGTAGTGATCAAACATTCTGCAGCCCACTCTATGTCTCCATGCCTCAAAACATATCTCATACTATGTGCAGAAATCACTTGTTTTGGGTAGGTGTTAACACCTCTCAAAACCACTTGCTTACCTTCAGCATCTTTAAAGCACATATGGGGAATTCTGTAATTTACCACATGCTCACCAAGTGAGAACAACCATTGCACCCCCAACACAACATTAGTATCAGCAACATCAATAATGTAAAAACTATCAGTTACAGTATGGTCCCCAATAGTTACCTGCAGCTTGGGAATCCACCTGTTGCATTGCATAGTGTTGTTTTTACCAGGGATAATAACTGTGAAACCCCCAAATTTTTTAGATTAGAGTTTTCTCCTCTCCACAATGGCTACATCAATGAAATTATGTGTGGCTCCCCCATCAACCAGCACTGAAACTTTCTGCCCTTGCACTACTCCCCTAAATCTCATAGTGTGGTAGCGGGGTACTCCACTCAAAACTGCAAATTTTGCTTCAGTTTGTGTTTGCTCTTCTTCTTCTGCTGTATTATACCCCTCTTCTGCTGGTTCTTCCACTTGTGCTTCTACACCCATTTCCTCTTCATCACTTTCAGAAAATACTTCTATGTAGTGAGCTTTGCCTTTTGCACATTTGTGCCCCGGGACCCATGGTTCTTGGCTGGAAAAACACAGCTTTTTCCTCCTTAACTCATCCCAATGTCGGAATGAGTATTCTTTCTTGTTTGGGGAAGAATTATTTCTGAATGGTGGCTTTGAATTCTGAAATTTTGTAGGTGGGTTAAACTTAGGTGGGTTTCTGGTTCTTGGGATTACATCTTGCAGATCCCTAGTTCTGCTCAAAGCTTCTTGCAGGGTGGCTGGTCTATAGGATTTAACCAGCCCTTTCAAAGGTTTTGTTAATCCTTCTGTGAGCAACAGGATCAACCTAGGTTATGATATATCAGTGACCATCATTTCCAGCTTTTGAAATTCTGATATATAGGCTTCTGGTGTGCTGGTTTGTTTCAAGTGTGCCAACTCATGGAAAGACAGCTCAAGGTCCCTCCTATCAAATCTTTCCACCAACCTCCTGGTGAAATCTTCATAGGACTCAACTAAATCATGTCCCAAGGTTCTCATGCCATGAAACCACCAATCACTGGCCTCCCATTCCAAATGAAAAACTGCCATCTTGATGCCATCTTTTTCTACCATGGGATGCAGCTGAAAATATATGTCTAGTTTCTGCACCCAGGAACTAGCATTGCATTTGGCAGTCCCATCAAAGTAAGGTATCTGGACCTTACCTGCAACATTTCTCAACTCAAAATTGTTTGTTGGCTGCCTATTATATCCCCTTAGCTAATTTCTAAGGTAAATCTCAAAAAAATCTTTGAAGGTGAGAACTCTTCTACACTCATCACTCAAGGTCAGGTATACTGCATGTCTCTCCTCACAGGTAGCTACAGGTGCACCGGGTGCTTCTTTATTTTCCTCAAAGAAGGTAGGCATGGTTTGTCGAGGTTGATGTTTCAAATCCATTTTAAATTCTCTAGGCCTATTGAATGGACCAGTCTTTGAAAAAATGGTTTCTCCAAATGTTTTTCTTTCACCCTGGTGAGAACCACTAACACTCCCTTCTGCCTCTTTGTGTGCCAACTGTCTACTAAGGATTTCTTTTGTTTCATGCCCATTCTGTGCTACAGTATATGTTAGATTTTCTATCCCTCTAACCATTTTAATCAGTAGTTGTCTAAACTCATCATTAGCTTCCTGTTCAGATATGTTTCTATTCCCTTGTATTTATCCTTCAATAGAATCTACTTCTTCTTCCCTAGTGTCTTTGGGGATTTTTCCTTTGGTGCCAGGGTTTTTTCTTGAGCTCATCACCACAACAAGAGCAGGTTCAGATGACCATGCTCTGATACCACTATAATATCCTATGGACTGTCTACCGAGAATATTAACTCACTTCCACAATCCTTTAAACTCAACTAGTCAATTTTCTGCTTAATTCTCCAAATGGTGCAGGATGTAAGTGAGGTGTACTAGCTGTAGGAATGAGGATGGTGGGGTGAAAGTTCAATTCTGGAATTTGTATGGGGTTTGGTGCAGCAGTAGTTCAAAGTTCATATCTGAGGTTTCCTATGCACAATGTACCAGTACCTTTCACTTTTTAGCAAAGGAAGTTAATCCCTTGCCTACTTCGAGGCTTCCTGGGTAGCTGGCATATGCACACTAGACAGGTAGGGGTTCAGGGAGTTTGCAGTAGTGTATATATTAGTCAAATAATGCCTGGATATGTCCAAGAGGATTCTAGAGCAGATTAGACAAAGTTTGGAAAGATTGGGATGACAGATGCTTAACTGGGATTGTTGGGCTAGTAATTTTGCTAGCTTTCCAAACACAAGGCAGAAGCTTCCAGATTTTGAATTTAGGGGCTGATATGGTTAATATATTAAGTTGTGAGCCTACTGCAATAACGGTAAGTAAAATGGATTTGCAGATTGTATTTTATGAAGAAAACAGTAAAACTAGTCAAATAAAACCACCCAACGAGCTAGTCTCCGAATCTGACTTAACAACTGACTTCCCTTAAATTATTTTTCTTTTATAAATGAGTATGCATCTCTGATACAGTACTAAAAACATAAATAACTTGCAATAGATATGACAGAACCCTTCTTTTCTTATTCAATAACTCCCTTCTCAAAATGGTGCCTCACAGGCTATGATTTTACATTAGAATGGTGAAGAATATAAAGAGAGAGTAGGATTTTTTTACAGTAATATATTCTGGATGTAAATATCAGAACCTATGTGGAGAAGAGGCTTGATTTGGCTGCTCCTACTACTGGAATTCTTCACTAGTACGTCCTCCTTCAAACAGACACCTCCATCAGGGAAAACACCTCCAAAGTTAGCTGGACGAACTGGGGCAATGAGAGGAAGGGATATCAAGTCTGGATTCATCCTCTGGGCATGGCAGCCAACAAAATAGGCTGATAACAACTCCTAGATCCCACTAGAGGTCCTGGGCAAGCTCCTCCACCACAATCTCCTTCTGTTGATAATCCTCCTCTAAATCTAGCTACAATTCCTCTTCAATGGTGGTCTCCTCTCCAGTCTGGAATTAGATCTTCATGGCTGCAATATTACTGGCTAGACCTGCACAACACTCCTAGATAACTCACACAGTCTTGGGGCACATCACCCAAGCAAGTTTGTTGAGGCACAACACTCAACTTGAGAGGCTCAGAACTCTCAGACCAAAATTCCAAATGACAAAAGTTCTTTCCTGAAGTGAGAACCATGCTTAAATAGAAGAGATGACTTGCTTGGAAATCCAAACCACATGTGTGGGTGAGGTAGGGTGCATCCTCTCTGAGTTTGGAAACTTTTGTGCTTTCTCCACTTTCTTTCTTCAACTTCCATCAGTCTGAATTGGCAAGTGCACCCTTGCTGCTTTTATGGATGTTGCTAAATCTCTGTTGAGCTTTTCCTACTTCTTTCCCTTCCACTTACTTTCTACTTTTCTGCCTTTGCCAACTTTTTCCAGCTTTTCCTGATTCTTTCCATTTCTTTTCCACTTTCCTGCTTTTGCCAACTTTGCTCCATCTTTTGTCAATTTCTAATTCCATTTTGACTTTCTTTCCATTCTGGATTATTCTCCACTTGGCAAAGTCATCCACTTGACCACAATTCAACCTCCTAGCCTTATTATCCAACTTGGCAACATTTATTAGCATTTAATAAATAAAAATACTAAAATACTTCTCACAATTTATTTCCAGCTTCATAATTAATTAAATAACTCCACAATTAATTGTTCCCTGAGGTGTACTTGCCTCAAAATATCCCTATGAATTAAATACTTAATTAATTAGTGCACTTAGACCCCTAGGGATAGGGAGATCCAAGTTGTGACCAAGGTCACTAGGGAGGGCACATGACACTTCAAGTGTTGAGTCAAACATACTACCACCTACTACACCCAAAGTAGATGCCACCTCGTACCATCAATTAGGTATTTAGTAGTGTTTTGTACTTGAATCATACTAATTTTGATATTTTCTTCAATGTTTGTCATGTTGCTTGATTTATGCAAATACCCATGAAAGTCATTGGAAAGTAGCAAAAAGGATACATTGGTATATTCAGGGTGTAGTTTAGTTTGGGATACATTATGGCTCATGGGGGAACTCCTTTCTTGGTTGGCTTCAATGATTTTGATTGGATGATATCCCTAATAATCAAAATTCTATTGTGGATTATGTTTTAGTCTTGGTTCCATACCTATCACTTGGACTTGTAATAAACAATAAGATCTTACTCTTTCTTCAACAAAGGTAGAGTATTGAACCACAATCAATGCAATTCAAGAATCCATATGGATTCGATGGGTCCTTTTTAGAGTTTAGATTCCAACAACAAGATAGGACTACCCTCTAGTGTGATAATCATAGTGATATCAAGCTCACCAAAGATCCCATTCAACATCAATGTAGCAAACACATTGAGCTATATCTGCACTTCATTAGAAATACCATTCAAGATCATGTTCTCAAAGTGTTATGTTTCCCTACAGATGTTCATGCTTGTAGAAATCCTCACAGAGTCTCTTACAAAAGCAATTTTTTAAAAAATTCGATCTATTTTAGGAGTTTAGGATTTGTCACTAAGAGGGGACATGCTCTAATTCCTCCTTCCTTCTACTATTTTGTCACCTTTGTAAATCCTTCAATCCTATCCCAAGTTGTTCTTAAGGAGGGATGTTAGGATATTTAGACACTCAAAAGTTAGTTAAGATCAACTTGGTGTAATATGTCTTTAGGTAAAGTGTGTTCCTTTAGTATGCATTTGTAGTTATGCAAACTAGTCACAATATGTTCTACACATAAATTGATTTTATGGTTCATCCTCACCTCGATCTTCCATGGCTTGGCATTCGATTGGTCCATGATCCATATTTAAAGAACACGGGACATTTTCTTGATGATCCATTGTGAGACGCTCATATGTAAATTATTTTTCCTTTTTGCAATAATATATTGCTTCAAGTAGCTATTTGCAAGGGATTATGGACTATTTCCCTATTTGAGGGTTTTAACTATGTAAAAACATTGAGGTGTTCATATGTGATATGTTGCTTAAGGTGTTTGAATTGTGTGGAAATACCATGTTTTATTAAAACAAAAAATATATAAAATTAACATTAAAAAACATGGAAAAATATAGTAATGACTAATATCCATATTATCTATAAATATACAATTTGTTTCAAAAACTTCATATATATATATATATATATATAA
Organism: Larix kaempferi; assembly: GCA_027924585.1. Classification (NCBI taxonomy): domain Eukaryota; kingdom Viridiplantae; phylum Streptophyta; class Pinopsida; order Pinales; family Pinaceae; genus Larix; species Larix kaempferi. The sequence continues at coordinate 1,068,495 of BSBM01000403.1, forward strand.
ACTTATTTTATTCCATAAATAAACTTCAATAAATATAAAATTTCGATTATTTTTTTGAAAACAAACATATATCCATTTAAGTGGAATGAAAAATACAATCATAAAGTGACTCGATAATATTAAAAAATATCCTTCCAAAAATAAAATAAAAACTCAAACACTTCACTAATACAACCAGCTCAACTTATAACTATATTCTCAAGGCAGGTTAAGCTTGTCGATGACACAAAATGAAACTCACTGTAACAAAAAGATGAAACTTGTCCAAAAAAAAAATATTACAGACTAGTCTTTTGTTTACTATATAAAAAGACTCAAAATGAGACTGCGTGATTGCACTACAATGACCATCATAAAATTCAGAAAGGGCAAAACTATTCTCCATTATTATATCTAAGCCTTTCCAATTATATCCCAAAGAACATGAACCTCCAATAAATTACCATTTCAATCCGTTCAATGCAGAGCATCCATGAGAAACGTGAAGGTGTGTCTTTTGAGGATCAACTGCCCACCGTCACTCGCCTCAAGAATCCGAGAATTTTGTAGGATGTATAAGATTCCCAACAGCTAATACGAATTATACATAAAATAAATTACTGGTAGTATTAAGTGTTACTGTTAGAGTTTCTATAAAACCATTTTCAAAATTATTGTTAACATATTTGAAGTAGTACCAGTATATATCTGATTTTTTTGCCACAATGTTGGCGTCCGTATGGTCGTATCACAATACATATTTCAACGACAGGGTAATAAATTTATAAGAAATGTACCCCAGTCAACAGTCTCCCTTAGTCAAACAAACGTTCAAGTTAATTGTAACGTTATTTCTGTTTTTCTTTTTCAAAACTCGATGATCGATAGATAACGTTGTTTCTGGTGGATTTTTATGAATCTTGAAGCTGAATAGACCTTGGATTTATATTTGCTATTGAATTACTACAAAATGGTCCCTGCAGCTTTTCTAGAGACAGAATCTCTGTCTGACTGCGTTCACGACAATTCTGTCCTCCGTATGCTTCGATTATCATCAATCTCTGTATTCGCGTGTTCTGCTGTTTTGATTGTTGCAAATAATAGCACGAGCTCTGAAGCCATAATGGCCCGTGGCCTGCAACTGTACAGTTGAAATCTATAATATCTTCTGATCGTCAAGATGTGAGTGGCCCAGAAGAGAGCACATCATCTTCAGTAGTATCGATCTGACTCGTCGCTTTCGACCCCGGCATTGCCTCGACAATTTTGTAAAGAATGTCTGCAGCACATGCACTTGCAGTACTGCTACTTCCATGGACTAATCAACATCAACCTGCAACTTCTGGACTTTGTCTGGTGTCGGATTAATTAAATAATTTGACCCACCGTTACCATTGGAAACACCATCTATATCCAGGAGAGTATCTAATGGCAACATGGACTCGCTGAGAGAAGAAGCAAGGTGTATGAAGAGTAGAGCACAGTAGTGTAGACGATATTTTCATATTGCTCTTATTTAGGTGCCTAAATCCAGTATGTTCTTATTCTTAGCTTCCTTTGGATTCTTGAACTTTTGATATATCTTCCCACATTTATCTTCAGTGTGATCATCAATATTACAATGGTAGCCTGGATCCTTCAATTGAAGTGCCTTTTTCGTTGGAACTTTTGATTGTCCTTTCTTCTTGTCCATCTCTATATATTGTGCTTATATATAGGTATTGACAACTTACATATAAGGCTTATTAATAGTCCTTAGTTAAAGATCATTACATGCTTCTTTAAATAACTATTGAAATTAACAAGATGCTTGAGGAGTACATTTTGGTTATTGGGATATATTTTCAATATAATGATTTGTTTGCTAAACTTAGTGGTGCACTCTTATACACTATAACATACTATTGCTTATATATGATGCTTATATATGAGTTTAATTTCAAGAGATGCATTGGTCCTCTTCATACCCAATAGTGTAAAACTGGGACATAATGACTCAGGACTTCGATTTTAAACATCTCAAACATAGTTAAATTGGGAGATCAAACTTCAATCTATGGCTTTCTATGGATTTCCCACCAAGTTTTGTAATGTTCCTCTAATTTCACTTGAGAAAATGATAGTTTTTTTATCTTCTCCTATTCTCGTATGTTATGCACATTAAATAAACTTCTAATTATCGAAACCATTGGTTCAAATTTATAGCATCTATCTCACGTTAATAGGGTCTGATGTTCACTTTCACTTCCACTTTTAATTAGAAATTGAGAAAAATTGATATTGGAAATTCATCTCTCTTTATATGGCTCTTTTTCTAGTAGGTTGCCTAACCCACACGTCACCCACTGTACCACCCATATGGAAGCGATAAATGGTCATCAAATGGAGGGGCAAGTGGATGGGATGGAGGAGCAAGTGACAACATATGAGAATGTCGTACATGCAGAAGATTGGTACATCAGACATGAAGAAGAGAATGTGGCAGGGAGAAGAAAATCATCAATTTGCTTCGACATCACCACGGACGTAAGGTATTAAGACCACCTTCCCCCGCACAACCATTGCCCATGATGAACTTTGCTCATCACTCATGTCTCCAACACATTTAGTATGATTTCAAACCATGGAGATAATCTATAGGCATGTGAATTGAAGAGTATTATGTTCAGATGAGAGGCCAGAGCGGTTGACGATGGAAATATCAAGAAGGGGATGACCACTATTTCTCAATCTATGATTCTGGTAGAATGTATACTCGGCTACTCCCTTGACATTATATATCACTTAGCTATGGTGAAAGTTGAAGAAAATATGGAGGACATCCTAGTGTAGAAAAGAGTCGTTCTAAAAATTAGCTGAAGGGTTCACCGCGTCAAGGAGAAATCCTATGGGAAGGAGAAATCATGGGACATCAAAATAGAATAATGAATTTAATTTTGTATCATATTCAAGATTATTTTGATTTTATGATTCCTTGATTCAACTTATTCTTTGAGAAAGTGCATACTACTTGAGCACTTTCCTCAACTCCATTGTACCTTGACTTCCATATTATACTCATGTAAGAATTTTAATTCATCGCCCTTCTCATCATCAAAATACTCATTCCAATCATATCCAACAATCATATACATAAACCTATTTCCATAAAGAGATACAAACATTAATACCCTTACCTGACAAGCATTTCCTACCCTAACTTCCACATCCTTTGGATACTTTCATACCCTTAGAATCATATTTATAACATCAAGATGATCCCCCTGAAATATCACTCTAGTACTCAATATATAGCCCTTTCGGAGGATTTTATCACAAATATTTTTATTAATATTTATTTTTCCCTCAGGGATAAACATGTGTCCCATCTATCCCTTTTATGTTGACCTTGATAAATGTATTCCAAGTGTCATCTAGCACTGATGGACCTCTTACAAGTGTTCATATTCTCACCACAAGTGTCCTCTAACTTCCATGCTTTATAAGCATCCCTTTCATATTTTCCAAGTGTTAGTTTTAGGTGACAAGTGTCTGAATCAAAATTTTCAAATTTCTCTTGAAGTGTCACGTCAAGGCAACATGTTTCATTGGAATTATAATGAATATCACTATCAAATATCTTAAATCAACCACCTTTGATGAAGTTATAAACTCCCTTGACATGTCTTTTTATCCATAAAATTAACTAACACCATTATATGTATCATATTCTCCTCCCCTTTAAGGGCATTAAGGCAATCATCTTGGCCAACAACATTTATATAAAATAAATTTATACACATAATAATTTTTATTGTAAGTAAAAAAAAAGAGCAAGCTTATTAAAAGAGTAATACCTACCCATCTAGGATAACTCTTGCCTCATGGTAGCTACACGAAATTGCATATGCATAAACATTAGTAAAAAAAAGATAAACTAGCGCCGTACGCTACACATTACATACTTGTGTGATAAGCACCACACTCAGAACACTTTATGCCATTTGTGTCATCTAGATAGCATATTCAATAGATACATCAAAAGTGACATTCATATTTCATTGCACTACCTGATTCATACATGTGGTTCATTTACAAAGATTGAAAACTATGCCACACATATGTTATACATAAAAGAGAAGTAGTCATATCCTATCATGTAGCATCCAATCGACATGGGTAAGAAGGTGATTAGTCTTCTTACTAAGGCTTAGAATGTATACTCGGCTACTCCCTCGACATTCTATATCACTTAGCTATGGTGAAAGTTGAAGAAAATATGGAGGACATCCTAGTGTAGAAAAGAGTCGTTCTAAAAATCAGCTGAAAGGTTCACCGCGTCGAGGAGAAATCCTATGGGAAGGAGAAATCATGGGACATCAAAATAGAGTAATGAATTTAATTTTGTATCATATTCAAGATTATTTTGATTTTATGATTCCTTGATTCAACTTATTCTTTGAGAAAGTGCATACTACTTGAGCACTTTCCTCAACTCCATTGTACCTTGACTTCCATAGTATACTCATGTAAGAATTTTAATTCATCACCCTTCTCATCATCAAAATACTCATTCCAATCATATCCAACAATCATATACATAAACCTATTTCCATAAAGAGATACAAACATTAATACCCTTACCTGACAAGCGTTTCCTACCCTAACTTACACATCCTTTGGATAATTTCATACCCTTACAATCATGTTTATAACATCAAGATGATCCCCCTGAAATATCACGCTAGTACTCAATATATAGCCCTTTCGGAGGATTTTATCACAAATATTTTTATTAATATTTATTTTTCCCTCGGGGATAAACATGTGTCCCATCTATCCCTTTTATGTTGACCTTGATAAATTTATTCCAAGTGTCCTCTAGCATTGATGGTCCTCTTACAAGTGTTAATATTCTCACCACAAGTGTCCTCTAACTTCCATGCTTTATAAGCATCCCTTTCATATTTTCCAAGTGTTAGTTTTAGGTGACAAGTGTTTGAATCAAAATTTTCAAATTTCTCTTGAAATGTCACGTAAAGGCAACATGTTTAATTGGAATTATAATGAATATCACTATCAAATATCTTAAATCATCCACCTTTGATGAAGTTATAAACTCCCTTGACTTGTCTTTTTATCCATAAAATTAACTAACACCATTATATGTATCATATTCTCCTCCCCTTTAAGGGCCTTAAGGCAATCATCTTGGCCAACAACATTTATATAAAATAAAGTTATACACATAATAATTTTTATTGTAAGTAAAAAACAAGAGCAAGCTTATTAAAAGAGTAATACCTACCCATCTAGGATAACTCTCGCCTCATGGTAGCTACATGAAATTGCATATGCATAAACATTAGTAAAAAAAAGATAAACTAGCGCTGTACGCAACACATTACATACATTACATACTTGTGTGATAAGCACCACACTGAGAAGACTTTATGCCATTTGTGTCATCTAGATAGCATATTCAATAGATACATCAAAAGTGACATTCATATTTCATTGCACTACCTGAGTCATAAATGTGGTTCATTTACAAAGATTGAAAACTATGCCACATATATGTTATATATAAAAGAGAAGTAGCCATGTCCTATCATGTAGCATCCAATCGACATGGGTAAGAAGGTGATTAGTCTTCTTACTAAGGCTTGAACATATGTGATTGACAACCTTCATATACACAATCAATATCCATAATGAAAATATAACGCAAATCCAAGGAACTACATAATAAGTATAGTTAACACATGTAATAGAGTATTTTGTTAAATATGTTGAATTTTTAAGAATTATTTAACATATTGATTTTTATGTGTTATTAAGTATTTAGAATTTTCTATGTAGTTGAGTATTGAAGTTCTAACCTGAATTTCTTTTTAATTTTTTTTAACGTGATCAAGGTCATGATCTTTAGGGGAGAAAGAATCAAAAGGAGTAGGGGGAAGGGTAAGGAAGAGGAGGGGTTTCTTACAAAAATTAATGTTGTGAATATTAACATTAACATAATAAATTTCCTATCATCTATATATTTTTTATAGAATAAATAGATACATATATTTTTTTCTCTAGGGATTCCTAAGATGGTTCCTTTTGTCAGGATTGAGTTCCTCCAGCTAATGATTTTTTGACACTATTACGTGTAGAAGGATCTCTTGGACTATGGGGAGATGACCTCATACTCTCCCTAGTGACTTTTCATATCCATAAGGAGATTTTGCAATGGAGTTTTAGAGATGCTCTAGGGTTAGTGTCGCAAGTTTTGTTGGAACATCCAAAATGAGGATAAACAAAGAAGCTTTTGGTTTTAGGATGACCACAAAAAAAATGTTAGCAAAAGTTGATGTCTTCTAATAACCGGTGGTTTTGGATGACCACAAACCAAATGGATAGTGGTTTAGTATGACCACAAACATGGTCAGCAAAACTTCATGTATTCTACTAAATGGTTCTTTTGGATGACCACAAACCATGGTAGATAGTGCTCTAGGATGACCACAAACCAAGTGTAGGTAGAATCTGATGTATTCTACTAAATGGTGTTTTTAGGATGACCACAAACTAATGGATTCTCTAGAACATAGTCATATCTTCATCTCCTGGCTAAATATAAAACTCTCACTTTGGATCTAGATACTGGCATTGGTTATATCTATGGCTCAATATCACTTGTTTTCTATCTGAATGATAGGGATTCAAACTACTACATTTGGAAGAAAAATACGACACCCTATTGATGCTCTCTCAGTTGTCAAGATGTCAAAAAATAACAGATGAGGAACATCACAATTTTAGCATTGGAACTAATATGCCCTCATGCAATGTTGTTATTATGGCCTCATAATGACGTTATTGGTAGATAAAACAAAGTTCAAGATCGTATCCTTGATGTCAATCCTCCAACAACCTAGAGACATTCTATTGGCGTTCATGCAAATCAGTGCATCTCAATACTGTCTCCTTACAAAAAATTTAGGTCATCGATATAGTATCCAATATGTCGGAGGAACATCGTAAAGGATTCCACCCAGTGACAACTCAATTCCTCAATGTGCCTCCCAAATGTCACTACAACATATGTCAGACATTGCAGTTAAGACAACCAACTATCTATACTATTATTCATAACGTTGTGTGATATCGTTAGGTCATCGGAAGAGAGATGAGGCACCAAGAATGATCATGTTGATATGGTGGCATAATTACAACGTACTTCCTAAGATCAAATACTAACTTATGTTGAATTCCCCAAGTAAACATCAAGATTGGGATTTATTGTTAAGGTTACACCCTTCCTTTGGAAGCCTACTGTCCAAGATGATCTAGTCTTATCCAAGGTTATAATTTAGAGGACATGGAACTTGCAAAGGTGATCAATGTATCATCCATGCAGGAAAGTGGCATGCATGCTAAGAGAAGTTGCAGAATGTTCCATAATATGAACTAGTTTTCTACACATGTTTTGGTTGATGCTATTGGTAATTTACAACATGCATCAAAAGGGAATACTTTGCGTGAAGTTGGTGGCATGGTATATCAACTTGTCTCATATATAAAAGTGCATCACTCTCTAGTTTTTTCACCTCCAATCCTTGATCACACAATAAAGAATAGAAATAACTTGGTAAGTTTACTCCATTACTTTCTTCAACTACCATGGATGGTTTCTCATCTCCTCTATCTCCTATTCATGATTTTAAGAGATTCCCTTTGAAACCTATCACAATCCCTGTCTCTTAGGATTATCTAGGTGAATCCTATCATGATGAAGATATTTAAAAAAAGGAAAGTGATCCCCCTCCCTTGGAACAAAACCCTCATTGTGAGGATCTGCACTCCAAGCAAAAGAATATTCTTGCTACTTCGTGTCCCTATCTTCTAGGTCCATAAATGTTTTTGAACTAAAGGATATATGAATTGTGGATGGGTTTTGGCCACACTTGTTGGAAAATCCTCTCAATATGTTTGAAAATATTTCATTTCCAAATCCAAGTTAACTTCCTACAAGGAAGTAAAGGGGGGGTAACAACAAACCATTGTTGGGGTTCTTAGAGCAGACAATCCTTGGTTGAAGGTTACTCAATGATTTTTCTCTCCTCAAATGTGAGAGGGGTTGGGGATGACCATAAAAGGAAATTACCTAGAACATTGTTTAGTGTTTATCATTTGGACATTGTTTTACTTCAGGAAACAATGTGTGTCATCTCAAAATACATCGAAGCTTTATCGTCGCTATTAAGTCATTAGAATTTCTATAATATAGATGCATATAGTGTGTTAGGTGGTATTATTACAAATTAGTGTGAAATTTAGTTCACACCAAGATCTGATCAAGAAATTACACACTCTCACAAAGATCTCGCACAACTAGTCAAGAACACAGAAAATTACTCACAATAGATACAAACTCTATTAACTCTCATGAATAAAATACATCAGCCAACCTTTGGAAAGTAATAGGATGTAAATATATAACATTACAACATAGATTCGAATGGCTAAAGATGCCATTTGGATCATCATAAAATCATACTTACTAAAATTATGCAAATCCCCCTAGGTGGCAAGTGTGTTCTCCAAGTCACTCCAAAGGCTCATGAATTTCTAAATTAGTGACCTATAGCTGATGTATGATGAAAAAACATGCCAAATCCCAAAAATGGAAGGAAGAAACATCATAGAGGATGTGTGGTCCCAAAATCAAGTTTCCCTCGTTGACTAGCTTTCCCCCCTAAGGCAAAAAACAGTAAAAAGAAGTAAAAATCAATGGAGCGCCTTTTACACCAGAATCTTATCCAAAAATTTTATAAATGCTCCCAAGTGGTCTAAGAAGCTCTTGGTCTACACCTGGAAGTCTTGTGGTCCCCCCAAATTTTCCTTGTGGCCCACACAATGGCTCAAATGACAATTATCTAGTCCAATACATAGGAATTAATCATAGAATGATTAATAAATGCTGCCAATGTATTAAATGACATAGATAGGAAGATTTAAATAGTCCAAAACCCCCCCATAAATCTGAATTTATGTTCTAAATATCAGAAAATAGAAATACTAAGGGCCCAGTAACAAGACTTGGTCACCCTGTACAATACTGTCGGTCCACAAAACAAGGATAGAAGGAAAACCTCATGGGAAAAACCTTCCCTCAAAAAATGGACATATCAAAATTGAAAGATTGATGATCAACTCTTCACTCCACCACATGTTCAGCCATCCCAAGCAGTGATCTAAGATAGTTGAATGTCTTCTCAGTAAAAGCTTTGGTGAAGATGTATGCAGTTTGCTCACCTATTGGGCAATACTGCAAATCAATGATCTGGTCATGCACTAAACCTCTGATGTAGTGCATATGTATCTCAATATGCTTGGTCCTCTGTCTCTATACTGGATCACTTGAGACCCTTATAGCACTCTGATTTTTACAAAAGATGACAGTAGGAGTACTAAAGGCAATCTCAAACTCTGAAAGTATACCCTACAACCATACACACTGAGTAGTAGCATTCACTGCTCCTCTGTACTCGGTCTCTGCCGAGGATAGTGCAATGGCACTTTGCTTCTTGCTAGACCAGCAAACAGGACCACCTCCAAGTATGAATACAAATCCATATGTGGATTTCCTATCAAGGCTATCACCGACTCAATCTGAATCAGTAAAGACAAGAAGATCTAGGCTAGAATCTGCAACATAGTGAATCCCATCAGTCTTGGTGCCTTGCACATAGTGAAAAGTTCTTTTTGCAGCCCTCCAATGGAGCTCATGTGGCTGCTCCATGTATCTTGATGCCACACTCACAACATAAGCTAGATCAGGTCAAGTGTGAGTCAAGTATAGCAAGCTCTCAACAAGCTGCCTATACAAGGTGTTGTCAACCAAGGGTGTAGATTCTGCTTCTTCCATTCTAACTCCTGAAAGGAATGGAGTCTTAGAAGGATTGCAATCAACCATATTGAAATTTTTTAATAGATCAGATGCATATTTGGACTGAGATACCTTTGTTCCATTCTATGTTTGAGAAATCTCAAACCCCAAAAACTGCTTAAGAATTCCCAAGTCACTCATGGAAAAAGCTTGATGTAAAGCAATCTTCAATGAAGCTATTTGATCAGTAGAGCTACCTGTGATTAGAAAATCATCAACATACAACACTATAATCATTATTGAACCATCAATCAGCTTCATAAAAACATTAGGATCAGATTTGCATCAAACATAAGATTGTGACAAGAGAAAGTTGTCCATTTTGGCATACCAAGCCCTGGTGGCTTGCTTAAGCCCATATAAGGACTTCCTCAACCTGCACACATAGTTAGGATCAGATGTATAACCTTTTGGATGCTACATATAAATATCCTCCTCAAGATCCCCGTGGAGGAATGCACTCTTGACATCCATGTGGTGCACTTCCCAGCGCTTGGATGCAGAAATTGCCAGAACTAGTCTTATCGAATCCTTATGTGCAACTGGTGCAAAAGTATCATTGTAGTCAAGCCCTTGGACTTGTGAGAAGCCCTTGGACTTGTGAGAAGCCCTTTTCTACCAGACTACCCTTATATTTTACTTTTGTACCATCAACTCACACTTTTCTTTGTATATCCACTTACACCTTACCAATTTTCTACCTGTGGGGAGCTTGACTAGCTCCCATGTTTCATTCTTTTGCAATGATTGAAACTCCTCATACATGGAATCCTGTCATCCTGGGTCATGTGAGGCTTCCTCATATGTTCGAGGATCAGAATCCACCATCATATAACATCTCTTAGATAGGTAGGGGTCATTCACATTGAGAGCAGTCTCAAATTGTGATCTAGTCCTCCTTGTGTCTTGAGGATTGCCCACTAGTTCACCTACTGCTTGCAAAGTCTTAGCAACCCATTTAGGATTTTTTGGTGAATTAGCATCTGAAATAAAATGTTCCTCATCATCAGAAATATCAGAATACAAAATTTCAATAGAAGCATCACTTACTTCTTCAGGTGGTGCCATGAAGATGGCTCTCCAATTTCAGCATTCTGAGAGGGCTCTTCTTCAAACTAAACACTTCTTTCTATGAAGGATTTTTTAGTGCTCCTGTTAAGAAGATTATACCCTTCGGAGTCCTTTGAATATCCAACAAAAATACATGGTTGGATTTGGAGCTACATAGCCCTCCTCTTCTCAAGTGGAATCCTATCCCAAGCCTTTGAGCCAAAAATCCTGAAATGAGAGATATCAGGTTTGTGCCCTGTCCAAGCCTCAAAAGGAGTGATACCTTTGAGAGCTTTGTGTGGCACTCTATTCTGAATATATGTGGTACAATTTATTGCCTCAGCCCATAGCTTGGGAGACAATGACTTTGCGTCAAGCATACATGTGGCCATCTCCTTAAGAGACCTGTTTTTCCTCTCAGCAACCCCATTCTGCTGAGGTGTATATGGAACTGTGTGTTGCATCTGAATGCCTAAAGAGGCACAAAATTGCTGAAACTCTGATTTTCTATATTCACCACCATTATCAAATTTGATAATTTTTATGTCTACCAGACTGGTTTTCAACTGAGGCTTTGAATAGATTGAACAAACAAAAAACTTCAGATTTTAGCTTGATGAAATAAATCGAACAGTACCTGCTAAAGTCATCTATGAAAGTGAGAATGTATTTGGCATGGTTCAAAGACTCATGAGGGAATGGACCTGATATATCAGTGTGAATAAGATCCAATGGTGTAGAGGTTCTCTCAGTTCTGTATCTCCCATACTTATGCTTAGGGTGTTTTCCTAGGATGCAAGATTGACAAACACCTTTGGAAAATCTGATATTGGGCAGCCCTATAACCATTTATTTCTCATGAAGTTGGGAAAGATATTTATAATTCAGATGGCCAAATATTTCATGCCATAATTTGCTTGACTCATTGGCATGGGTTAAAAGAGCAGAAGGTGAGGGATATGGCACAAAGTGAGAAAACTTGTAGATTATGGAGCTATGGTCAGCAGTGCCTAATGCAACAATTCGGCCTTTTGACATTTCAGATATCTGAACATCATTTGGGGTAAAGGTTACTTTCTTGGGAAGACTTGTGTGGGTCATTTGATAAACTGACAATAGGTTTGCAGCAAGTCCAGAAACATACAATACATTTTTGAATGAATCGAACTCGAGATATATGCTACCTTTTCCTTTGCTAGATGTTTCAGAATTGTCACCCAATACAATGTTTGGACCACTGGAAGAGTCAAGTGAAGTAAAAAACTTACTTGTAGACATCATGTGTGTTGAAGCTCCGGAATCAATAATGAATGAGGTAGGCTTGGATGTTCTTTCCATCAGTGCATGTACTCTCTCCTTATCATCAGAATTTTGTCCTCCATCCTTCCTCCTTGTGCTCTCTGGAACAGGAATGTTGGCTTTCTCCAGGAGTTGAGCCATTTGGTCAATGGTTTTCTTCATGCAAGAGCATTTAGGATGAAATCCCTTGCTGCAATAATTGCACTTTGTCCTCTCATTCTTTTTATTTGGCTTCCTCTTGAAATTCGAGGAGTCTTCATGAACCTTTTGCTTGTCTTTCCTCTCACCAGTGGGCTTCTTGAAATTTCCCTTATTCTTCCCTTTCGAACCCTTTGAATCTCCAACATTCAGACAATGGTCTTTGGATGGATTTTTAATGGCTCCCATCAAGACCAATTTGTCTTGTTCTTGTTTCAAATACTCCATGAATTCTGAAAGTGTCGGGCTCTTCCAATTTTTAACTGCCTTCTTTGTGGAATCGAAGGTCGAAACAAATACTGAGTAGTCGGGGCCAAGTTTGAAGAGAATGGCCAAGAATAATTGCTCATATTTTTTGTCAATACCACATTGCTTCAGCTACAACACAAGTGATTTGAATTTGGAGAATAAATCCTATAGATTATCGAAATTCTGTGGACTCAATGAAACTAGTTCATTATCTAGTTGGTGGCCTCTTAATTCACCAGTCTTTCCGAACAATTCCTGAAGCTTTATCCAAACTTCATTGGGAGAGGTAATACCATCGAGATGGAATAGAAGATCCCTGGATGTAGTGAGATACAACAGCCCATAATATTCATCTCTTTGATTATGCCACTTTGATTTCTCAACTACTAAGGTTGGCTCAGCTTCAATTACCATAGTCACCCTGTAGAGGCCCTTTCTCCTCAGTATGATCTCCATTTGCACCTTCCAGTCAAAATAATTGAATGGAGTGAGGATGATATGATGTGACTGATCCATGGCAGCTCCGAAATTAATTTTGGAATGATTTGAGTGTGCCCAAAGCTTTCTTGTTGTGCCTTCTTGATGATAGAATGTGCCCTGTGGATGAATTCCTGCGCCCTCCTTGAGACTGGTTGGATCCTGCAAGACAATAGAAGGATAAAGGAATATCTTGAAATATCTGATACCATGTAAAATTTAGTTCACACCAATATTTGATCAATAAATTACACACTCTCACAAAGATCTCACACAAATAGTCAAGAACACAGAAAATTACTCACAATAGATACAAACTGTATTAACTCTCATGAATAAAATACATCAGCCAACCTTTGGAAATTAATAGGCTTTCAATATATAAAATTACAACATAGGTTCGAATGGATAAAGATTCCATTTGGATTATCATAAAATCAGATTTAGTAAAATTATGCAAATCCCCCCTAGGTGGCAATTGTGTTCTCCAAGTCACTCCAAAGGCTCACAAATTTCTGAATTAGTGACCTGTAGCTGATTTGTGATGAAATAAAATTCCAAATCCCAAAAATGGATGGAATACAAATCATAGAGGACGTGTGGTCCCAAAATCAAGTTTCCCTAGTTGACTATCTTTTACCCCTAAGGCAAAAAGCGGTAAAAAGCAGTAAATATCAATGAAGTGCCTTTTACACCATAATCTTATCTAGCATCTTTAGAAATGCGCCCAAGTGGTCTAGGAAGCTTGTGGTCCACACCTGGAAGTCTTGTGGTCCCCCCAAAGTTTCCTTGTGGTCCACACAATGGCTCAAATGGCAATTATCTGGTCCAATACATAGGAATTAATCATAGAATGATTAATTAATGCTACCAATGTATTAAATGACATAGATAGGAAGATTTAAATATTCCAACACTTAGATTCTAGTTTACATTATTTCACGATGAGTGTTATCCCTCTAGGTATCATCTTGGAAGGGGAAGCAAAAAAGTGGGAAAATATTGTAAAATCATTAATATTTACAGGCCATATGGAGATCGAAGGTTATTTTGGGAGGCTTTGAAAGTTTGAGACCTTTTGGAAGGAGATAACACAATCCTTTGTGGTGATCCAAATATCAGATTGTCTATACATGCTATCTAGAGGGATTCGATGAGGCTAGATCCTTGCGAAAATTATTTCACCTGTTACTTTCTAGAAGAAAACATTTTCGATGCTGAGCTAGTTCAACTAGTCCCAACTTGGTGTAATATGAAGGTAGGTAGGGTGTGAATCTCAAAAAGATTGGATTGAATCTCCATGGAAGAACAACTGGTCAAATAAATTGAATGCTATTGGTAATGGGTTGTCTTGGGAGACCCATCCAACCAAAGTAATATTATGTTACAATTAGAAAAGGAGGATCCAATTCCTCTTTCTCACTTTAAGTTCAATTGCACTTGGTTAGAGTATGAGGGGTTTCATTCTATTTTCACTAGTAACTAGAAATTATATCACCTACTCGATAGGTACTCAACAATGTTACAATTTTACAATAATCTCAAGAAGGTGAAAAAATTGGTTGTTCTTTGGGACAAGTAGAAAAATATTGAACAATAACTTGAGTTGAATTTGGTGGAGTTGGAGATAAGGACTCATGGTTGCAGAGATTCTATGACGTTACTCGTATCTACTCTATGATCGATAGTCATATAGAGGAAGGTGCATTTCGAGGGGATAAACATGGTTGTATTGAGTCAATTCTTCCATGAAGATCAAAACCTAGTTGTCATAATGAATCAACAAGACTAATGAAAACATTTTTTGTGATTAGTTGTAACAACTCAAAAAATGGGTTAATGCTATTCCAGACATTGCAGAAAGGGATTGAGAATCATGCAATTCTCAAGACCGTTCTGATATTTCATTTCATGATATTATCATTACAAATGTATAAAATGACATTTCTTCTTTAATGAAGGAAGTTAGGCAAGGAAGAAATTGTGAATAGAACAATGTTGTAACTCCATTGTAATTTTCTTGAGTTTGTTAATAGAAGGAGTATGTTGGTTTCTACATTATGTTAACGTGTAGATTGTGAGTTGTTATAGCAACCTTGCTCAGAGGAGGAAGGGCTCCTTTCCATGAGTAGGTGTTGTTGTTGTGTGTGTTTATTTGATTAGTTTATAATAAGTCTGCCCATTTACTCTTTGATAGCTACTAATTGTTATTGTGGTGTGTTATTTCAAATAGGTAGTTTGCAAGCAGTGTGTTCATTTATTAATTACTTTTGAACTGTACTTAGCAATTTGTTATCACTGGTTTAATTCCATTACTAAATCATCTATTTTTACTTTGCACTTTATTAGTAATCAGTTATGATTTACTAAGCATAAATATTTCTTTCCTTATAATATATATGTCTTTCCTAAGGTGTGTATTTCCTGTATGCAAAGTATTTTCTTATTTTCTGCAAGAGTGTTTTTCTAGTACATTGTGTGTGTTTTCAATTCAAGCAGTGTGATTCCATTTACAATAAAGGTGTTTCTTTCAATTCCAGTTGTGTTAGCGTACAGATAATCAGCGCTAAAGAGGAAATTGTTGTCTGCATAGACCTTGTATGATAACCTTGAAATAACATGACGGACCCTGGGTTGATAATTAATTTAAAGGGCCAATTAGTTGTTTTAAAAGACAATTAAGGGAACCAACAATATGTAAATGGCTTATGATAAGGTCAATTTCACTTTCACTGTGTTGGTTCTTCTTTAAATGGGCATGGGTTTGATACAATTAATTGGATTTTGGATTGTGTCTTTTCAATATATTATTTAATTATTATAAATGGTTCTCCTTCTAGTTTCTTTTGATCCTGTAGGGGTGCTAGACAAGCTTGCCTCCTTTCCCCTTTATTGCTTATGTTGATTGCAAAAGGTTTAAGTAGATTAATTGGATCAACAAAATGGTACTTAGGCTCAAAGGTATCAAAGTAGAATATTCATTAGTGCTTGGCTATCTTTTCCTCATGGATGATATACTTTTGACCGGTTGTTGTTTATAAAAATATTGAAGCTAAGGTCACTTCCTTCTGCTATAATTGGTTATCTTGTGGAGGAATATTGCAACTTATTAAATTTATTTTTGAGAGTGTTCTTGTTTTTAGGTTTTCATTAACACATGTCCCTAAAGGAATTCTAAACAAAATCTTGAAAAAAATGCTTCAACTTCCTATAGTAAGAAACAAAAAGAAGGTATCCCCTCGTTAAGTGATCAAATTTGGCAACACCAAACGGAAGTGAAGGGTGGGGCCTAATAAAAATTTACCTATTTTGAGAGGCCTTAGCAACAACCAACCAATTTGTGGAGACTTGTTCTGAATGAATTGCTTTGGGGTAAGATAATGAGGAGAAAATATTTGAAGAAGTAATGGTTGAGATTGGAGAACAAATATCTAAGGTGAGCGTTGCATGTTTGGAAATGATTGTATAAGAATTCTTAGTTCTAGGCAGATGGGTGGCCTATAGCCTAAAAAAATTCATACAAAATGATCCTGCAGCTTTTCTAGAGACAGAATCTCTTACATTGTATTCATAACTCTGTGTGACAGCGTTCATGACAATTCTGCCCGCAGTCTGCTACGATTATCATCCCTCTGTGAGTTCGCGTGTTTTGATTTTTGGAGATAATAGCACGAGCTCTGAAGCCATGATGGCCCGTGGCCTGCAATTATGCAGTCGAAACCATTAATATCATTATGGTCGAAATCAATTATACAGTCGAAATAAATAGCAGGAGCTGTCGAGCCATAATGGACCATGGCCTGCAATTATACTGTTGAAATCAACAATATCTTGTGATAGTGAAGGACCTGTGTGACTCGTCACTTTCGAGCCCGACATTGCAGCGTCAACAATTTTGTAAAGAATATCTGCAGCACATGCACTTGCAGTACTGCTACTGCCATGGATGGAGTTTAGTTGCATAGATTTTCCTTTAGCAAGAGATGCCTTTCTTTTCTTAGAAACATGTTGACTACCTAGCAATCATGGATAAGATTTTTTTAAATCCTTATTGGTGGTAGTATCCTATAATAGTAGAGTTTATGTATTTGTTGATTATTTTATCCAGTCTTCTTTCTTTAACATATAAAATCTAAAATCTAAATTGAGTAGAGTATATACAATTAAAGAAGTTTTTATAAGTGTTTTATCAATAGAAAACTTGGTATAGGTGAGGATGGCTATGAATTTCCAATTTAAGTATATGTATATGTATATGTGAGAATGGCATGTAAACCGATCATGATAGGATTTTGGTCATCTCTTTCTCTTTTTTGAGATGTAAGCTACTTAGGTTCATTTCCTTTAGCATTGTAGTGTAGACAATATTTTCATTTACATCTCAATTGCTCTTTATATAGTTGCCTAAATTCATGGCTAGCATGTTCTTGTTACCGGCCTCTTTATTATAGTTTTTTGGATTCAACTCTTAATGTATCTTCCAACGCTTATCTTCGATGTGACCACCGTTGCTTAGATCTTTGAATTGATCTGCAAGGATTGCTTTCTTCTTACCCTTTCCTTTCCACTTTTTCTTTCCCTCCTTGGAAATGCCTTATTGATTTGACTAATTGGCACCTTTGGTTGTCCTTTCTTATTGTCCATGTCTATATATTGTTCTTACATTTAATTCTTGTTAATGGCCCTTGGTTGAATAACATGGCATGCCTCTTTAAATAACTATTGAAACCAACAAGATACTTGAGGAGTACATTTAGGTCCTTGGGATATATTCTCAACATAATGGGTTGTTTTCTAAACTTAGTGGTGTACTCTTATACTCTATAGCTTTTCCACGGGGGCTTCACTCAATAAACCGCTATCATAGCACGTTCGTTCGTGGCATATGAAACAATACCCCTAATTTCACTAAATATTGGAAAATCATTTTCAAAATCGTTTTTTTTTAACCCCCTCCCAATATGTCTTCCCGATTTTAAAAAACCGTTATTTTCACTAGATATTGTATGTATCAATTTTTTCATTAACATTTTTTATACCCCTTTATATTTCTACCTAGTATATTGATATGATACCCCTCTTATGACCCCACATGCATGCACCTTGCTTCTTTCGATGTATATTGTGGATGCACATTACTTCATCCACAATGTAATTACTCAACCACATATCATTATGATTTGCAACATCTAATGGTTTGATGAAGAGATAGGAGATCACTTCTTGTATGTCACTAGAGCCAATGCACATAGTACAACATTTAGATTGCATGTTGCAATACCCCAATCACTGACTAAGCCTGTTGTGGGATAGGTATCCAAGCACCCAGGGCTTGTAACAAACTATAGGAGGCTGACTAAACCTACCAAGGCCTGTAATAGGCACAAGTGGTTGGGTATTCAAGCCACCAAGGCCTATCGAGGGCCTATAATAGGCCTTGGAGGCTTAGAGCCTCTCAAGGCTATTGGTAACAACTGGTTGAGTGTTATTGGTAACAATTGGTTGTCAATGACCACTGTCTCTCGACTATGATCGACTGGAAACCCACTTCACCACAAAACCCCTAGCCTCAAGCATGCCTCAAGACGTGATTTCCCTACGTACTGGTAAGCCCGAGCCTTGTCTCAACCCGATTTCTCATCCGGCCGTGATCCCACCATCTCCATTTCGCGGATAATTTTTTACCCCGACCATATAAAAAAGAACCCAAAGTATTTTTGTATTGTTCCATTAAATAAAAAATACCCTTAGCAACTTAATATATAAACAATATAATTTTTAGGTTTTCATGAATATTTAATACCGCAATATGAATGAACGTGATATTATATTGCCTTCTAGTGAAGCCCCTATGAACCTTTCTTATATACTAATTTTAATTCCAACATAATAGCATTTATCGCCTTCACACCTAATAGTGTAAAATTGGGACATAATGTAGGACTTCAATTTTAAAAACATCTCTGACATAGTTATTGTGAGATCAAGCTCTAATCTAAGTCTTTTTTTTTAGGAAAGGTCCTCTAACTTCAGTTGAGAAAGTGTTAGTTTTTTCTCTTCTCCTATTCTCCTATGTTATGCACATTAAAATAGACTTCTAATTATTGAAACCATTGATTCAAATTTATAGCATCAATCTCACCTTAATATGATTTGATGTTCACTTTCAGTTCCCCTTTGATTAGAAATTGAGAAAATGTGATATTGAAACTTGGTCTCTCGTTTTATGGTTCCTTTTTTGGCTATTCTTCTGGTTATTCTTTGTCTTCAATTTCCAATTTAGAACTAATGTCCAAGTTAGAGTTGTTAGAAAAACAAGATCGCAGAGCAATAACAATAAACAAGATGCAAATACAAATTACACAAACACATTACAAGAGAGGCACCAATATATCGTGGTTCACCCAAGATGGTCTGCGTCCACACTGAAATTGCCAATCCTTATTATTATACCATCCAGCAAAGTGAAGGGATACAACCTGCAGCACATCCGCTGCACTTCCTCTTCACACTCTCTCATAGTCTCTCTTCACGATCTCAGAGATCTTTACAATGCATAATACCTAATAAGTCAACCCTAGGCATATTACAATGTCTTTCTTATAAAGGAAAATACAATGGAAAAATACCATAGGTTACCAAAAACCATGGGCCCGTAATCTGTTGGCAAAATAGCCCAAGGTTGGGGAACGAGTGTACAGTCCTTTTGCATATCATATAAAGCTAGGGTACATGGCTGAGACAATATCATCTATGAGACTAGAAGATCTGGCTCCACAACCAACAAGAGCTACCAAACACCTCAAAAAATCTGGACATACTCTCTAGATTGGCCTTCAGGAGTGGCATGTTGTGCTAGATGTCAAAAACTTGTTATTAAGACTTTGTGAATCTCTTCTATGATTAATCTGAAAGTCTTCTTATTAAAATTTTGTGGATCTTTTTGAGAATTTTCTTCTCTGATTAAATTGGGGCATCTACGATATATTGATCTATGTCTTTATATATAGATTTACGCTATGATGTAACATCCCTCTAATTTGAAATATGTGCATTGGGTAATGCAATATTTGCATGATATCATTTAGTTAAATAGTCAAAACCCTAATATGATTTGGTTACGGCATTTACTTGAGTAGATAGAATAACCATAGTTAGTTGAGTCAAATGGAATCTGTCAATGTACCTCAAATGATCACTTTGAGTGTCATTCTGTGTCTTCATGTTATACCACCATGCCGAACCTAATAGATGTACCTCCTAGAAAGTGTTGAGTTCATTTTCATCAAGTTAGTCCCCTCCCTAACCTTCGTTGGATACAAATCCAACTTTTCATGGTCGAATGCCACCTCACATAGCCCATTTTACTCATATTTTTGCACTCTGCTAGTAGTGCAAGGCACGAAATTTTGAGATTTTTACACTTTGCATGCCTGCAGGGGTGCCAAAATTACAACTTCATCATGCTATGCTTAGTGTTGGGGGCCCGAAAATCCCCTAACCACCTTGTCCCTTGAAGCTTGGATCTTGGATTCGAAGGAGAAACTTTTGGGATAGAGGTTCCTCTTGAATCTCATCCCCTCCTTCTTCCTTGCTATGAGTCACCTCCTTGATCCACCTTCTTCTCCCTTATATCCATTATTATCTCCTAGTGGTTGACCTCCCAAATGCTATAAGAAGGAATCCATCCATAAGCTAGTGGGAGAAATTTGGAGGCATCAAACCTATGGTCTTAAGGGATTTGCAGAGGCAGCAAGAGGAAAGCTTGGAAGAGGAAGTTGTTGCTTGGACATCAAGGGTAACTTTTTAATAGTCTTCTTACCTCTCGTTAATATAACTTGGCTTATTCTCACATATTGTGTTTCTTACTTCAGTTGGATGCACGATATGTTTGTTGTATAGATTATATCTTAACCATTACAGATAGTGCTTGGAGGTATTGTTCTTGTCTTGTTCAAACAGGTTCAACTCTTGGAGATTAAGTGTGAAGTTGTAGCTAGTACAACCAACGAATTTGAGGTGAGCTTCATAGTTTCTTTCTCTCTCATCATTTAAAAGCTTATGTATTGTGTTAGATCTAGGAGAGTAAACAACCATTTGTTTTGTTTCTATCTTAGATTAAGCTTACTTAAACTTAGTTTAATCTCTGAGTAGATTTAAATATCCATAGGACGAATTTGTTATTACAAAATCTATAATCAATTGATCATGTCATTGTTGGAGCCAAAAAATCCATGCTTGATCCATCCATTTTGTCCATTTTGTACGATATCATTTATTTAAATAGTCAAACCCCTAATTTGATTTAGTTACCATAGTTAACCAAGTAGATAGTGTTGGCTCCTAGTTGTGTGTGAATGCAACAAAGAGGAATTATCACAAATATTGTGGTCATTAATGAGTTAGTTGGGTAAAAACGTGGTCAAAATGAGTTCTGTTTATGTAAGTAGAGATAGTGGATAATTTATTTCCCACCTCCACCCGGTATGTGAAATAGAGGGTCTGAGAGGTCATTGAGATATCATGCATTATGTTTTCATGTAAACCCCTCTCTAAACCATTGAGGATTTGTAGGTGCATAAGAGAAATGTCAAGGAGAGAGTTCTACACTCCCTTTCCCGCCATGGGCAAGGGAGGTTTATGTAATCAATCATTTTATAATGCATAAAGAATATCTTAGTTGGATTTGTGTCTATTATGTGCTCTTTTGTTGTTAGATTACTATTATGTGTGCAAAAATATGAATGCTAATATTTCCACAACCCTAATTTGACTATATATTGGCATCTAATATTTCAATACATGGGAATTTAGTAATTGAAGTTTGTTGCATTGCTTTGATTCCGGGAATTTTATTTCTTAGTATTGTTAAGATTCATTGCTTAGAGTGAGCTACATCTATGATATATTGATCTATGTCTTTAGATTGATATTTGAATTATGATCTAACTTCCCTCTAATTTGAAATTTGTGCATTGGGAAATACAATATGATATAATAGTATCAAGTTAAGATGCATTGATTTCAGTGATATTACATTTTGTATGATATTATTGTGTTAAATATACATGTAATATATCATTCAATTTCAAAGACGAAAATTTTACAATGATGCAGATGAGGAGATTTTCCATTGAAACTTGCTTGGGGTTTGATAATCCATAATTCACAAGGATTTATATTGGAGAAACAAACTATAAATATTGGAAATAAAGAGGGATAGGGGCTCACATTTACAACAATATATCTAATTAAAGGAAAATAATGTTTGAACTCAACTTCCTTTCATATATGGTCGATATGAGAAGATGTCGGCGAAGGGGGTAGAAGTGGCTTTAAGAAAAATATAAGAAGGCACATTGAGATTGATTACTCTATAATATATATGTAATTCATCATTAAATTTCATTACATTTCACATATATATATTATCACTGAACATGATTATTACTTTACTACAATTGACCATTTTCGTCGTGTAAATATCTTTATTTTAATTTTTAGATGAGATGATTTTAATGTGGTAATTTTGGTTTCTAAGCAATATTGTTTTGATGCAGCCATTATGATTCGAACAAGCATAGATCTATCTTATCTCTTGCTCTATAAATTTTTGAGAGGGATAAAATCCCTTGAGGGGAAACATTTTCCTCAAGTTTAAGACTCCTCAAATTTAAGACTTTAAAAGGGGTTTGCAGACCAAGGGATTTGATCCCTCTCATTTCTTGATAGAGCCATAGATAAGATGAATCTATGGGGTACCCTAAGAATCATATTTCTAACATCATGATGATACTCCATAAAACTCACTCTAGTATTCGATATATAGCCTTTGGGGAGGATTTTATCAAAAATAATTTTATTAGTATTTATATTTCTCTCGAGGATAAACATGTGTCCCATCTATCACTTTTAAACTAGGCTTTATGAATGAATTATGTGTCATCTAGCATCGATGGTCCTCTTACAAGTCTTCATATTCTTACGTCAAGTGGCATCTCACTTGCATGCTTTATAAGCATGCCTTTCATATTTTCCAAGTGTTAGATTCAACATGCACAGGTGACAAGTGTTTGTATTAAACTTTTCAAGTCTCTCTTGATGTGTCACAACAAGGCCAGGGAAAATTTTAGGGGAAAAAAATAACCCATGCTAATTTTCAAGGTTTTCTTTCCAAAAAAATACTCGCATTTTCCATTTTTTCTAATATGATTCTCCCAATTTCCATAGGATTAAATTTTTTTACTCTAATAATTGCCAAAATTGTCCAAAAAGTATATAAAATCTTTAAAAAATTAAGTATTTTTTAAAAAATATCGCCGAACATTTTATGGTTGGAAATTTGATAATTAGAAAGATTACCCAAAGTTTCTACACTTTAAGAAAATTATGTACCTTAAAATTTTTCCTGATCAAAACAACATGTGTCATTGTAATTCTAACAAGTTTCAGTATCAAAGGTAGATCTTAACTCATCCACCTTTGATCCAGTTATAAACTATCTAAAGATTCCTTTTTATCTATACAATTAATGAAAACCATTATATGTATCACACTCTCTTTTTCTCTAAGGGCCATAAGGATATCATCTTGGTCAACAACATCTAGATAAAATGAAGTTAGACACATAATCATTTTATCGCAAGTAAGAACCAACAAGGTTATTAAAGGAGTCATACCTACCCATCTAGTATAGCCCTTTTCCTCATGGTAGTTGCATGAAGCTACATATACATCAACTTTAGTAAAAAAAAATATAAAATAACACAACCATATTGGCACCATGGGATACACATCACATACTTGTATGATAAGCACCGCATTAACACACTTTGTGCCATTTGTGTCACCTAGATAACATATCCAATAGATATGTCATAAGTGACATTCATACCTCCTTGTGCTACATGAGCCATACATCCGGTTCATTTACATGGATTGAAAAGCATGCCACATATATGTTATATATGAATGATGAGTACTCATATCCTATCTTGTACAATCTAATCAATGTGGGTAAGAAGGTGGCTAGCCTTCTTAGTAAGGATTGACCATATGTAATTGAAAACCTCCATATTCACAAACACTATCCATAATGAAAATACAACACAAAATCAAGGAACTACAAACTAAGTGTGGTTAACATTAAGGTAACATAGTGTTTTGTTAAGTGTGTTGAATTCTTAAGAATTATTTAAGATATTGATTTTTTTTATGATTAAGTGTGTTTTAAGTATTTAGAATTTTCTACATATTTCAATATTGAAGTTCTAACATCAATAGTTTTTTTCTAACTATTCTTTAAGGTGATCAAGGTGTTGATCCTTAGGGGAGAGAGGATCAAAAGGAGTAGGGGGAAATGTGTAAGGAAGAGGAGCCTCCTAGGGAAAGTAATGTCATGAGTATTAACATTAGCATTAAAATAATACATTTCCTATCATCTATATATTTTTATTAGAGTAAATAGATAAATATAATTTTCCTTTAGGGTTTACTCGGATGGTTCCTTTTATTATGAGTAAGTTCCTCCACTTAGCAATTTTTTGACACTATTACATGGAAAAGGATCTCTTGGAATATGGGAAGGATGGGCTCATCAACTTCCTACTGACTTTTCATATCCACAAGGATATTTTGCAATGGTGGTATGGAGATGCTCCAGGGACATTAGTGTTTCTTTTTGTTAGAACATCGAAAATGAGGATAAGAAAAGAATCTTTTTGTTTTAGGATGACTACAGACCAAATGTTAGCATAAGTTGATGTATTCTACTAAATGTTGGTTTTGGATTACCAAAATCCAGGTAGATGGTGGTTTAGGATGACCATAAACCTAGTTAGTAGAAGCTTATTTCTTCTACTAAAGGGTTATTTTGGATGACCACAAACCTGGTTAGTAAAAGTAGATTTCTTCTATAATACAATGTTTTTACGATGACCACAAACCAATGGATTCTTTGGAACATGGCCCTATCTCTATCTCCTGGCTAAAGTCAAACTCTCACTCTAGCTGTAGCTACTGGCACCATTTTTGGATATGGCTCAAGATCACTTGTTTTTTATCTATATTATAGGTCTAGAAAACTTGAATCATAACTATCAACCATGATGATATTCCGCCCTTCTCAAGTACAATGTGACAATAAGGAAGACTTTCTATTGCACGATGTGTTAAAAAGAAAGCCTAAATTCTTTGATTTGAATGATATATCTTCTTGGTTGTTGATGACCATTTCTAAGAATTGATCCACCCATTGTGAATATTTAGTCTTATAGGTTTTGCCAATGCTGAACATATATATAAAGAATGATTATGTTTCCTATAATGATGAAAAGGATGGATATTGAAACACAGATCCTCCAATGTTGCCAATTCGATGACAATATTGGCACTAATGATGTACTAAAACATGTAAAGATGAATCTTCTTTAAGGAATATAGAAATTTGAAATTGTATTAGTATGGAATAGTCTTGAGTATGGAATACCTATTCGGTGTGTGTTGTTCTTGATTTCTTCCCAAGGTTTGATGATGGGCCTGGAAATATTACATTGAATATGTACATGATAGGCTTTGCTTTTTGGATCTAACATTTCTTCAATGAGTTCGTCATGTTCTAGTGACTGAGAGGAATCATTACCAAAATAAAAAAGAGGGCTATTCTAAATAAGAACTAGTTCAAAATGATAGTTCCTTCGATGTATTTCATTATGTAGAGCTATGATTGAGTCTCAAGAAGTTCTAGTTTGGATTGTGAATCTTGCAAACAGCTTAGCACATATTGGAGAGTTGCTTTGCTAATTGTGATTGTATTGTCAATAGTAGTGAGTACTAGAGTGCTCATTAACTCTATAATTATTCACTTTGAGAAATTTTTACAAGCTGGATAGGGCCTCCTTGTGTAGGTAGGTCCATAATACAATTGACTTGACAATCAAGAAGAGAGATTCTTGCAACTCTTCCATTTGACACAAGGACTCAACAATTGGAAATCCAACTCAAAAAATGAGGGTTTTCAATTTCTACCTTGAATGCATCCATTACAATTCAACTTAGTTTTGATTTGATGCTCACAAAAAGATATTGCAAGTACCAACATATGAGAAACATATCAAAAAATTATTGTTTGCAAGTTACAATTTGATGTTGAATATTAAATTGAATTAATCTTCAAGATGAATGTTTTAACTATGTGGAAATAATCTAACTCTCTGTAATAAAAAAAAGGTTGAAATTATGCCTCTTCAACTGTTACCTAAAATTGAATGCTATGGGTTCTTTGATGATTCTTATTTGTGATTCCAAGGCCACTTCTCATCAACAAATACAAGTGTACTCATATACAATTGCCTTAAAAGGACTAGCCTCCAAGAAACAACAACGGTCAATAATAGTGCCATAATTCATCTCCATAAGAATGGGCACTCAGATTATTTTTAGACAACAATACCGAGTGGTTTGGAACTCCAACAACTAAGAATGTCTTCTAGAAGAGACAACATGAATGCTACTATTTATCTTTTTACTTCCTTTTGAGAAACTAGAATGTGGTTCCGAATAGTCAAATTATCCAAGTAGAAATTGTTTTCAATGGACGGTCAAAGCTACATCTATGGAGGTGCAGATTATGCCACATATTTTTATTTTCCATCAACAACTCACCTATCAAATAGTGTTTTTTTCACTCAATATTACTAAATCTTGTTAGTATGATTCTTTGTCAAGAGTCTTTTGAACTATTACAAAGGAACCAACATGTAATAGTGGTGAGTTTGTGTCAAGGCATGGTTGATTTAGGTGTGCCATTGGATATAAAGAAAATTTTATTGCTTGAAGGATAGGATGGAGAAGTTGATGTATATATTTAAAAGATAGAAAAGATCATGCAGAATTGGCTCAAATGAATTTATCGATATTGAAGTGAGAAGCCATAGCTCTATTTGAAGTGGTGTTGGAGCTTCTTGATGTGATTCAATTTTGGCCTCCTAAAACTAGTATAAATGTTTCTTGAGAATTCTTTAAAAATCTATCATTGATTGTGCTTTTGTGGTTTTGGTTTCATATGTGTAAGAGCATCTATTTTGGCCTATGAAACTCCATGATCAATGTGGAATAACTATGTACTACTGCAATGTATATATGGAAATCAATAATTCTATAGGAAATGAAGAATTCCTCTGATCAAGCACCATGGCCGACACTAGCTTCAGGATGGTTTTATTGGCTTGAATATGAGTAGATTTCACTTTATTGTACGTGCGAAAAAAAATTCCTTACTGTGTTGATGCTAGAAGGATGCCAAAATTTAGTTGTGAATAAGAATAATTGCACCAAACCAAGGAATTGTAATGAACCTTCCATATCTAGGTGACAGTCGTAAGTTTTCAGGGTTCTTTTGTATGCCCTTAGTGGAACATGTGAAGCCCCCATCCTTTTTTTCTTTTTGGTGATCATTTTGATGGAAGGCATGCCTTGAAATGGTCTTTGAGTGATATTTTTTTATCTAGGAAGGCATGCACTTCATTAGAAATATTATTTAGTATCATGTTGTCCAAGTGCTTCTTTTCCCTACTAAGGATCTAGTTGCAAACACCTTTAGAAAGTCTCTTACAAAAGCAAAGTTTTTAAACTTTGATATATTTAAGGAGTTCATGATTTATCATTAATAGGGGATAGGCTCTAATTCCTCTTTCCTTATCTTATTTTGTCACCTTTGTAAATTGTTCAATCCTATCCCAAGTTGTTCTTAAAGGGGGATGTTAATATAGTTAAGCACTCATGACTTAGTTAATATCAACTTTGTCTAATGTTTCTTTAGGTAAAGTGTGTTTCTTTAGTATGCATTTATACTTGTTTAACTCGACAATAACAAAATTTTCTAGATATAAAATGATTTGACAATTCATCCTCACCTCGATCTTAATAGCTATTGATCCATGGATTAGCAACCAATTAGTCCATGATCTATATTTAAAAGGAATGGAGGGTATTTTTCTTGATGATTGACTATGAGAAACTCATATGCAGATTATTTTTTCTTTTGCATTAATATATTGCTTCAAGTAGCTATTTTCCTGGGGTTACAAACTATTTCCCTTTCAGAGGGTTATAACCATGTAAAAAATTGGGGTGTTAATTTGTCATGTGTTGCTTAAGGTGTTTGAATTGTGTGAAATACCATGTTTTAATAAAACAAAAAAAAATTAACTTTAAAAATGTGCAAAAATACAGTGGTGACTAATATCTATATTATTATAAATGTGTAAATATATTACAAAAAATTCCTTCATTTATACACTAATACATACTAAACCAACATGCTAATGCAAACACACACACACACACACACATTTATTCGACAAGAAACTCTGCCATTTTTTAAGACCGAAGGATCCCCATTGAAGTCACATCGGCAATGATTTTGCAGTGGAAGAGGGAGCGTAAAAAGGAGGGAAGCAAAAAAAATCCAGACATTTGATCCACCCAAGCTTAGACAAAAGAGTTCCATGGGCTTATGTTGATGGAGCCAATTAGGGGGGTCCGCCTTTGGGTGGTTCTGGAGCAATTCTATATATAATAGAGGTAGTAAAGATAAAAATTCGCTACGGGCCTTATCATTGCTCCAATAACAAGGAAGAACTAGCAACACTCTGGTCATTACTCAATGCAGCATTAGCCCAAAACATTACAAATTTTCATATTTTTGATGACTAAAAAATGGTCATCAAATGGGCAAATAAAGGGATACAAATTAGAGCTCCTCATTTACAACACCTCTTGGGTATCATCAGAAGGAATATTGGAATGTTTTCATTCATTTCATTTAGACATGTGTACCGAGAATTGAATGAAGAAGCAAGCGCTCTATCCAAGAATGCGTTGTTGTTGGGCCCAGCTAAGTTAACAGAAGAAGAACAAGGGAAAGGTACCCAAATCAGCAATTAGAACTCACTGAAACTAGAAATGGACGATCGATGTTCATGCAAACATAAGGATTTTAGAGACTGTTCATTAAATATAAAGCTTTTGTGTAATTTTTTGAGTAAGATCAGTGCTAAATCAAAGCAAGGTATGTAATGAAAGCTCTTGAAGCAATATATATATATATATATATATATATATATATATATATATATATATATATATATATATAGATATAGATATATATATATATATATATATATATATGGATTTTAACTGTATGATTTAAACATGAAACTTCACCAATCTTCAAGATCTAGATGAAGTTATCCAAAAATATTAACTTATTTTATGCCATAAAATAATTTATTTTTTTTGTAAGGCTCGTACCCACAAAGTTTTGAATCGGTGACCTTACACAAGGAGTGCCTTAACAATACACCCATTCACTGTCTATTCTACACCTCGTGGGCTGCCCATAAAATAAAACTTAAATAAATATAAAATTTTCATTATTTTATTTTATTTTTTTCAAATAAAAAAACATATTTCTATCCTAATAAAATAAAAAACAGAATCATAAGGTGCCTCTACACTTTCCAAAAATTCCAAAAGTAAAGTAAAAACCCAAACACTTAACTATTACAACTAGCTCAACTTATATAGCTATATCACAAAGACATATTATAAGCTTGTCTATAATGCCCTAACCGTGGCGGCGGGCTAGGAGTTAGCACCAAGTGAGGCACACCTCGAGCAAGGGGGAATGCGGCCACCAAACTACCTTTGCATCACAAGCAAGGGAAGCGGATGACTGAGATCGCATCATAGGTTGCCTTGGTTGGGCACACCTACATAGAAGCGCGATGAGTTGGGATGGGTTGGAGTGTGTCGAGGAAGGGTGCATGCCCAGGCAGACAAGCGAGAAGGAAAATTGATTTGGAAGCTTGTGAAAGAGTGAAGTGAAAGTCAAGCATTAGCATAATTAGCATGTGGGAGAGTGGTGGCACAAGGCAGAGCCTTGGGAGAACCCTCACGCCAAGAGGAAAGTATAAAATAACATGCAGATGGATTGAGGCAGATGATTTTTCAACCAAGTGTTGGCAAGAGGTTGAGGTGGGACCAAATAAGTTGTGGAAAGTAAGAGCAGGTCATAAGGGGGTAGGCCTAGCTTAGGTTGGGAGCAAATCTCTTGGGAATAGTTTAAAAGGTGGAAAAATTTTGATTAGCAACAGAGAAGATGTGAAGAGATTGTTGCTAGCACTCAGATTTTACCCTTTGGTTGTGGAAGGATAAACCTAAGGTAGCTATTTCAAACCAATCTTGAGGAGGGAAATTAGCCTTTTCCCTACCATAGAGGCCTCTCTAAAACCTATGCAAATGACTAAAGCTATGTAAGAATGATTGAGATTTTTAAAACAAACGTATGGTTGAAATTCATACAAGAATCCTTGGGCATGGAGTCAAAACTAAAGATTTATATACCAGCAGATAAACAACAATAGAGATTTTCACAGAGGCAAGTTAATTGTCAAATTATAGTCAAAGCTTTTTGCAGGTGATTTAGAAAGAAACATAGACAGTCCATCAATAATGGGCATCGAGTTACAGATGAATCCACTATCAATTTTAGAGAAGCAATTTATACTCAGACTCGATAAACCAAGGCATAAACATATGAATCTCAATTTATATCAAACTCTCATCTAAGTATAGAATACATAACATAATGGAAAGTATAACAAAGAAAGCGAACATGCACATATAAGAAGAGAAAGATACCGACTGTAAATAAGATCAACACGTGAATCTCTGATTCTGTAAAAATGTGTTATTTCCTATATGGCTCTTTATATTTCAGATATATCAACTCGATACAAAATTCTTGTCTCTCATAAAGTTTCCAACCCTTTCAAAAATGACTTTCATTGTATTTTATACAAAACTTCTTTGAAGCAAAACCTAACTGCTTCTTTTAACTAAAAATTGAAATAACTTAACTAAACTTTCCAAATGTCACTTGAGTCAAAGTCATTAAAAATATTACAAATTTCTTTTAAATAAAAATATTTCTAAATCTTCATTTGATGTAGCATCCAATAGATACTTTCAAGCACGAAGTGTGTATTTCATTTTTCCAAATTTCTCCATGCTCATCCACTGATCAGCTGTTGGAAGATTGTAGCTTGTCATCTCTCTGACCATAACTCTTATTTCAATATGATCTGCAAGGGAAATCTGTGGAAGTCTTTCACCAATTGAAACCAGCTTATTTAGAATCTCAAAGTCTTCTGCAATCTTTTCCACTAAAATCTTCCCTCTAAGTAAGGAATTCAAATGCTGAAATTTCACATGGTTCATTCTTATATCGAACAATAATTTCTTATATTCATCTTTGGGAATCAACTCCTGATTTTCATCCCAGAATGAAGGTAAACCCTTTTCAATCAATTTCTCAATCTGTCTCTTGAATCCTGCTACTTGTTTCTTCATGGCTCCAGCTTTGGCTTCAACATTCTCAATGTGTGCATGCTTTCCTAAGATCCTCCTTGCCCATGTAATGACTGCAATCCTATTCTTAATACCCATAATTCTCATATCTTCTTATGTTAAACTATTCAAAAAGTTAATTGCATTTTGTGATGTTTCCTTGGGATTCCTATTTAGATTTTCTCTGAATGTAGTACAACTTGTTAAAGCATCTCTAATCACTTTTTCTTTCACTCTTATGAACTAAATAAGGTCTAAAATTTTCATCTTCTTTTATGATTAAATCCCACATCATGTGTTTACATCCTTGCATTGTTGCTTTCCCTGTCACTTGGTGTGCCAGTGTTTTATTTGTTTCAATTAATTCTTTGTACTTCTCTTGCAGAGATTTTGTTTGTTCATCTTTCTTCTCACTTTCTTCTTTTAGCCTTTGAGTTTCCTCTGTTAACTCCTTTATTTCAACGTCTTTTAAACTTGCTTGAGACATAGCCTGCAAAAGGCTATCAGCATTATTTACATCTTCAATCTGACTTGTATTTGTTTGTTTCTAGGCTAGATTTGATAATTTATTTTTCAAATCTTCGACTTGACCTTTTAAATTTGTTTTCTCTTTTTCCCAACTAGCCTCCTTTTCGACCATTTTTAATAATTTTTTTGTAACATCATTCACCTCTTTAGACAATTCTTCTTTCTCATGCTCCAATTTGGTCAACTCACATCCTTGGATAAGCTAAGTATCTAGGATTTTCAATCTTTTCCTCAAGTCTTGGATTAATTTTTCTTTTTCCTTTAATAAATCTTTCCCTGTATTTCCTTCAGTTCCACTTCCAACCAAATCAATTTGCAACTTATTTATTTGTTGTTGGCGGGATTTATTCTCTATCTTTTCTTGTTTTAATTGATTACTCAACTTATCTACAACAATCCTTAATTTTTCAACCTCCAAAGTTGCTTCCAAAAAAACAGCATATATCACCTCCCCTGTCTGCCTGTGTAATAGAATTTTATCAGGTGCAGTGATCTTTTTCAAATTGAACTTCATTTCTGTAATTTTATCATTTGATGATATCGCCAAATTCAATGTATTCTTTTTTACATCCAGACTAGTAACCAGATTAACATCGGACTTAGCCAAACTTCTGACTTTAGGGAATAATTGGAAAGTATGATGAGATGAAGCAAGCTTGTCTTGGATGTACCTGCTAAACATATCCGCTCTGGTTAGAAATTTATTTACATCTCCTGCTTTCGTGGCTTCCTGAAATGTATACTCTTGAATTCAGACTTTTGGTACTTCCTCAATTGTAAGTAACAACAAATCTTGTTGTTCATCTAACTTGGATTTTTTCTCTTTTTCTTGATCTCCACTCTCTGAATCAACTACATCTTGAAAACCTCTTTTCCCTCCAATGACCATAGTGCTTGCTGAAGTCTTTGTTTCTCCTGTACAATCTGTCAACACCAATTCTCCTCCTTGCAAAGTTATATTCTCTTCACTCTCATATTGTAACCAGTTTGCTTTTTCTGTCATTCCTTCCACTTCTTGATGAATGAAAGCTTTAGTGTGATTTAACTGTCACCTTTTCAATATGACATGAAAAGGATCATAATCGATAGCCACTTCCTTCTCAAAATTCATCTCTTCTAACAATTTCTCTATGTACAAAATAACATATTTATTTTTTACAGTAAATGGACCTACTGTAAAAGGATACTTGATATCGATGGATTTCTTAAAAAATAAAAAATGATTATCTTCCACAATCCTCTTTTGTCTAACAAACTCAAGGGAAAAGACTCTTAATGTCAAAAATGCTAGTAATATGTATGGATGATGCTTGAAACCATATAATCTTAGAACAGTATTGTCTTTTGACAGAAACCAATCTCCCATAGCCAAATCATGACTCAACTGCATCAATGTCTTCATTTTAGGTAGTACTCTAGGTAACCTTTCTCCAAAAATCATGCTATATATCTCTGATAACATGTAATTCATGTAATTGAACATGTTATCCTCCACTGGATTTGTAAAAATTATCTTCGAAAAAAAGTATTTCTTCTTGACTGGTGAACAAAATCATCTTCATCAAATGGGATTGAAACCTAACCTGCCTTAGGTTGTGAAAGCTTGCCAACTGCAAATGAATCCTCTCAGTCAAAAATTATTCAAATTTAAGACGACATATTTGACTTCCTTCAGGTTCAGCTGAATTGACACACATTTTAGATAACAAACTCAATTGAAGTTCAATTACCCATGCGTCTGTATCAAGACCTGAAAACAAGGTTAACAGGGAAAGGATGAGTTGGGTATTCTCATTGAAAAGACTAACATCTAAAGGATAAGGGGTTTCATTGACTTCCAAATCTGGTTTAAGGCATGAGGCCATGAAAATCTGCTTAGTTTCAGGGGACGACTGGTGATACAAGTCCATAATCGACTTCTCAGAAAAACTCTCTGGTTCAGGCATTTCAGACGCAAGGACCTCTAAGGCATCCCTCAGAAGCAAGGGTTCTACCCGACATACAATTCTAGTTTTTAGGACATTCATAACAGTTTGTTCAGCTTCTGAATAATTTGATGCACACTAGGACACAAAATCGGGGAATGAGACAATTTGGTCAGGACAAAACAACAAAAGCGTTGAATATATCCTTCTTCTTGTAAACCTTCTTGACTCTGTGCACATCTAAACCTTCTTCTTGTAAACACTTCAATTTAAGCTTAATTTCTATGACTATTAACCTAATTGAAGGGTCAAATATATCCTTGTCCCTATCCTCTAAAGCATCTTTAGCCTTATCAATGTCTCCATCTTTCTCCTTTATAAACAGTCTTAAAATATTATTAGTTTGGAGTTTCAAGGCCCTACCTGTCACTGACAATCAAGCACTTTGTTTTGTTATGTCGTTGTCTGGAGTGCCCACTCATCCAGAACCTTCCAAAGCTGACAACACAAAGACAAATGTCAACTTTTGCATGTTTTTCTGCCATATATAACTTATTTTCTTTATCTTCCCTCCATCTTTCTGGGCGCTCATTTTCCTCCTCTGTCGATCTCATGTGATATGATTTGGACCGTCATATTTCATGTACTTTTTTCTACTTGATAACTGCTTCACATCTTTCGTCCGATCATTTTCCTTTTTCAAATCTCGACCGTTGGATCTCAATACTAATCACACAAAATACAACTTCCCAACGCCGGAAAGTGGTTTCTGGAATTACCTTAACCAAAAGCGGACCAATCTGATTCTTCCACATGTATAACAGTTTTCTTTTTCGCATCTGCTATCTCTCCTATCTGTCATGCAGCTTCATGATGTGTTGATCATTTGGGACCGTCGATCAACTATAAGAGATATGGACCATTCCTTTCCTTATTTTAGTTGCGCCTTTTTGAAAACTTTGACTTCTTAACAGCTGGATCTTCTTCCACTCATCTTAGCGGTCCACGTGGCTAATCATGACATCCTTTTCACTTATGTTGTATTGCATCCTTCCCAAGTGGTTTTGCATACTATCTTTCATGTTCGCAGAATGCTGTGGTGTTGCCATGTGTTCCCCGATTTTCCTTTCTCAACCACTCACGTCCTTTCTTCCCGGCACACTTTGGCCATGCGACAACCAACAAGAACCATTGATCTCCCTTGTGCACACAATCAACGATGGATCTTGCATGATCATTAATATTTTAAACATTTGCTTTCGGAGTGCTTTCGGACTATAGTTTTTTACCTCTTTTTCCTCATTTTGGTCGAATTTTTTATACTTTCTTTTGGAATTTCTTTGGTTTTTTCATCCTTACTGCTTCCAATTACAACTCTTTTCATACCTTAGCATCTACTCATGAAAACAAAGACATTTTAAACTTTTCTCAAGAAAATTGTCAAGACATCCATCCATTACACATCAGTACTTGTGCTGTAAAAAGTAGGTGCTAACACTTGTAAATCTTGGATTTTCTCTTAAGGAGTGAGCTTGCTAGGTGTTCCTTGGAGGGGTTGGCCTACAGGAACCCTCCACTATTATTCAATTTAATATATAACATGTTTATATTAGAACTTGTGGGCATTCTAGTTTGGGTGCCCACCCATATATCTACGTCTCTTGTTGTCTCTTATATTTTTTGGCACATGCATTTTTTTTTGGCTAAGTATAATGTGGACTAGCTAAGTCTAATGACACAAGTGTAACCAAACCTAAGTGTAACAAAGATTAATTGTAAAGGTTAAGTGTTCCACAAGTTGGAAGGTGTAGTTTGTTGGCTATCATACTAAGTTGGTCATTCCCTCAGCAAGGATCTAGGAAGTGCCGCATGTGCTAACTAGGGGCCATATGGCCTGGATGCAGCTGTGCCCATGAAAGATGGTATCAAATCTAGGTTATCGGGAAAGACAGAATTTGATGGGAATTGTGTGACAAAAGCATTGAAGGTTGTGGAACTTTCTATTAGCTCGATCTCTAATGAATCTTAAGGAATCGCTGGTAAAATGCCAGTTGAATTGGCTTGTGGGTTGGATGAGTGTTCCTAGCAGAGGTGTCACACCTTTGAAGATAGTTGCAGAGAGTGCGAACGGTTGGAAGGACTGTCTGCTTGATTGATTGGCAGTGCTTGTGAGGCATGTGCACAGATGCTTTCCTGAGATCGAATATGAGTTTCCAAGGAGTCCCATGGTTAGGAAGCCTGGGATTTCCACAATAGGAATATTGTGGCAGTTTACTACTATGATGGACACATAGTGGGTTCAGAGTGTTCTTGACTTGGTTGGAAAACATAACTTGGGAAATCATTTCCGATGCACTTGATGGGGGTGATGCCTCACCAGGAAGGATGTGTGCAACAACTTGGTGCCATGTAGGGTGACCAAAGATTGCACCAACTAAGTTTTGTTGAACCAATTGTGAACAGACACAGAGTGAAGTCTCTTATGAACACAGGGAATTTCCACAACTTCATGTAGAAGGAACTTGCAAATGAGATTGGGATAAGGAGGAGGCCTTGTGACACTGCAGCGAAGGCAATGAAATCCTCAGCCAAGGTTGTTGTAGGTGTGGAAACGCAGGTGCATATCAGGTTAGAAAGTTGGAAAGGAGGAGTAGAATTCATAGTCATGTCACTTGATGATTTCGAGATGATTATTGGGAAAGACTTCTTCTGAACATCTCAAGCCGTTCTCTTGTTGTTTGTCGACATTTTGGTGATCTTGAGTGGAAAAAAACCATGCATGGTGCCCATGACTTCAAGGAACGTAGATAGGAGAGTGCAGTTGGTGTATGCACTTATCTTGAAAGGGGTTTCTTGAAGATCCGATTCATGGTTGTATGTTGCAGCATTGCTTGGTGAAGTTGTGGGAGATGTGGGGATGCCTGCACCTCTTGACCTAGTCGGCGTGCTAGCTACAAATGAGGATTTGATGCCTGAGAGTTTTCCAAAGGTGCTACCACCATAGTGCACTATAGATCATCATATAAAGCTTGAGCCAAGATCAAGGCCTATTGCAAAATATCCTTACGGGTTGTCAGGACCATAGTTAGAAGAGATGAAGGAGTAGATGGTTGAACTAATAGATGCAAGATTCATTCAACCTTCAACGTATCCCTATGGATCACTAGTGTTGTTTCAACAGAAGAAAGGCAAACTGGAGTTGCTACTGTGCTTGGAATATAAAGCATTGAACAAACAAATAGTGAATAATTGGTTTCGGGGGCATCCAACTTAGTCTTAAATCATTGGATCCCATGTTTGACCATCAATTAGAACTTTTTGTGTTTCAGCATATTTGGGTCCTCAGCGATTTTTCAATTGATCTATGGATGGATGTGGAAATGTAGGTGATAGTGAATATTCTTGGGAAGTTTGTAGCTTTGTATGAATACCTCTTGTTCTTTGAAAATAAATGGGTTACTAGGGTGTTTTTTGGACTAAAAATCAGTAAAGGACTATTCACATGATTGGAAGTCGAGTGGGGTTCAAGCAGTTTTGTTCAACCTAACATTATTGGAAGATTCCTTTCAGGTGCTCAACCTGAAACAAGGTTGGAAATATCAGGCATTATTGTTGTCTTCCAGGAAAAAAGTCCTACATGAAAGTCTAGGTAAACAAAATTGATCCTTTTTCTACAGATGTTTTGGTTGATGCTATTGGTAATTTACCACAAGTTTCAAAAGGGAGTCCTTTGCATGAAGTTGGTGGTATGGAATCTCAAGATGTCTCAACTCTAAAAATGAATCACTCTCTAGTTTTAGTGACTCTAGGACTTTTCACACAATAAAGGATGCAAAGAACTTGCTAAGCTTACTACATCACTTTCCTCAGCTACCAATGACAAATGGTTTCTCGTTTCCTCTATCTCTTATTCATAATTTCAATAGTTTCCCTTTGTACCCTATCACAATCCCTATCTCTTAAGATTATCTCAGTGAAGCCTATCATGATGAATATATTTCAAAAAAGGAAAGAGATTCCCCTCCTTTGGAACAAAACCCTCATCATGAGGCTCTACACTCCAAGCAAAGGAATATTCCCACTAGTTCTTATCCCTATATTCTTAGATCTAGAAATTATTTGTTTCTGGAGGAGATAGGAATTTTGGATGGGGTTTTGACTCCACTTGATGGAAAATCCTCTTAATCTGTTTGAAAATATTTCATTTCCAAATCCATGTTAACATCCTCCAAGTAAGGAGGGAAAACAACAAACCATTGTTGGGGTTCTTAGAGCAGACAACCCTTGTTCGAAGGTTATTCAATGATTTTTCTCTCCACAAATGTGAAAGGAGTTGGGGGCACCCATGAAAGGCAAGGACATTTTTTTACTTCAGGAAACAATGTGTGTTAGCTCAAAACCCATCAAAGCTTTGTCTCCTTTATTAAATCATTGGAATTTTTGTACTATAGATGTATCTAGCATAATTCGAGTATGAATACAGATTCAAATATGAATCAATAAGGAAAAAATACGTAACGAAAAAATATACTACGAAAAAAATATGAGAATAGATTGTAGATTAAAAACCATATTTTTCCAATTTTAGAAAATCTAAAAATCTAAATAATCCACTTATGATTTTATTGTAACAATCATTCTTCATTAAAAGCAACTTGAAAGTATTTCAAATTTAAAACATAAAAAATAAACAAACATAATTGCAATGTTAGTCATAAATAAAATTAATATTTAAAAAAGTCAATTTAATTATACTAAAACATATATTTTCTATAAACACATAAAATTATAAATATAAATATAAATCATAAATATAAATCATAAATAAATTGTGAAATATAATTTTTAAAACATAATCTAATCATACATATATAAATTTAATCATAAAATATTAAAAACTAAAATACCAAAATAAATATAAATTTATTCATAAAAATATTAAATAACTAAAATACTAAAAAATATAAAACAATCAAACGAAATTCTTATACTTATCGTAACTAAACTCTAACTAAAATCTAATATTATAATATTATAACTAAAATTTAGGAATCAATATGTTATAAAATAAGTCTAATATTTATCACTAAGTCATTAACTATATGACATGGGAAAATTTGCAATGAGGATAATAACTTTGCAATGAAGTTAAAAACATTTTTGGCTTCAATAACCAGAAATTGAAAACCTATCATAAAATTTAAACCTCATACCCAGAATCCAAGTCTTTCATGGATTTTATTTAAGACATCAAAATTGTGATTGTTACGAAGAAAAACTTCCTATGGCTTGGGGTAGACCACAACAGACAAATGATTACCAGAAATAAACTCATTTCCCAATGTATGCTATATAAATGTAAATGCTAAGAAGTGGAATAAAATACCTACCTTCAACTGGAAGTTTGATGATGATCCCCGTTGAGCTTTCGAATCACCACACTTGAACCTGCAGCTTAGTCTCAACAATAAACACAAGCAAGTGCATATGATATATGAAAGATGTTAGAATAAACAATAGCATAATCCATGATATACATAAGTAAATGAACCCAATGATAATAAACAATCATTCACACTATCAATTGGACGAGAAAATGAGTATTTCTATTAATATGAACAAGAAGTACATGATACAACCTCTTGTCGGCAACCCATCTTAACCAAGAACTAGGTCCCTCCACTTGTGCCTCCACCACTTCAATCCCCCATGCGATGGAAAAATCACGAGTAAAGGAAAGAGTCCTCCACAAGATATGGCAGAGTTTGGTAGGTGAACATAAAAGGTTCACAACAACTAGGATCAATGGATGTAGACTCAAGCAAGGCAAAATTTGAATAGAGTTTCAATGCTCTTCTCTTTCTCCCCCTTCCATGTACCATAAGAGCTCACTATATAACCCTCCAAAGGCAAGTGAAAGGTTGAATCGAGTTGTTTCGAGATACATGGAGGGCCAAAGGTTACAATGGACACTTTTTGGAGTGAAAAATATAGTTTTTACTTTCATTTACCAAAAAGTCAATGTACGTGCGTTGTAATGATGCAGTCTTTGTATACATGAGGTGTATTGAAGTTGCTTGTGTACAGGAGGAAAATAGGGAAAAAAGGGTTCATCCTCTAACCAATTGTTTCTTTTGAGGATTGCAAGCCAAACTTTATGTCTATAACCGTCTCTACAAAGTTATTTTGAAGATTCTTACAAATAGAATTAAAGGAAAGTTGTTAACATTTATTTCAAAAGAACAATTTGGTTTCTTCTCTAGTCATCAAATTCATTAATGGGTTCAACCTAAGAAGGTCTCCATTCAATAAAATTAAACAAACTTCCTGTCATTCTTTTAAAGATTTATATGTCAAAGGTCTATGATAAGGTCAAATGCACTTTCATTAGATTGGATCTTCTTCAGATGGGCATGGGTTTGAATACAATTAATTCAATTTGGGGTTGTGTCTCTTCAACATCTTATGTAGTTATTACAAATGGTTCTCCTTCTAGTTTCTTTGGATCCTCTAGGGGTCTTAGACAAGCTTGCCCAATTTCCCCTTTTTTGTTCATGTCGATTGCAAAAGGTTTAAGTAGATTAATTGGCTTGGAAAAATGTGTAGTTAGGCTCAAAGGCACCAAAGTAGAATATTCATTAGTGCTTTCCCATGTTTTGTTCATTGATGATACACTTCTCTTTGGAGATGTCTTACTTAGAGAATGGAGGGTACTAAAGGACATTATTGATACTTATAGTCTAGCAACAAGAATGGAGGTGAATCAACATACATCTCATTTTTTATTTAATTCTCTCTCTCTCCAAAAATAGAGGCACAACTAATTCATCTCTTTCCATTCACAACAGATCCCTTATATGGTGGTCTAAAATGCATGGCTTTTTTATTGAATCCAAACGATTACATAGTGGTTGATTGGATGTGTTTTATAAAAAAATTGAAGCTAGGGTCACATGTTTGTGTGTGAATATTGGGACTTGTGAAATCTATCTTTGAAAGTGTTCTCATTTGTTGGTTTTCATTAACGCACATCCCTAAAGGAATTCTAAACAAAATCTAGAAAAAATGCTTCAACTTCCTACAGACTCTAGTAAGAACAAAACAAAGGTATCCCCTCGTTAAGTGGTAAAATTTGGTAAAACCAAAGGAAACTGGAGGGTGGGGCCTAAATAAAAATGTAGAGATTTCTTTGAATGAATTCCTTTTGGGTAAGATAATGAGGAGAAAATATTTCAAGGAGTAATCTATTGAAGAATGGTTGAGATTTGAGAACATATATCTAAGAGGAGCCTCAAATGTCTCGAAATGATTGGTACAAGAATTCCTAGTTTTAGGCAAATGGGTGAACTAGAAAGTGGTTGAGGAGATAAATTGAGGATTGGTGAGGATCCTTGGGTTGGTATTTCAAAAAATTACAAAATTTCATAGAACTTGTTCGCAATCCTTCATGAGAAAAGATTTACTACTTTAGTAAGTGTAAACTCTCAAAAAAATCCTAGAAAATGGCTTCAAAATTGGAAATATCCATAAGATCTGAATTTACAAGGTGTTATGGCCAGTAAATGGACCAATTATATTTCCTCTCTAACTCATAGTGCAATTTTCTAACATGATAAAGATGATGAATTAAAATGGACTTGGAACAACGATGTGGGATGCTTAGTAACCAAGCTTGGTTGTGAGGCTCTTTCTTTCATTAAGATGTGAGAAAAAAGTTACGGTGGTGGTCTCTAATTTGGAAATTAGTTTATTTACATAATATCAACTTTTTTATACCTAGTGAGCCTTTTCAAACAAGATATTAAAATGGGATAATGGACATAAAATGAATTGGCATGGTCCATCTTTTCTAGAGACAGAATCTCTTACGCATTGTATTCATAACTATGTCTGACAGCGTTCATGACAACTATGGCCTGAGTATGCTTCAATTATCATCACTCTCTGTGTCCGCATGTCTTGGTGTTTTGATTGTTTGAAGCCATAATGGTCCGTGGCCTGCAATTATACAGTCGAAATGAATAATATCATTATGGTCGAAATCAATTATACACTCGAAATTAGTAGCACGAGCTGTCGAGCCATAATGGACCATGGCCTGCAATTATACAATTGAAATCAACAGTATCTTCTGATAGTGAAAGACCTATGAGTGGCCCAAAAGAGAGCACATCATATTCAGTAATAACTGAAGGGTTCACCGCGTGGAGGATAAATCCTATGGGAAGGATAAATAATGAGACATCAAAATAGAATAATGAATTTAATTTTGTATCATATTAAAAAGATCTTGATTTTATGATTCCTTGATACAACTTATTTTGTGAGAAAGTGCATACTACTTCAGCACTTTCCTCAACTTCATTGTACCTTGATTTCCATAGTATAATCATGCAAGAATTTTAATTCATCGCCCTTTTTATCATCAAAATGTCCATTCCATTCATATCCAACAATCATATACATAAACCTATTTCCATAAAGAGATACAAACATCAATACAGGCTTACCTGACAAGTGTTTCTTACCCTAAATTCCACATCCTTTGGATACTTCTATACCTTAGAATCATATTTATAACATCAAGATGATCCCCATGAAACATCACTCTAGTACTTGATATATAGCCCTTTCGAAGGATTTTATCACAAATATTTTTATTAATATTTATTTTTCTCTAAAGGGTAAACATGTGTCCCATCTATCCCTTTTATGTTGACCTTGATAAATGTATTCCAAATGATGGTCCTCTCACAAGTGATCATATTCTCACTACAAGTGTTCTCTATCATGCTTTATAAGCATCCCTTTCATATTTTCCAAGTGTTAATTCTAGCATACATGTATGACAAGTGTCTGAATCAAAATTTTCAAGTTTCCCTTGAAGTGTCACGACAAGACAATATGTGTCATTGGAATTATAATGAGTATCACTATCAAAGGTATATCTTAAATCATCCACCTTTGATGAAGTTATAAACTCCCTGAACATGTCTTTTATCCATACAATTAACTAACACCATTATATGTATCACATTCT
The DNA here is from genome assembly GCA_027924585.1 of Larix kaempferi. Taxonomy (NCBI): domain Eukaryota; kingdom Viridiplantae; phylum Streptophyta; class Pinopsida; order Pinales; family Pinaceae; genus Larix; species Larix kaempferi. The sequence goes on from BSBM01000403.1 coordinate 1,111,570, forward strand.
CCTCCCCTTTAAGGGCCTTAAGGCTATCATCTTGGCCAACAACATTTATATAAAATAAATTTATACACATAATCATTTTTATTGTAATTAAAAAACAAGAGCAAGGTTATTAAAGGAGTAATACCTACCCATCTAGGATAACTCTTGCCTAGCTACATGAAATTACATATGTATCAACATTAGTAAAAAAAATATAAACTAACGCCATAGGCTACACATTACATACTTGTGTGATAAGCACCATATGAGCAAACTTTGTGCCATTTGTGCCATCTAGATAACATATTCAATAGATACATTAAAAGTGACATTTATATTTCATTGCACTACATGAGTCGTACATGTGGTTCATTTACAAAGATTGAAAACTATTCCACATATATGTTATATATCAAAGATGAGTAGTCATATCCTATCATGTAGCATTCAATCGACATGGGTAAGAAGGTGATTAGCCTTCTTACTAAGGCTTTAACATATGTGATTGACAACCTTCATATACACAAACAATATCCTTAATGAAAATATAACGCAAATCCAAGCCACTAAATAATAAGTGTAGTTAACATAGGTAACATAGTATTTTGTTAAATGTGTTGATTTTTTAAGAATTAACATAGGTAACATAGTATTTTGTTAAATGTGTTGATTTTTTAAGAATTAACATAGGTAACATAGTATTTTGTTAAATGTGTTGATTTTTTAAGAATTATTTAACATATTGATTTTTATGTGTTATTAAGTATTTAGAATTTTCTATGTAGTTGAGTATTGAAGTTCTAACATGAACTTTTTTAAAATTATTTTTTTAGGGTGATCAAGGTCATGATCCTTAGGGGAGAGAGAATCAAAAGGAGCAGGGGAAATGGCAAGGAAGAGAAGGGGCCTGCTACATAAATTAATGATGTGAATATTAACATTAACATAATAAATTTCTTATCATCTATATATTTTTTATAGAATAAATAGATATATATTATATTTTTCTCTAGGGATTCCTAAGATGGTTCCTTTTATCAGGACTGAGTTCTTCCAACTAACGATTTTTTGACACTAGTACATGTATAAGGATCTCTTGGACTATCGGGAGGATGACCTCATACTCTCCCTAGTGACTTTTCATATTGTGATGTACCTGCAATAATTAATTAATGCAAATACACGAGATATCAGAAATAATAGAACAGAATCGCTTTTATATTGATCACGGGCCACTTCGAGGGGGCAACCTCCTTTGAGCAAGCTCAATACAATTAACTTCACGGTGCCTTCAATGACCTCAACACACACTTATATACTAAGTCTATGCCCAATACCATGAGTCAAAACCATGGGACATATAATACTACGAGAAGACTTACAAAGCATATGCATCCAATACTATGGGTCAATACTATGGGCTAATATAAACTACGGATCAACAAATACTACGGGACGACTTACAAAGCATATGCGTCCAACAACAATATACTAACATAGTAAAGAGAAGGGTTTACATAGGTTCCTAACATCCCCTCTCCCTTAGAAAAAGCTTTGTCCTCAAAGCTTTGGTTGGAGAAATTGCTGCAAAAGCTGAAGGAGTGGTTCCCCGGTAGCATCTTCGGGTTGCATTTCAGGCCACTGACGTCTTTGGAGTGTCAAGGAGGATTGCTTGGAAGGCTGTAGATGAAGAAGAACCCTGTCAGCTGCGTGGAAAATGCGCTCAGAACGGTGCTGATCGGCTTGTTGATTCCGACGATTTCTGGCCATGTGAAGATTGTCCTGCAGAATGAGAAGAATATGATCGCGGTTTCGAAGAACCGAGTCAATTGCCTGAACTGGGGAGCTGCTAAGGGTGTATGGAAGAAGAACTGGCGGTGTTTTTCCATAGACAGCTTCATATGGTGTCCTGTGAGATGTGGTATTGTACCACCAGAGCGCTGCTAGGAAATCCATAGAAATAGTTGGCCAAAGCTGTTTAGGGATGGGCAAGGGTTTGAGCAATCCCGAAAGGAGTGTCGTTTCACCCTTGTTGACTTGGAAAGTATCATCGTCAGCCACCATCTGTTGAATTGTCATTTTTAGTCCCTGCCAAAAGAAGTTACATTGTTCTTGGTCATACATGTTGCAGAACCCAGAGTGCCCTGTTGACGAAGAAGCATGGAGTTCATAGAAGAGAGAGCCCTGTTGAACATATTGCACCCAATTTGGAACAAGCAGAGAAAGAGTTGTAAGAGAAACTGGGTCATCGATTGTGCAAGAAGGAGCATCTTCCACTATATTGTCCTTACCCTTCTTAATCACATAGGGATAACCCATGAGTTGGATAACCCATTTCAGGTGTGTTGGGGAGGAGACCCATTGTTCCAGAAAATTTTCCAGACTCGGGAGATCAGTCTTGATGCAGAAATAATTCCCTAATAGGTATGGCTGCCACTTATGTACTGCATGCAAAATAGCCATCATTTCCTGCTGAGAGGTAGATGTGGCTAAATTCTTACCGGAAAGGTCTCGTGAAGGTAGCAAGCGCATTGGTTCAGCAAAGATACCTGCATATCTATCCAAGGAAGTAGTGGAGACTGTTGATGGGTGCATCTGAATGGAATTGAGCTGAGCGATGACACCATGTGAATTCTTCTTAAGGATTTTTTCCAGGCGATGTGAACTGATGATGCAGAGAGACCCTGGTTGTAAGCCCATAAATTTGTGTTGTGCCCCATTGACTTTAAACTGCATCCAAAGTTCAGCAAAATCCCATAAGATGGGGCCAAGTGTGCGTAACCATTGAACGCCCAAAACCACATCACATCTGCCTAAGGGAAAGGAAAACATGTTAGAGCGTAGGTTATAATCTTCCATAGAGATACGCACATTGTGACACTTCCCCTTGCAAGGTAAGGTTCCCCCATTGGCAACCATGACTTCAAAGTTGGAGCAAGGATGGACAAAACAATTAGCCTGTTTGGCAATCTGAGGGTCAATGAAGTTATGAGTGCTACCATAATCAATGAGTATGGTAAGAGGGAGCTTCTTGAAGTATCCCCTGACCCGCATTGTTTGTGGGGTGGTGATGCCGGTTACAGCATGGAGAGAGATCTCAGGTGGTTTGTCCTGAAATGGGGTGTCAACAGGCGGTTGTTGAATGTCGATCTGATCATCCACTGTATCCGTAGCTTCTTCACCAAGTTCTAAGGCAGGCAGAGAATCCACATCCAAGAGATAGAGCTTTTGTTGAACACATCTATGTCCCCGAGTGAATTTCTCATCACAATTATAGCAAAGCCCTTTTTCTCGGCGTGCCTGCATTTCTATCTTAGACAAATGCTTGATAGGAGTTGGTTGAGGAGGAGGCGTGATGGGAGGTCGTTGGGAACCCATATTTCTAAAGGGAACAAGGGTGGGTTTGGAGCGTTGTTGAGCTGCAATCTTGTCCTCAACCAGCGTAGCCAACCCTAGGACTTCCATCATTGTGTTGGGACAAAACATTTTGACCTCTGAGCGAATTTCATCCTTGAGACCACTTATAAAACAACTCCTGTAGAATTCATCAGACAATCCTTCTGTGTGGTTGCCCAATTTCTCAAATTCTGTCTGATACTCTCTCACTGTGCCAATTTTGTGAAGTTTAGTGAGTGCTCCTGTGAAATCATCAAAAGCACTAGGGCCAAATCGTGGCAAAATGAGTTGGCAAAAATCTGTCCAGTTTGGCTCGGGATGAGCTTTGATGTACCAACGGTACCATTGAAGGGCTTCCTGTTCCAAATGAAAGGATGCAAGTGGAACTTTCTAGACATCAAAAGTATTATGCAGACTGAAATATTGTTCTGCTCGGTATATCCATCCAGTCGGATCAGTACCATTGAAGCGAGGAAAATCAAGCTTCGGCCCATGAAAATTGTTGGAAGAAGAGAACCTGGTGGCTGCAAAAGATTCTGGCTGTCAGTTATTGTTCATGGCTGAATGCTGAAGATGGAGGTTGAGAAATTTTTCATCCAGATCTTGGAGTTTGGTTTGGATGGTTGTAAGTGCTTCCTCCATGGTGTTTGCTCCTGCACGGGTGACAACCATAACCAGGTGTTTTATTTTTTATTTTTTTTTACAGACTGGAGCGGCTACGGCTCGGAAGGAATCTGGAACAATGCCGAACGGCTGGATTTGGAACGGCTTGCAAAATGGATCTGAAACGGCGCAGCAGTGATCGACAATAGTTCAGCTGAAAGTAGATATGGACCCCAGGTATGTGTGGCTTCCTAACAGTTCAGGGTTTTCACTCGGCCACCAATGCTGTCTGACGGCTTGCGTATTGGGGCAGTACCCCTCACTCCACGGCTCACGTAAAACTGATAACCGCTTTGCCACAAACGACAGCTCTTGGTTTACCTCACGGGTGGGAACTAGTCAATCAGGTAGGGATCGTTGCCCTTTTCGCTGGCAGGTCCTCTCAATGGGCCAGCTACTTCGGGGTTCCTATGGTACTCCTCACAATGAGTTTTAGGGCTTATGCCCAAGTACTTCCCACAGTTAAGCGGATAGGGATTATTCCCAAATCCGAACCTGCAACAGAAAAAAATTTGGGCAGAAATTCCACCCAATGTTCAAAAACCGGATCTATATTGGTCAGAATCGCTATTACAGCATGTTTTCGGAACTGGAACAACCACTCTACTTCTACCCATGAAAGCGGAATAGAAATCTGGGCACTCGGTCAAAAGATTTTCTCGCCGCAGTTTCCGCGGCCGTCATCGAAATTCTGAAAAATTGCTGCTTTTAAATCCGCGATATCTCCACTTTTAGAACTCCAAATGAGATGTTTTTTTTTTGAAACTGCGTATTTTTGAAAGAGGAATTCAGATATGCAATTGGTTTCTTCTAATTTTGTGTAGAAAGTGATCTGAAAGTCGCCGCCCAATAAAAGAAAAAAAATTTCCCACTTGTGCCAAGGAAAGTGCTCTGATACCAAATGTGATGTACCTGCAATAATTAATTAATGCAAATACACGAGATATCAGAAATAATAGAACAGAATCGCTTTTATATTGATCACGAGCCACTTCGAGGGGGCAACCTCCTTTGAGCAAGCTCAATACAATTAACTTCACGGTGCCTTCAATGACCTCAACACACACTTATATACTAAGTCTATGCCCAATACCATAAGTCAAAACCATGGGACATATAATACTACGGGACGACTTACAAAGCATATGCGTCCAATACTATGGGCTAATATAAACTACGGATCAACAAATACTATGGGACGACTTACAAAGCATATGCGTCCAACAACAATATACTAACATAATAAAGAGAAGGGTTTACATAGGTTCCTAACACATATCCACAAGGATATTTTGCAATGGAGGTCTATAGATTCTCTAGGGTTAGTGTCGCAAGTTTTGTTGGAAAATCCAAAATGACGATAAACAAAGAAGCTTTTGGTTTTAGGATGACCACGAAACAAATGTTAGAAAAAATTGATGTCTTCTAATAACTTGTGGTTTTGGATGACCACAAACCAAATGGATAGTGGTTTAGAATGACCACAAACCTGGTCAACAAAAGTTCATGTATTCTACTAAATGGTGCTTTTGGATGACCACAAACCATGGTAGATAGAGCTTTAGGATGACCACAAACCAAGTGTAGGTAGAATCTGATGTCTTCTACTAAATGGTGTTTTTAGGATGACCACAAACTAATGGATTCTCTAGAACATAGTCAAATCTTCATCTCCTGGCTAAAGATCAAAATCTCACTTTGAATCTAGATACTGGAATTGGTTATAGCTATGGCTCAATATCACTTGTTTTCTATATGAATGATATGGATTCACACTACTACATTTGGATGCAAAATATGACACCCTACTGATCCTCTCTCAGATTTCAAGATGTTAAAAAACAGCAGATGAGGAACGTGACAATTTTAGTATTGGAACTAAGATTCCCTCCTACAATGTCATTATTACAGCCTCATAATGATGTTCTTGGTAGCTAAAACAAATTTCAAGATCGTATCCTTAATGTCAGTCCTCTAAAAACCTAGAGACGTTCTATTGGCATTCATGCAAATGAGTGAATATCAATATTGTCTCCTTATCGACAATATAGGTTGTCGATATACTATCCAATATGTCGGGGTAACATCATAAAGGATTCCACCCAGTGACAACTCAGTTCCTCAATGTGCCTCACAAATGTCATTACAACATCGGTCAGACATTGCAGTTAAGACGACCAACTATATTTACTATTATTGATAAACGTTTCATGAGTGTCACTAGGTCATCGAAAGAGAGATGAGGCACTAAGAATGACCATGTTGATATGGTGTCATAATTACAACGTACTTCCTAAGATCAAATACTGACTTCTGGTGACTTCCCCAAGTAAACATCAAGATTGGGATTTATTGTTAAGGTTACATCCGTCCTTTGGAAGCTTAGTTTCCAAGATGATATAGTTTCATCCAAGGTTTGAATTTAGAGTACATGGAACTTGGAAAGGTGATCAATATATCATCCTTGCGGGAAAGTGGCATGTATGCTAAGAGAAGTTGCAGAATGTTCTAGAATATGAACCAATTTTATACACATGTTTTGGTTGATGCTATTGTTAATTTACAACATGAATCAAAAGGGAATCATTTGCGTGATGTTGGTGGCATGGAATATCAACTTGTCTCATCTCTAAAAGTGCATCACTCTCCATTTTTTTCACCTCCCATCCTTGATCACACAATAAAGGATCGAAAAAACTTGGTAAGTTTAATCCATTACTTTCTTCAACTACCATGGATGGTTTATCATCTCCTATGTCTCATATTCATGATTTTAAGAGTTTCCCTTTGAACAATTTCACAATCCCTACCTCTTAAGATTGTCTAGGTTAAGCCTATCATGATGAAGATATTTAAAAAAAGGAAAGTGATTCCGCTCCCTTGGAACAAAACCCTCATTGTGAGGCTCTACACTCCAAGCAAAGGAATATTCTTGCTACTACTTCGTGTCCCTATATTCTAGATCCAAAAATAATTTTGAAGTCAAGGAGATAGAAATTGTGGATGGGTATTGGCTACACTTGTTGGAAAATCCTCTCAATATGATTGAAAATATTTCATTTCCAAATCCAAGTGAACTTCCTACAAGGAAGTAAAGGCGAGGAAACAATAAACCATTGTTGGGGTTCTTAGAGCAAACATTCCTTGATCAAAGGTTACTCAATGATTTTTATCTCCTCAAATGTGAGAGGGGTTGGAGATGCCCATAAAAGGAAATGCCCTAGAATATTGTTTAGTGTTTATCATTTGGACATTGTTTTACTTCAGGAAACATTTTGTGTCATCTCAAAATCCATCGAAGTTTTATCATCGTTATTAAGTCATTAGAATTTCTATAATATAGATGCATCTAGTATGTTAGGTGGTCATATTACAACTTAGAGTCATATTTTACATTCTTTCAAGATGAGTGTTATCCCTCTAGGTATCATCTTGGAAGGGAAAGCCAAAAAGTGAGAAAGTATTGTAAAATCATTAATATTTATAGGCCATATGGAGATCAAAGGTGTTTTTGGGAGGCTTTGAGAGTTTGAGACTTTCTGGTGGGACATAACAAAATCCTTTGTGGTGATATCAATATCATATTTTCTATACATGTTATCTAGAGGGATTCGATGAGGCTAGATCCTTTGGAAAATTATTACACCTATTACTTTCAAGAAGAAAAGATCGTCGATGCTGAGCTAGTTCAGCTAGTCCCAACTTGGTGTAATACGAAGGTAGGTAGGGTTTGAATCTAAAAAAGATTGGATTGACTCTCCATGAAAGAACAACTGGTCAAAGAAGTTGAATTCTATTGGTAATGGGATGTCTTGGGAGACCCATCCAACCAAAGTAATATTATGTTACAATTAGAAAAGGAGGATCCAAATCCTCTTTGTCACTTTAAGTTCAATTGCACTTGTTTAGAGGATGAGTTTCATTCTATTGTCACTAGTAACTGGAAATTATATGACCCACTCGATAGGTACTCAACAATATTACAATTTTACAATAATCTCAACAAGGTGAAAAATTGGTGGATCTTTGGGACAAGTAGAAAAATATTGAACAATAAGTTGAGTTGAATTTGGTGGAGTTGGAGCTAAGGACTCATTTTTTTTAGCAAAATTCTTTAGGTTTTTAGTATCAAGAATTTGTAGAATATGACAAATTTAGATGAAAGAAAAAGGAAACTTTTGGAAATGGATGAAATGGCCTAAAGAATTAAAAGCAAGGCTATCTAATTAGAGGAAGGAGAAAACAATATAAACTTTTTCCTTAAATTTGCTTCTCATAGGAATTCAATAAACATGAGATGGGAAATGGACCTTCTAGGTGATACTAAATCATATTTGTTTAGAGATTTAATAGACATGGGAATGACTCACTTCCTGTTCTTTTTTAAAGAACCAAAAGCATCTCACATTATTGAGCAATTGAGAACCATTCAACTATTTTCCAAGTATTTCATTAAATCTATGAATTATAGTTTAGATGCTATGGTTACTAAGGAAGAATTGATGTGGGTGTTGTATTCTTTTAATAAGGCTAACAGTCCAGGTCCTGATGGATGGACTATGTAATTATACCATGGATTCTATGAATTTTTAGAGGAGAATATTTTGAGGGTAGCCAATGAATGTAGGACATCACACAAATTTATAAGCAATAAATTCAACTTTCATTGCACTAATTCCTAATAAAAATGATGTTATTTCTTTTGAGGACCGGAGGCCAAACTTTCTCTCTATAACCTTTTCTACAAAGTTATGTTGAATATGATTACAAATAGAATTAAAAGAAAGTTGTTAACATGTATTTCAAAAGAACAATTTGGATTCTTGTGTAGTAATCAAAATCATGAATGAGTTCAACCTAGGAAGGTGATCTCCATTCAATAAAATTAAACAAACTCATTGTCATTCTTTTAAAGATTTATATGTGTTGGGTCTAGAAAATGTACTCTTTGTGTTATATTTTTACTCTATTTTAAAGATACTTGAGTCTCTCTTTCCATCCTTTTGAACCCATATCATTCATGAAGCCATGATTTTCCCTGAGATACCACTTTATTTATATATTTGGTTGTTTTAATGAATAATGAGGTTATTAAGAGGTTTATTAACTGACTAAGGCTACTCATGAAATTTTTATGTAGATTCTATGTTGGCAGGTAGAAAATATTGGATGTTGTTACTCTTCCACAAGTTATGATGATGTTACTCCACTACCACTATGATGTTGATATTCCTGGACGCTTATGATTGTGGATATTCTTTGATGATACTCGTATCTACTCTATGACCGATAGTCATATAGAAGAAGGTGCATTTCGAGGGGATAAACATGGTTGCATTGAGTCAATTCTTCCATGAAGATCACAAACTAGTTGTCATAATGAATCAACAAGACTAATGAAAACATTTTTTGTGATTAGTTGTAGCAACTCAAAAAATGGGTTAATGCTATTCTAGTCATTGTAGAAAATGCCTTAGAATAATGAGATTCGCAAGACCGTTCTGATATTTCAGTTTATGATATTATCATTACAAATGTATAAAAGGATAGTTCCTCTTGAATGAAGGAAGTTAGGCAAGGAAGAAATTATGAATAGAGAAATGTTATGACTCCATTGTAATTTTCTTGAGTTTGTTAATAGAAGGAGTATGTTGGTTTCTACATTATGTTAACGTGTAGATTGTGAGTTCTTATAGAATCCCTAGTCAAAGGAGGAAGGGATCCCTTCCATGAGTAGGTGTTGCCGTTGTGTGTGTTCATTTGATTAGTTTATAATAATTCTGCCCATTTATTCTTTGCTAGTTACTATTTGTTGTTGCTATGTGTTATTTCAGATAGGTAGTTTGCAATTAGTGTGTTCATTTATTAATTACTTTTGAACTGCTAGTTAGCAATTTGTTATCGTTGGTTTACTTCCATTACTAAATCATCTATTTTTACTTTGCACTTTATTAGTAATCAGTTATGATTTACCAAGCATAAGTATTTATTTCCTTACAATAGATATGTCTTTCCTAAAGTGTGCATTTCCTTTATGCAAAGTATTTTCTTATTTTCTGCAAGAGTGTTTTTCTAGTACATTGTGTGTGTTTTCAATTCAAGCAGTGTGATTTCATTTACAGTAAAGGTGTTTCTTTCAATTCCAGTTGCGTGAGCATATAGATAATCAGTGCTAAAGAGGAAATTGTTGTCTGCATAGACCTTGCTTGATAACCTTGAAATAGCAAGATGCACCCCGGGTTGATAATTAATGTAAAGGGCCAATTAGTTGTTTAAAAATACAATTAAGGGAACCAACAATATGTCAATGGCTTATGATAAGGTCAATTGCAATTTCATTGGGTTTTGATACAATTAATTGGATTTTAGGTTGTGTCTCTTCAACATCTTATTTAATTATTATAAATGGTTATCCTTCTAGTTTCTTTTGATCCTCTAGGGGTCCTAAACAAGCTTTCCCCCTTTCCCCTTTATTGCTTGTTGTTGACACAAACCTAGTTGATAGGGGTTCTCAACACTGTCAACAGCCAAACCACCACAATATCCCTGAGCACCGGCCCAAACAAGTTTTACCCTGTCCAGCAACACCTGCAGAGCAGATGAGGTCTCACCCGAGATGTTCAAGGGAGAGTTGACGGAACCATGTTTCCATTGAATGAAGGAGGATGTTGTGGATCAATTACTTAACTTATTGCAATACTTCAGAAATAGATTCAGACATTCAACTTAGGAATTTAATCATAATTGTGACATCATTCAATAGGAACAAGTCATAATTGCAACAGATATAACAATAAAGCATTAATCGCAACAAGGAAACATTGCATCATTCATATATTCATATTGCAGAATGCATTACCACAGATAAATAGGGAGGACACAATAATTCTACTCAAAAGCTCTGTCACATCATATTACTCCGCAAAAACCTAGATACAACAAGATACTCAGTCTCCAGCATTAGATCAAGATCTCTCAGATGTTAAGCTTTTACAATGCTCCCAAAAAGATATCTCAACACTTACAAACCTACGTCTATTTATAGGCTTGCACCTTTACATTGTTTTTCCACTTTCTAACTACTTCTTTAACCGACACTTCAAAGCAAATGACCCAAAATCTATCTATTGTGGTCCAAATGATCCAAAAACTCGCATACTGCGATACAACTGACCCAAAATTACATAAAATATTATCACTTGCGCTTCATCTTTCCACCTTTCGTGGAACCTTCGACCTTGCACAGCATCCGTGATGCTGACTTGTCCAAACTGCCTGCCAACAGGCCCCCAACACAATCTTGTGGCTCACCATCAAGCCACGTCAGCAGGACATGGTGTACCCGTTTGTCTTCACCCTGAAGTCTTCGTACTGCAGGCGGATTTCGCTAAACTACTGCATGACTGTTGCGGTGACTTCCTGGGTCTCAGTTAATTCCTGTGCTAATGGGCGGTTAACCAGGTGTGCATCAACTTGCTTCTTTCCTTCCTGTACCGCCTGTAGTGCAGAGCCAGCCACAACATTAAACTGTGCCCCAAGGTCTTGAAACTCGTTCAACTGCGCAACGCACTTCTTCTGACGTTCTTCCACTTTAGCGACTCACTGCTGCAACTCCTTTAGCTCTGCCAACTTGGATACCTGCGCTGTCGGTGGCATCATGCGCATGGATGCCTTCAGTGTTTCCAGTTGTTCTTCCACCTCGCGTCGCTGCTTGGTCAGCTGCTCTAGTTGCTCATCCTAAACAATACTACCCCAAAACAATGTGGTCTCAGTAGTGATCTTGGTCGCTTCCTGTTCCAACTCGCCTAGTTGGATCGCCAACACTTTGATGGCGCTCTTCCGTGCTGCGATGACTTCCAGTGGTGTGGCTGGCTGAAGTGCGTGGGCCAAGGCAGCATTTTCCTTGGCTTGATCAACCAAATCCAATGTCGTTGTCGGCTCCACTACGTGTTGACAAGCTTCAGCGACAGCCTCCTCCAGCCACACATTACTGTTCCATAGGGTGGTTTTCTCCACCGTCAACCGATCATGTTCCATATTTAACTCGGTTACTTCACTAGCCTTTTCAACCCGAAGCTTCTCCAGTGTATCCTTAAGTTCATAGGCCACTTCCTAGGCCACTACCGCCTTCCCCTAGAGTTCCTCTACTTCCTTTCGGAGCACCGCTTCACCCTCCTACAAGCTCAATAGCTAACTCCCGACATCCTTCTCTCTATCCGCCAGTTCGTCACTGGAAACCACCTATATCTGCACCAACGTCTGTGATGACAGTGCGTTGATGTTAATAGACAAGACATCCAACTTTTGCAGTGAAGCATTGAGAGCTTCATCATCAGTCGCAATCGTAGTTGAGGAATTTGTACATTCTGGACCTGCGGCTCAGTGCCGATTGCACCACCTTCTTGCACAGTTGCTCCGTTTGGTGCCTTCTTCAAAACAATGCCACACAAGGAGTCCAGATGGGCAGTTACCACATGAAAACCTTCGTCTGCCTTTGTCGTCATTTCTCGAGCCGCCACATTGGTTGCATTAGTTACAGCCGCTATAAGTTGGATGAGCTACGCCTCCATCACTGGGGAGGCCCTACTGATTGTCCCATATTCATAGCGGGCTTTCATTCTGCCCTCCTCAAGCTCACGCTCTTCATCTCTAGGGGTCTGCAATGCCTCCTGGTCTGACTCATGGTGATGTTGTTGTTCCATTACTAGCGCATCTGATGGTATCCCCATGGACTCCTCCTCCTGAACAACTGGTTCTCGCCATTCGACTGACCAATCATCAATGATCGCATCTAAGTATTCATCCGATAAATTATAGGGGTTCTGCAACCACTGCTTATCCTTATCTCATCGCGCTTGCACATGGATACTGTGTGGTCCAATCACGAACCAGGTGATCCCCTTATGCCTTTCAATAGCTGTCTAAGTCAGCCGTGGAACCCGCTCGGCTGCTGCCTACTGCGATTCACAATAGAAACAGAACTACGTGGCGCAATCCTTGATGCACTCCAGTTCCTGCATCCACCATAGGTTTTGGTAGCATGCTCCCTTGCGAACTTGCACTGCGTCTACCTCCATTCCCTGATAATCGTCGGGCTCCATCCAGGCGACAAGCACAACTAAGATCAGCAGCCAGTTGTAAGCGAATGGTCATTATCTCGCTTGGGCCTCCAGTGCGTCCTCCATCAACTGGCTTAGCAGAAAAAGTGACCAATTTACTTGCACGCCTGTCGCAGAGAGATCCGCGCATTCGAGAACCCTTAAGTTGTCGTGGTTGGGTCGGCTGTTCCAAGCAATTTTGGTAGCCAGGATCCTCGCCCCAATTTTAACTACGGACTCGTTAATACTTTCTAGGCGATATGCCCGTCAGTCACACTGCATTTTATATTGCTTCCTCAACCTTGCAACGAGCTTTTTGTTGTTGTTCTTCGCTTGAAAATATTGCGATGGGTCTACCCAGCCTTTGGAAACCCTGTGATTTCAGAAATCAGGTCCACCGTGACGGTGACCGGCTTGTCCAACCATAAGATGCCGCCATGAAAACAGCCCAGCAGTTGTTTCACATAGGCATTTGCTTCCATCAACCGCCCAAAGTGGGGCATGTAAATTAAACCCAACAACCCAGCCTTCTCCAAACCGCGTGCCCAGTCATGTGCAATGCGCGGCATCGATCCACTCTCCCCCTCTGCTCGTGGTTGAAAGGGATCCATCATAACATCTTCCAGCGCCAGCAAATCGTGATCATCATACTACAGCTACATCAACACAAGCACAATTTCTTTGGTGCAGCTCATGCCTAGTGGAATCGCCGACATCTTGATTTGATACCATTGGTTCTTAGTGGGCTTCCTTGGCTGCACACCGGGTCGACATCGGGGTTGGTAGCCCAAGATATTTGTAGCAAAAACGCCTGCATGAACTGTGGATTCCACAACACCGGAGCTCAATGGGCTCGCCTCAGGGACCCCTTCCGGCACTTGGGCAGTGGAGCGGGTCTGCAGCTTGTCTGGTCGCGGGGAGTTAGGCTGCGTCCCCCCCCCCTCTTCTATTGCACAATGGAGGACGATCCCACTAGCATGCTAGAAAATTATTCCTTGAGATTGACCTCTTCGTCAATACTAACTGGGATGACGGGTGACTCGGCTTCACTTGAAATCTCCACCATATTCGGCTCACCCGGCATGCCGCACTCAATTCCCACAATGCCAACAGAGGGCTCAATCTTACTCAACCCAAGAACTTACTCAACACACCACAACTGCACTCTACAACACAACCCAACCTTACACAATTCAACAATTGGGAGCTGAACTCACTCGTTATGAACATGTGCCTTCCCACCAGCCTCGACCTGTTCTTATAGCGCCCAACTCGATCCCTTGTAATCATGACTAAATCACACATTAATTCAAACCAAATCCTGCCTTAATGATCCAAATCCGTCGTCGATCCTGTCATTCGATCGACCGGATCTTCCATTAATGCTCATCATTCAAACAAGCGTCGTTAATTAACTGTCTTGAACTTTCTGCATTTATTACTGATTTTACCCAGTCGCAACCCCACAATTGTCGCGGACCGGCTCTCGAATGACAATGTGACCCTTTCTGCTTGCGCATTCTCTTCCCGCTAGCACCCTGTGCTCTTCTCTTTTTTTCTTTTTTTTCCCGATGCAACTCAGGCATCGCGCTGCTCCAAGCCCATCCTATAGGGATTTAGCCTACTGCCATTAACCAACTTTGGGAGCATCACTCCATCTAACTGTTACAGTTGTACTGCGTTGCTTGATGTTATGCTATTGATGCGATAGGGACCAAGCCAATGCATTTGCAACTTTCCCGGATGCTTCATAAACTTGCTGTCATACAATAGCACCAAGTCACCCTACTGAAACTGTTTATTTTTTATATGGCGTGTTAGGAACCCATGTCTTTACTTTGTTAGTATGTTGTTGTTGGACGCATATGGTTTGTAAGTCGTCCCGTAGTAATTGTTGATCAATAGTTTGTGTTATTGTTGTTGGCACATATGCTTTGTAAGTCGCCCGTAGTATTGTTGATCCATAGTTTGTAGCGGCCCATGGTTTTGACCCATAGTATTGGCACCTAGACTTAGTATCTAAGTGTGTGTTGAGACCGATGAAGGCACCGTGAAGTTATTTGTATTGAGCTTTCTCATAGGAGGTTTCCCCCTCGAAGTGGCCTATGATCAATATAAAAGTGATTCTGAGTTCTGTCATTTTTGTTATTTCGTATATTTGTATTAATTAATTGTTGCAGGTGCATCACATCTGGTATCAGAGCACTTTCTTAGGCTCGCTCAGTGAAATTTCTGCTAATTTTTTTTTTCGCATCTGTTGCAGGTTCGGATTTCGGAATAATCCCTATCTGCTTAACTGTGGGAAGTACTTGGGCATAAGCCCTAAAACTCATTGTGAGGAGTACCATAGGAACCCCGAAGTAGCTGGCCCATTGAGAGGACCTGCCAGTGAAAAGGGCAACGACCCCTACCTGATTGACTAGTTCCCACCAGTGAGGTAAACCAAGAGCTGTCATTTGTTGCAAAGCAGTTATCAGTTTTACCTGAGTCGTGGAGTGAGGGGTATTGCCCCAATACGCAATCCGTCAGACAGCATTGGTGGCCGAGTGAAACCCCTGAACTGTTAGGAAGCCACACATACCTGGGGTCCATATCTACTTTCAGCTGAACTATTGTCGATCACTACTGTGCCGTTTTAGCTCCATTTTGCAAGCCATTCTAGATCCAGCCGTTTTCAATACATTCGGCGCTGTTCCAGATTCCTTCCAAGCCGTAGCTGCTCCAGTCTGGAAAAAAAAAAAAAAAAATCTCCCTTGTTTTCACTCCGTTTCCCTTGAAATTTTTGGGGAACCCCTGTCATCCCATTCTGCATATTTTATTCCTGAGGACCCTATCCCCAATTCCCCTTCCAAAAGCCCGGAAGCCCACATTTGTCTATTTTTAGGGTTTGCCATAACTTCATCAGATTTCACCCAATCGCCTTCAAATTTTACCACAGAGTTCCTTTCTGAACTCTGCTTCTTTGTCCCTCTCTGCCAAATTTTCTCATTCTATCACCCTGCTTCTAAAATCCCCCTTTTTGCCTTCTTGTCCTTTCGAGAGTGTCCAAAATCTAGTCAAACCCCAATTACCCATGAGATTTTTTCCCAAGTCCAGATTTTCCCTTACTGAAGTAGTTTCTATTTTTGTTTTCCTACCCAGTAAAAAAAAAAAAAAAAAAAAATCCTGGTTATGGTTGTCACCCGTGCAGGAGCAAAAACCATGGAAGAAGCACTTGCAGCCATCCAAGCCAAACTCCAGGATCTGGATGAAAAATTTCCCAGCCTCCATCTTGAACATTCAGCTATGAACAACAAACGGCAGTTCGAGTCTTCATCAGACAATGGGTTCTCTTCTTCCAGCAATTTCCATGGTCCGAAGTTTGATTTTTCACGCTTCAATGGTACTGATCCAACTGGATGGATATATTGTGCAGAACAGTATTTCAGTCTGCATAATACTTTTGATGTCAACAAAGTTCCGCTGGCATCCTTTCACTTGGAACAGGAAGCTCTTCAATGGTACTGTTGGTACATCAAGGCTCATCTAGAGCCCAAATGGTCAGACTTTTGCCAGCTCCTTTTGCAATGATTTGGTCCTAGTGCTTTTGATGACTTCACCGGATCCCTCACTAAACTTCACCAAATTGACACTGTGAGAGAGTATCAAACCGAATTTAAGAACCTAGCCAACCACACCGAAGGATTGTCTGATGACTTTTACCGGAGTTGTTTTATCAGTGGTCTAAAGGATGCCATCCGCTCGGAGGTCAAAACGTTCTGTCCCACCACAATGATGGAAGCCCTAGGGTTGGCTAAGTTGGCAGAAGACAAGATTGCAGCCCAACAACGCTCCAAGCCCACTTTTGTTCCCTTCCGAAATATGGTTTCTCAGTGACCACCTATACCGCAGGCTCCTCGACCGACTCCTATCAAGCATTTGTCTGAAACAAAGATGCAAGCAGGCAGAGAAAAGGGGATTTGCTATAATTGTGATGAGAAATTCACTCGGGGACATAGATGTGTTCAGCAAAAGCTCTATCTCTTGGATGTGTAGTCTCTGCCTGCCTCTGAAATTGGTGACAAAGATCCAGATACACTGGATGCTCCGGTCGACATTCAGGAACCGCCTATTGACCCTTCGTCTCAGGATGACCAACCAGAGATATCTCTCCATGCTTTAGCTGGAATCACCACCCCCCAAACAATGTGGGTCAGGGGTTACTTCAAGAGGCTTCCTCTTACAATACTCATTGATTCTAGTACCACTCATAATTTCATTGACCCTCGGATCGCCAAACAAGCTGATTGTTTTATCCATCCTTGCTCCAACTTTGAAGTCATGGTTGCCAATGGGGGCACCTTACCTTGCAAAGGGAAGTGTCAAAATGTGCGTATCTCTATGGGAGATTATACCTTGCGCTCTGACATGTTTGCCTTGCCCTTAGGCGGATGTGATGTTGTTTTGGGTGCTCAATGGCTACGCACACTTGGCCCTATCTTATGGGATTTTGCTAAACTTTGGATGCAGTTTTCCCTCAATGGACAAAAACACACTTTGACAGGATTACAACCAAGTTCTCTCAGCATCATCAGTTCACATCGCATGGAAAAAATCCTCAAGAAGAATTCACATGGTGTCATCGCTCAGATCCATTCCATTCAGATGCAGCCATCAGCGGTCTCCACTACTCCTTTGGATCTACAACAAATTCTGGATCGATATACAAGTGTCTTTGCTGAACCAGT
Source organism: Larix kaempferi (assembly GCA_027924585.1). Taxonomy (NCBI): domain Eukaryota; kingdom Viridiplantae; phylum Streptophyta; class Pinopsida; order Pinales; family Pinaceae; genus Larix; species Larix kaempferi. The sequence continues at coordinate 1,129,433 of BSBM01000403.1, forward strand.
GGGATTGCCACCTTCCAAGGCAGAAGACCATCGTATTCAGATCCTTCCTGGCAGTGTTCCTCCCAACATCAGGCCCTATCGCTACCCATTTCACCAAAAAACAGAGATTGAAATGCTCGTTCGAGACTTATTGAAGCAAGGTATTATTCGCCCAAGCACTAGTTCCTTTTCTTCTCTAGTTATTCTTGTCCGCAAAAAAGATGGGTCATGGCGCCTCTGCATTGAATTCCGAGCACTTAATCACCTCACCATCAAGGATAAGTTTCCAATTCCTGTTGTTGATGAGCTTCTTGATGAGCTTCATGGGGCTCACGTTTTCTCCAAGTTGGATCTTTGTTCTGGGTATCATCAAATTCGGGTTCATGAGGATGATATCCCTAAAACAGCTTTCCGCACACATGATGGCCATTATGAGTTTTTGGCCTCACTAATGCTCCTTCCACATTCCAGGCCTTAATGAATAAAATATTTCGACCCTACTTGCGGAAATTCATTCTGGTATTCTTTGATGATATCCTCATCTACAGTAAAACATGGGATGAACATCTCCAGCATCTGGATCTTGTCATGCAACTTTTCTCTGACCATCATCTCCATGCCAAGCAGTCTAAATGTGTTTTTGGATAGAAGGAAGTTGATTATCTCGGGCACATTATCTCAGCACAAGGGGTTCGTGTGGATCCTACCAAAATCGATACCATGAACAATTGGCCGCATCCTCAGACACTCAAGAGCCTTCGTGGTTTTTGGGGGTTGACTAGCTACTACTGGAATTTTGTCAAGGATTATGGGAAGATTGCCGCTCCATTAACTCCTCTATTGAAAAAGGATGCTTTTACATGGACACCTGCTACTCAGTGTGCATTTGACAAAATAAAACAAGCTATGTGTACTACACTTGTGCTAGCTATGCCCGATTTTTCCAAGCCCTTCACTATTGAGAGTGATGCTTGAGGAAATGGACTTGGTGCTGTTCTCCTTCAAGATGAACACCCCATTGCATTCACCAGCAAATCCCTTTCAGGTAAGAATTTAGCTGCCTCTACCTATGAGAAGGAAATGATAGCTATTTTGCATGCAGTACAGAAGTGGCGCCCATACCTATTAGAGAATCATTTCTACATCAAGACTGATCACCAGAGTCTGAAATATTTCTTGGACCAACGTGTCTCCTCCCTGGCACAACATAAATGGGTTAGCAAACTCATGGGTTATGACTATGAGATCACTTATAAGAAGGGTAAAGACAATATTGTGGCAGATGCTCTTTCTCGCACATTTGATGCCCAAGGTTCTCTTTCAGCTATTTCTATGCCTGTTCCAAATTGGTTGCAATATGTTCAATAGGGTTATGTCAATGACTCTTCCTTATCTCAAATCATCCAACGCTTGACCAACAACCCTTCTGTTGTACCACATTACTCTTGGGATGGTGCTTCTCTACGATACAAGGGTCGTCTGGTGCTTCCCTAGAGCACAGATCTTCAACAGGCTGTCTTCTATGAACTCCATGCTTCTCCATCAGCAGGGCACTCTGGGTTCCTCAAAACGTATGAACGAGCACAGCGTAACTTCTTTTGGTAGGGCATGAAAAGGACAATTCAACAGATGGTGGCCGAATGTGATACCTGCCAGCGCAATAAGGGTGAAACAACACTCCTTCTAGGATTGCTTGAACCCTTGCCCATACCTACATGGATTTGGACAGATATTTCTATGGATTTCATTAAAGGGCTCCCTAAATATGGCGGGAAGACAGTGATTCTCGTTGTGGTTGATCGCCTTTCCAAATATAGTCATTTTTGTGCTCTTATCCATCCCTATATAGCCTCCTCCGTCGCTCAAATTTTCCTGGACCAGATCTTTCGTCTTCATGGCATCCCTTCTTCCATTGTCTCGGATCGTGATGCGACTTTCACCAGTCATTTTTGGACAGAACTATTTCGCCACACTGGCACCAAACTGAAGATGAGTTCAGGGTATCACCCACAAACAGATGGTCAGACTGAAATTATCAATAAATGCTTGGAAACTTATCTTCATTGCTTCACCTCGGAACAACAACATCAGTGGGCAAAGTGGCTTCCTCTCTCTGAATGGTGGTACAATACCTCTTACCACACCGCCTCTAAAATGACCCCATATGAAGCAGTCTATGGTCAGGCACCTCCAGCTCTTCTTCCATACACCCCCACCAGTTCACCAGTTCAGGAAGTTGACATGGTCCTTCAAAACCGCGATCAGATTCTTCGCATTTTGCGGGACAATCTTCACATGGCACGAAATCGCATGAAGCAACAAGCTGATCAGCACCGTTCTGAGCGCACTTTTCATGTCGACGATATGGTCTTTCTTCGTCTCCAGCCATACAAACAATCCTCCTTGAAACTCAAAGGGCGTCATAAGCTCACTCCAAAGTTCTATGGGCCATATCGGATTCTTCAGAAGATTGGGTCTGTTGCTTATAAATTGGAACTTCCTCCTTCTTCCCACATTCATCCAGTCTTTCATGTCTCTTGTCTGAAGAAAGTTCTTGGCACCAACATCAGTGGACAAATGATTTTACCCGAACTGGATAATGAAGGATCCAAACTTTTGGATCCAGAGGCCATCCTCAATCGGCGCATGTGTCAACTTCGCTCTTGCTCTATCACAGAGGTCTTAATTCAGTGGCACGGCATGCAACAAGAGGATGCTACATGGGAACCACTCCTTCAGATTCAACAACAATTTCCACATCTAAAGCTTTGAGGACAAAGCTTTTTTTAAGGGGGAGGGGATGTTAGGAACCCATGTCTTTACTTTCTTAGTATGTTGTTGTTGGACGCATATGCTTTGTAAGTCGTCCCGTAGTAATTGTTGATCAATAGTTTGTGTTATTGTTGTTGGCGCATATGCTTTGTAAGTCGCCCGTAGTATTGTTGATCCATAGTTTGTAGCGGCCCATGGTTTTGACCCATAGTATTGGCACCTAGACTTAGTATATAAGTGTGTGCTGAGACCGATGAAGGAACCGTGAAGTTATTTGTATTGAGATTGCTCATAGGAGGTTGCCCCCTCGAAGTGGCCTGTGATCAATATAAAAGTGATTCTGAGTTCTATCATTTCTTCTATTTCGCATATTCGTATTAATTAATTGTTGCAGGTGCATCACATGGCGATCATGCCAAGCCTTTTGTCAATCCTTCTCCATGCTTTGATGAAACTTGGAGATAAAGCGATCTTCCTCAAGCTGCACTAGCTACGTCAGACGTTCTCCTAATGCCGCTTCATCATCCATACCTCTTGTCGCTGCTATGCGTAGACTCGGAATGATGTACTCCATAGGCATAATCACCTCTTGCCCATATACCATCTTAAATGGTGTCTGTCCCGTCAACCTTTTACACGTGGTGTGATACGCCCACAATACTGCTGGAATCTTTAGATCACAGTCATCGCGGTTTGCATTTCACACCTTTGTCAGCACATGCTCCAAGACCTTGTTGAAAGCTTCTACTGTGCCATTTTCCTACACATGATATGGCGTGCTCTTCTTGTGCTAGATCTGCAGTTCCACTGTTAATGCATTGATGGTGCGATTGAGAAAATGACTGCCTTGATCACTCATCAATATCTTGGGGTAGACAAATCGAGTGACGATGTTGTCAAACAAGAAATGCGCAGCTATTGTTGTGGAGCAATCAATGACTGGTGCAACCTCCACCCATCTTGTCAAGTAATCTGTCATCATGATGATGTATCTTGCACCAGTGAGCTTCCCAGGTGGTTTGATAGGGCCCATGAAATCCACTGCCCATTTTTCAAATGGCTACAGTGTAAGTTGAGGTTTTAATGGAATCTCATCCCTCCTAGAGGGTTTCCCTGTTTGTTGACAGACGTCACAGCTCCGCACATAATCTGTCGCATCATTGTGAATTGGCAGACACCAAAGCCCTTCGCAGAGCACCTTCCTGGTAGTCGTGCGACCACCATAGTGCCCCCCAGCTACTCCTGCATGTGCTTCCAACAAAATATACCCTTGCTCATGAGGCAAGACACAGCGCCGCAAAATCTTGTCTGATCCCAATTTGTACAACTCGCCTGCAATTAGTTGGAAATCAACAGCCTTGACCACCAACTGCTTCTTCTTATTGGTCGTAAACCCCTCCAGTGTGGTGTCTTCCGCCAGAAACTGAATGATATCTTCATAGTAGTCATCAGCTACTTCAACCTTAAATAGTTGTGCATCGGGCAACCCATCTTCAATATTAGTTTTCTCCTCTCCTGTATCAATCCATGATAGATGATCTGGCCCTACGTTGAGATGTCCTAGCTTCACAATCACTTCAAAATCAAACTCCTGGAAAAGAAGTAGCCAATGACATATATTTCCCCCCAACACAGGCTTATTGACCAGGTATTTTAATGCAGAATGGTCTGTGAACATCTCAAAATGTCCTCCCAATAAGTAGTGCTGAAACTTCTGCAGCACGTAGACCATCGCCAAACCTTCCCTTTCAGTGGTGGTATAGTTCCTTCTACTGATGCCAACTTCCGAATTGCAAAAGCAATGGGATGATCCAAATCCCCCTCCCCAGGTTGCGCAAGCACTACTCCCAGTGCAATCGATGATGCATCAAACTGGACATGGAATTCCTTGCTCCAGTCCGGAAATACCAATATCGGTGTGGAGGCCATCTTAGCCTTCAGTGTCTCAAAACTAACTTGACATTTAGGGATCCATTGAAATACTGCATCTTTCTTCAGTAACTTCTCCATAGGGGTCCTAATCGCTACATAACCTCTGATGAACTTGCGACAATACCCAGTGTGTCCCAATGTCGCTCTCAATTGCTTGACATTGGTCGGCGGTGTTAAGCTCAGAATGAGCACAATTTTTGTTGGATCAACTAACAATCCCTATTTGCACACAAGGTGACCTAGTCATATTCCAAATGGTGCACAGAAAATGCACTTTTTCAAATTCAGCAATATCTAATGCTGTCGACAACACTCCAACATCAATCGCAGATTGGCTAGATGATTGTTGATCAAGCCGTAGATGGTCCAGTCATCCATGTACACTTGCAAAAACTTATGAATGAAATCCCTAAAGGCCGTCACAACTACTAGAGAGAATATCGCGGGTGCATTCTTCAGTCCAAACGACATCACTGTGTACTGAAAACAACCCCACTCTGTCACGCATGTTGTCTTGTGGTGGTCTTCTTTCACAATTATGATTTGGTGATAGCCAGAGAACCCATCCATGAAAGAGTACATTTCTTGGCCTCCCACATTCTCCAGCACCTCATCAGTAAACGAGGTCGGAAATGGATCATGCAAACAAGCGTCATTCAATTTGCGCAAGTTGACACAAATGCGCACTTCTCCCGTCTTCTTGTCCTGCACCACCATAGGACTAATCCACTATAATTCCTCAACCAGTTCAATAATGCCAGCATCCAACATGCGGTCAAGTTCTACTTTGACCCTCTCCTTATGACATGGATTCAGTCAATAGGGTCACTGCCAAATTGGTTTTTCATCTGGTTTCAACGGGATTTTCATCTCCCCCAAATCGCCCAAGATCCCTTTCATCTCGGAAAACTTCATGGGGAACAAGTCTTGGAATTCATGCAACAAGTCTGTGACCTTCCCCATCATCTCATCATCCCAATAGTCCCCAACATTCGCAAAATTTGGAGTTCCCTCTATCCCAATGTTGACCTTCCGAATCTTTAGTGGCTGGCTGATCGGATCAATTGGCGCATCTGGTGCTTCAACGTCATGACTTCCTTTAGATTCTGGAATATTTACATTCTGCGGATCATCACCATCTTCTGGCCCACCAATGATATTATAAAATTCCATCATAAACTGCATCTAGCAATGTGTATGTGGATCCGTAGGATACGCCACTGGGACAACCTTCAGAACTACATCACAGATGAGCTGCAAAGCATTATGGACATTCGGGTTGGCATCCACGAAGTTGAAGGTATGAGTAAAGCACACTGTTAATTCTAACCAAGTATCAATTTCCCCGCGCAATTTGGCTGCAGTATACCATGATCACGGCATCTTGTCCAAAGTATGGATAAAGGCATGGACCCACTCATCCTTCGGCCGCAATGCCCATAACATCTAACACTCCTTCAAATGACTGCCAAGGTCATTCCGTCCATCATATTTCCCTGTATGGTAAGCTTCGGTGTCGCCGAAGTGAACCATCATCAGTCTGGGACACTACTCCCATCCCACAATCGACTTTTTATGTGCCGCCCACCAACGTATTGGAGCAGCCTTCAGCGCTTCTTCCAATGCCTGCAATCACTATGGTTCTGAGACCTTTTCCTGGAACGCCATAAGAAAATCAATCAAGTCGGGCAGTCCTTCATAAATGGGCAGTGCAACAATCTTAGTCGCTACAAGGCATAATGACTGTGTGATCAACCCACACTTGTGGAGCAACACCTCATGCAAGCGGTTCTGCCAATTCTCTAATGCATCATCAGAGTCGGAAGACGCAGAGCTGAAGTTGCGCCACTCAAGCTCACCATTGGCAGTCGGATGAATATAATCTTCTGAAATATTGTATGCCTGATCCCGTCTGCTGGGATTTTCATGCCTTAATGGTTCAATGTACCTACGTCCTTCAGCCGGATCCAACGGAGCTGTGACTCTGAGGTCACAATTTTTAAAAAGTCATCATCCGCTTCTTAAAGTTGATTACTGTTGCACTGTCGTTAGCCCATCCAACCTCGAGAAACAAGGGATAGGAGCTTCCCCATTCAACTACTTTGATCATGTCAAAATCCGCATATGTCTTCATTCCCTCAATGTCCACCACCAAGTGTGGAACTCTCCCAATCGGTGTCACCTTGGCCTGATTAGCTAGACGGAGTTGTACGGGAGACCAGCTCAATGTCAGACTCCCCATTTTATGCTAGGCCTACTTGGTTAAGATGTTGACATCCGAACCAAGATCCAGAATAATCGAATCAACTTCGTAGTCTCCAATTTGAATATTCATGTGCATCTCCTTACAAGTATTCTGCCTCTGTAAGGAGTTTACCGCGGACTCTTCCCGTCCCCTGGATGATCGCTGCAATAGTCCCTCAATTTCGGCAAGGGCATCATGATCCTTTGCCAGCGCTAAACAACTCTCAAAAAAATTTTGCAAGGTCCCAGACTGTCGCAATGGACTTGCATCTGAAGTGGCATAAAAAACAGGAGGCATGTCACAAATAATGGCCTTACCGCATTCTTTTTCCATCGCACATCGTACTTGAAAGAATGCATCACGCTCAGAATCAATGTCGAATGACACCTTCTTATGTCCTACTAACCGGATAAGGGGGTGTGGACCATCTGCTCCGGTCATCGCACATCTACGAGTAATAACTGCAACAGCATCATCTTGTGTTCTCGGCTTCGCGGAAATGGTTGCAATAGTCGCACCCTGAGTTTGATTCAGCGGCAGATTCCCAGATTGATTTACATTCTGGTTCTGATTCGGGCACGTGTTCTGGTTCTGCACCGGTTGCTGCACTTGATTCTGCACCGTTTGCTTCACTTGATTCTGCATCGGTTGCTACACTTTATTTTGGTTCTTCAATTGTTGAACATTCCCCGTGTGCCATCGCGCAATCAGCTGCGGATAGTTTTCTACAGTGTGATCATGAACAAAACAAAACGTACACTATGTCTGCAATTGTGGGAAATCTCACTGGTAGTGCCCTAGCACTCCGCTACTGTAACACTGGACAGGCCCTTGACCTCCTCAGCCTCCTCCACGACCAAATCCTCCACCGCATCCTCCCAAGAATCCTCCCTGCTGCTGGTACTGCGGTTGATTGAACTGTTGTTGCTGTTACACCTAAAATCTACCCATCATCATGATTTAGTGTATACATCCTTGAAGTCACCTAGACTAAATACTCATTTGGGAGAATTTGTACTCAGTTTGTACAATCTTTTGAGAGGTTGTCGCAGGTTGCACACTAGCAACATGCAACGTTGCAGGTTGCTCTACAGCAAGGTGCGACGAGGTCTGTTAATGGGAAAAAATAGCCATTTCGAGATCCTTCTCGAAACTTTTCCATTTGGGGGCTTATCCCTGATCTTTTGGAGAGCTGGTACTCGACCCCTAACCTATTGGGAAGATCCCCCATCTCTCTCCTACCATCTCTCAACCTATCCTATCCATTACCCTATCCACTTAGTCCTATATAAGTGAGGCTCACTCCCATACCAAAGGGAGGAAGACTCATTAGAGAAATTTTGAGGTCAAAAAATGGCCTCAAAACAAAGAAAATGTACTATAAAAAACAACCAATCACATTCTAGTAGATGACATCATCCCCCTTGGTTGAGGTGGCATTGCATGAGTTAAGAATGCTTATTTGTCAAATTTTCTATAGTGGATGAAAACACATAATTAACCAAGGTAATGGTGTAAGTACTTTTAAGTCATAAAGTAAAGTACTCATAATGATAATCCTTTCATAAAATAATATTATTGTCATTTTCAAGTAAAGTACTCATAATGAATATCTTTTCACACTTTCTCATAAAATAATATTATTGTCATTTTCAAGTGAAGTACTCTTAATTCATAAAGAATGTCCTTTCACATTTTTTTATAAAATAATATATTATTATTTTTATGTTTTTAATTTTAAATTATATATTCACTCCATTCTATTTAATAATATAATGTCAAACTAATAAAGAATAATAATAGATTTAATAAATAATAATAATAATAATAATGCAATGTGGATTATAATAATATTATTAACATTTTACATGTAAATAAATTTTCAATTAAATTACATTATATTAAATTCATGAGAAAAGTACCAAATATAAAAAGTCAACATAAAATTAAAAAAATAGCTCTTAAAAATGCTTTTTATTATTTAATTTCATTTGCAAGTTCAAGACAAATAAATGCTAAAGGACAATAAATTTTTGGGAATTTACAATGAATCTTAGTCACATCAATGTAGACTTATTTTATTAATTTTATTTCTAGTGAATTTTGAAAAGTAACTCAACCATGGTTATTTATATTGTGCATAGAAAATAGTGTGGGAGGTGACTTGTCATATATACCTACCCCATAAAACCCCCAATTCATAATATTTTAATATATCTCATATTTTTGTAGTACATCTCTTAGGAGGCCATTTTTTGACCTCAAAATCTCTCTAATGATGCTGGTGAAATCTCTCTTAGTACACCTTCACTCACCTCTTGGAGAATTCATGCTTCCTTGGAAGGCTTGGCAATTAGCTTGTGTGGAGAAGGGATGCTACATTAAGTCATTGGTTGTAGTTCTATATCTTTATCATGTACTTCTCTATTTGCAGTAATACAAATGCTTTCCACCAATATCGTTCTTACGTGTGACGATGTTGTGTTGTTTACCTGCTTAACTATTTACATAGATCTCTTATTGTATATATGCTCTTTACTCATTTCTCTTTTTTGTGTCTTGACAGGTCTTGCAGCTTGGATTTGAGGACCGTGGGACGTGGAGCAACATTCAGGAGAAAGGATAGCTAATCAAAGAGGTAAGACATCTAGTACGTGATCCTTAAGTAGATCTAGGACACGTGTTTGTAGTCTATTCTATTTGTTCTAGACTCGCACTAATCTAGGGAGATCCTGCTCGTGTCCGCCCGAGTGGATTGTCCGGTAACAAATCTAGCGACCATACTGGGGAGTATTCTTGTTTAGTAGTTGGTAATCTGAGTTATTTTCAGTTGATTGCTTGACACAAGCCTTGTTATCATTTTTTCCATTTTCCCTTCTTAGGATTGATTCCATTGTCAGATCTTCACATTGAAGATCCTGATCTTCTTCCTTTGAGTTTGTACAACTTAGTTTCAAACCTGTTTGTGGTTCATTATTGAGAGATCTGATTCATTTTTTAATCTAGAACTTTCCTGTCGCACCTACGCAGTGAAAACAGAGCAACATTGTGTTTTCGTGAGTCTTTTGCCTTTGACTTTAGCTTTCTCGTCACGGCCTATCCGTTAGTGAACTGCAACACCATCGCACCTCTCGTATAGGCATCCTGCGACGTCGCACTGTCTGCAAATGCAGAGTGCACTGATCTTTCAAGACTTGGCATACAGACATCCATCCCCTCATTTGACAGTTTGAGCTTTGGTTTGATGTATGAACTCTCCTTTGTGCTGCATCATTCGGCCATAGATCCCATTTGTGATTTGTGTGTTGAGAGTTTGGTTCTGTTTGGATTGATTTTGGGTTTCGTCTTGGACAAGTCTGAAACTGGTAGTGTTGGTCACCTTTGTCTCCTCCACCTTCATCCATTTCATTCTTGCATTCCCTTCCTTCCATCCCTGATATAATCGGTACATTGGATCAGCTTCCAGACCTCGTCTACTTTTGTTTTGAGCTTTGCTTGCTTAGTGTGCTTGCTGTTGTTTGATTTTGAGTCAAGTGTGTCTTTTTGCTTGGATTGAGTGCTTCTCTTTTCTTGAGTTTTCTGAGTGTATGAGTGTCGCAAGTAGCATTTTCTTTTCATTCATTTAGATCTGAAAGCAAAAGTTGTTTTAAAGTTTATTGCTTTAATACGCTCATTGAAAGATCAAAAGTGCTTCTTTCCCTTTGTTTCTTAAGAAAAATTATTGAAGAAAGATTATTGTGGATTGGAATGTTTTTGAAAAGTTGGATGGAAATATGATTGGTTGTGTTTTTCTTGAATTATGAATTATTCATCTTCTTGAAAAGCTCAAGTACTTTTGATTTTTGCAAAAGTTGTTCCCATGTTAAGGAAAGATAGATGCATTTTTGTTTTTTATTGCCTTTAGGTCATTGAAAAGAAAAAGTGAAAAGCTTGCATTTCCATTTCAGAATCTTCTCATCTCATCACTTAGTGTCGTTTTGATTTGAAAAGCAAAAGAAAAGAAAAGAAAAATGTTTTGATTTGGATAGTAGTGTTGTGTACTTTTGAGTTTCGTTGAAAAAAAAAAGAGTAATTTCATTGTCAAAATTGTATGAATTGAGATTGTGTTGCATTGAGTATGTTTTGGCAATATCATTGGAAAAATATTTCTCCTTCCCATAGGTAGAATTTATCGAAAGAAAAGACTATTTCGTGCATGTATCTAGGGCTTGCATTATGTTTCTGATTATGTACTCACCTCATGCATTCACCTAACCATCCAAGATAAAATTAATAGTAGAACTAGGTAAAAATTTTAGTAACTTGTGTGTAAGTTAGAGACGTGTTCCGGCGTCATTAAGTGTGGTAGATGTTGTTACTTGCCAGCACTGTAGTCCGGGGGTATTGTAGTCTTCCATGTACATCAGTATATCAAGCTCCTTCACGTACTCACCAAGTACCATAATCCATACTTGGCGTATATCGAAGGGTGTATCACGTACTCGACATGTATATCGGAAGGTCTCGTGCCAACGGCTGTGCATTAAATAGCACCACTATGGATTTGAGCTCCCACATACCTTGCATATATCGGGAGACACCATTAGGATTCCTGAAACCAACCGAGTTAACCATTTGGCCTTCTTGGCAAAGCAATACATTGAGAATAGCACTTGGGGAGATTAGCATGCACGTATTGTCTAGGTAATCAGGTATGTAGGCAAGGGTAAGGTCCCAATCCTCCTTGTCGCGTCATATTGTTGGACCCTGCAGTATATCGCAGTTTATGATGCCTTGATAATGTCGTGAGGTTCCAGAATTTTGAATCCACTCTGTCACACAAGTCTGCTTGTTGCCTTAGTTTGAGTAGGTTTTCTTGCACTGCTTTTCTTTTAGTCTACCCTTAGGAGAAACATTGTTTCAGCCATCCTGGCTGATCATCCTGGTACTCTGGTGGATTTTCCCTGGAGAAGGTCCCGTAGGATCTTGAACTTATCACCTGAATATCCCCTTAATCCGTATTTTATTTCGAGGGTAAGAATGGATCGGCGTAATGCGGCCATAGTCACTGAAGTGGAGAACCCCACTTTGAATGTTGGAGGACTTTTGTTTCCACAAACTCCTCCAAATTCACCTGCCTCTTATCCTACGCAAGATGAAGGGGCACATACCCCCACTTCACGAGAACTTTCTCCTATCTTACCAAGAGAACCTGGATCATTGGAATGGATAAACCAACCCTAGGACGACCCTACCGCAGCTGTTGGTCCATCAACAACTTATTGGACATCTTCTACAAACCATCCAGTGGCTCATTTTTCCATCTCAACCCCACCTAACTGGACTACTCCAGAGTCCACTAGGCCTTCCTATAGGCCTGACCCTGCTGAAATTTTTGGCCCCATCTTTGAACGTTTGGAACAGTTACGTGTTAAAGGTGATGAGCTTCGAAGACAAAGTCTCAAGCAACACTCTGAAGAGTTCCATAATCATCATTTCCAAATAAGACTTGACGATGGAAACATCCTAGTTCGTTTGATATCTTTTGGATCATTGGAACAACCCCACCCCGCAACCACTAGTCAGACTGATCAACCCTCGCAAGAGTCCAGTCTTGCACCCAAAGTGAACCAACCAGTGGAAAGACAACAGTCCAACACACCTGTCACTACCACTGTTACTTTACCAGTTCCTCCCCCACCTCAAAATTCAAGGGGAGGGTACTCCGTTCCCCCGGGTTACATTATTGGTAATGTTATTGCTACGGTAGCTCGTCAACAACCTACGTTGGTTCAACCTTTGAGTAGTGGTTATCCTGCTGTGGCTGGGGGAAAACCCCCGTTTCCTAACTAGAAAATCGACGGTGGGAACCCCAACGGGCCTTCTATTGGATTGTCCCAACCCACTAGATTGTCCACCACGGGATTATCTCATGTTGGAGGACCGTCCAATGTAACCCAACCTTGATGGAGTCAAGTGTATCCAAGTTCTATTAACCCTATGCCGGGCCAACCTAATCCCGGAAACGCACCATATGAGATACCTTATCCTGGGAATTCAAACACTCTATGGGGGTGACAACCTGTTTTGCAGCACAGACCCCAACCGATTATCCCTCAAGTACCACCACCCCTGATGGTATCTCCTCCACCTCCTACTGGACATGGCAAGCCCCCAGCTAACACTGGTGGAGGGCCACCTCATATTACTTACAACCCCCCCCACCCTTCCGGCGGTGGTGGGAATGGTCCCCCATCCCCTCCAGGTGGAGGAGGCAGCAGACCATCCTATCATGGAGGAGGAGGACATTTCCCTTCGGGTGGCGAAGGTGGTCCACCACCCCCTCCAAGCGAAGGCGGTGGAGGACCTAATCCTTATTGTGGTGGCGGTGGTGGTGGAGATCCCCATTCTTCCAGCAACGGAGGTGGTGGGGGCCCCCATCCTTTTGGCGGTGGAAGTGGTCCACCACCTCCTCCCGGCGGAGGCGGTGGTGGGCCACCTTATTATGGTTATGGACCCCCCCTCCCGCTCGGCAGTAGCGGTGGACCTCCACCCCCTTCCGGTGGCGGAGGTGGACCCCCACCTTACTGGAACAAACCACCTTATGGTGGCGGACCCCCTTACGGTCCGAGCGGCACACCCCCCTACAATCAATTTCATCCTAGTACACCTTATGGTCAGTATAATCCATACACACCTTATCCATATTATCAATACGTGCAACCTAATCCATAGTTTCCCTTTTTGGCTACTTTGGACTTACCTGACTTGTCTTGGTTAACCAACAATCCTATTTATCACGGATCTAACTGGCCACCTATTCCGGTGAAACTTCCATCCGATATCCCCAAGTTTGATGGCAAGCCGGGTGAAGACCCGAAAAGCCACGTGATGACATACCACTTATGGTGTTCATCGAATTCCTTAATGGATGATTCAATTCATCTTAGATTGTTTCAAAGGACTTTCACCGGTTCGACTGCCAAGTGGTACATTGAGTTGCCACCACACTCTTTTCCTGATTTTGGCTCTCTTGCTATGAATTTTTTGACGCATTTCCAGCTGACCATATAGTATGATACTAGTACCGAGCTTTTAACCTCACTCCATCAGAATACTGCCACTCACATTTCGGATCACATCCACGAGTGGCGAAGGAGATGACGTCTCATCAAAGCTCCTATTCCAGATTAGCTCCTAGCAGATTGGTTTACAAAGTCACTCATTCCCGTCATAGCAAAAGATGTTGCCATGCGAGGTGTTGTCACCGAAGAACAAGCCATCATGAGTGCCCATTTTCTAGACTTAGTCTAAACTCAGTCCGACACTCTGTTCAATATTCTACCGGACGCACCCCGGGACGTTAACGATCCCACGTAACCACATAAGGGACCCCAAGATGATGGGATCATTGGTTCCCTTAATACCTAGCCTGCTGCTAGCACTGTTGGATCATCCAACCCAACTCCGGTTGGCCACAGCACCGCCAAGACCACCACTCCTGCTATAACTGAAGAGGTGAATTCTGTTCAATCAGCTTCATCTCAGAATTTTAACGGTAAAAAGAAGAACAAGGGAAAATCCAAGAAGTCTTCTACCCAGCAGGAACCAAAGAGCACTCCCAAAGATACCAAGCAGAAACGAAAACTGAAATATCCTTGTTTACTGTGCGGAGATGACCATTTCTCCAAGGACTGTCCCCATAGAGACGAAGTGCAAAAGTTTCTTAGGGGTGAACCAACTCCCGCAGTCCTCAATGATCCATTTCCCGCTCATAACCAACAACTGATTGCTCAAATACCCTCAGCCCAGGGGGACTCATCCAATACCGCACATGTTCTCATGTTGCGTAACGAGACGATCAATTTGCATACTCGCTCACGATCTTACGAACCGGTCCCTTCGAAGGAACCCACTGGAAGTAATACTGAAAAAGCTTCCAACCCTCTGACTAATGTCCATGTACCGTCGACTTCTCTTACCATTGAGAAGCCATTTTTGGATTCGATATTGCGTCCACACAAGAGCACGATTTGAAAATTTGTTTTCAATCCTAATTCTCGCGCGGCACAAAATTACAATATCGTAGAAGACTTGGACCAATCTCCTTGCGCCATGTCCACCCTGGAAGTTTTGCAGAATTGTCCTAATCAACGCAAAACTCTCCTCACCGCCATTGGTGCAGTTGACCCGGATTCCTCGAACACCATCATGTTCCGACTTGACAACCTTAAGTCGAGACTTTCACACCAGCTCGCATTCCAAGTTACTGTGAACGTTCCTGGGAAGATTGTTCATCATACCCTTCTACACGAAGGTGCCTCTACTTCTATCATGTTAATTGCCTGTTGGAGAGCCATTGGTTCTCCTAAATTGAATCGTTCTCCTACCACGTTGAAAGCATTCGACAGGCGTGCCTTTCAACCTCATGGGCTCTTACAAGCTCTTGCAGTTGAGTTAGGCAGAAAGATCGTAACCATTAACGTGGAAGTGGTCTCGACCCCGTTAGATTATAATCTCTTGCTTGGTCGCAATTGGTTTTACACCATGCAGGCGGTAGCCTCTTCAGTCTTCCGCATAGTACAGTTCCCCCACCAAGGATGAATTGTTACTATCGACCAACTAGATTTTTGTACACCAGACGCCACTACTCATCTTGGTGACCATATTCCTTCCATCGGACAAATGTCAAAAAAGTATGAGAGTGTAGGGGTTGGCCTATTGAAAGATTCATCTCTCATGGGTGTTTATCCAACCATGGACCCCCCTAATCATGTCGTAACGGTGAACATGATCTCTACAGAGATTTTATCTCACTCAAACGATGCTTGGCTTGTACCTGATGAAGCCACAACACACCTGTTTGGAGACATGATGCCTCTTTCGCCCGCTGAACGCATTTACAAGGCTATCCAAACACCGCCGGAGGACCATTCATCCATGGTTTCTCCTTCCTGTTCTCTACGACGAACGTCCTCTCTACCCAATCTCTTGCTTCGGACTTTTCATTCAGATGAGTCCATCATGGAATTAATGAATGTGGATGATGGTCCGTGGGATGATCTTCATCACAGGTCATCTTTTCTTCCACCATGGAAGTACAAAGAGGATAACATTCGTACCCTCTTTTCACCGGATATTTACCCATCCCCTCATTTTCCCATCCTCACATGTCTTACGGACCCGGAGGGAAACTTGGCTAATATTGAGCCAACCACTGCGGTAGACATCTCTGTGAAACTAGGAATAGTGGAACACCTTCACATAGGCCAGAAGTGTTCCCCTGAAGAAATCGCTATTAGCATGGCCTTGTTCAAGCAATTTCGAGACATTTTTGCTTGGTCCTATGAAGAGATTCCTGGGATAGACCCCACGATTGTTTCTCATGAGATAAAAACCTATCCCAACATCAAGCCTGTGCGCCAAAAGTTGCGACTGGTACACCACCGAAAAACTGCGGCAATAAAGGCAGAAATTGAAAATCTCTTAAAGGCTGGCTTTATCTATCATGTCCCATTGACGGATTGGGTCTCAAACGTCGTTCCTGTGAACAAAAAGCAGGGCACCATTCACATCTATGTTGATTATCGGGACCTTAATTGGGCTTGTCCAAAAGACAACTACCCAACCCCCTTCATCGACAACTGTGTCGGAAGCGTCATCTTCTCATTCATGGATGGCTTTTCTGGTTACAACCAAATTGAGATCAACCCAGCCAACCAACATAAGACGGCTTTCATCTTCCCATGGGGTACATTTGCTTATCACAAGCTCCCATTTTTCCTTAAAAATGTTGGCGCCACGTTCCAGCAGGCTATGTCATACGGTTTCCACGATATTAAGGACTTTGTGGAGCCATACTTGGAAGATCTCCCTGCTTATTCAAAGTAGCGTGAGTTCCACATTGATCATCTAACGGCCATATTCCTCAGATGCAGACAGTACAATATCCATCTGAATCCTCATAAGTGTATCTTTTGCATTGAGTCTAGGTGCCTCTTAGGATTTATTGTCTCGAAAGATGGGATCCGCATTGATCCCTTGAAGGTGGAGGCCATCATCAACCTACCACCTCCCACTGATGTTACGAAACTTCAAAGTCTCCAAGGAAAGGCGACTTATCTAAGACGTTTTGTCTGTAATTTCATGGAGAAGACTCAGGGATACATGAAACTACTTAAGAAGGATGTCTCGGTCATCTGGGACGACCAAGCTCAAAAGTCTTTTGACAGTATCAAACATGCTATCACGCATGCCCCCGTGCTTCAACCGCCTAATTATTATCGCGATTACATTTTGTATCTCGCCGCTTCTGTTACCACTATCGCCATGGTTTTGGTACAGGAAGATCAAAACGCTCAGGAACATGTGATATACTATGCAAGCAAGGGTCTCACCGACACCAAAACTAGATACTCACATGTCGAAAAACTAGCTTTCGTGGCAGTCATTGCTGTCCAGAAGTTCCGTCATTACATATTGCTCCGCACCACCACCGTCATCGCCGATTCGAACCCCATGTACCACGTACTGACGCGTCAAGTACTTGGGGGCAAGTATTCACGCTGGATTGTGATACTGCAAGAATTTGATATTCTTTTCGAAAAGGCTAAGTCTAAGAAGTATTTGGTGTTTACTGAGCTCATTTGCGACCTTCCCTGTTCTGATGCAAAAGTAGAGCACAATGATTCATTTCTGGATGAATCATTGTTTCTCATCAGTACGTCTGACCCATGGTATGGAGATATCCTGTTATATCTTCAAACCCAACACTTCGATCCTCAATTGTCTCGCGACGATCGTCGTAAGATATGCCACCACACAAAGTATTACTTGATCATAACTGATACTTTGTACCGCCGTGGCATCGATTCAATTCTTCGACGTTGTCTAACGCACGAGGAAGGCAAACGCGTTCTTAATGACTGTCACGCTGGGGCATGTGGCGGTCATCTCTCTGGGATGGATACTGCCCAGAAAATTTTACGCGTAGGATATTACTAGCCTACTATCTTTAAAGATTGTATTGAGGCTGTTAAGAAGTGTCATCCTTGCCAACACTTCCATACGAAGCCTGCCCTGCTACATCCGATTATTGTCGTTGGCCCATTCACAAAATGGGGCATAGATTTTATGCATTGTAAGCCTACCTTGGTCGGGGGGGCATAGTTACATCATCGTAGCTGTGGATTACTTTACGAAGTGGGACGAGGCTATGCCTACATACCAAAACGACGAAAAAACCGCCACACTCTTTATGTTTAACCATGTAATAGCATGGTTCAGAGTTCCTCGGGCTGTAGTTACCGATCATGGTTCTCGCTTTCAGAACCATATGGTTGCTGAATTAAGCGACAGATTGGGTTTTCGTCATGAAAATTCAACGCCCTACTACCCGTAATCCAATGGACAGGTCGAGGCCATTAATAAGGTCTTGAAAACTATGATCCAAAGGATGGTAGGGACATAGAAGTCCAACTTGCACAATATGCTCTTTTCAGCATTATGGGCCTACCGAACTACCATTAAAACCAGCACAAGCTTCACTCCCTTCCAATTGGTATATGGTTTGGAGGTTGTCTGACCAATAGAGTGTGAAATCCTGTCTCTTCAACTTGCTGTAGAACTTCTTCCTGACACTACTGCTGAGGAAGAACGTCTCCTGCACTTAGACAAGCTTGACGAGTCCCGCCGTGATGTTGCTCTTGCTAATGAAGCACATAAGAAACGCATCAAGGCCTAGTATGATAAGTCAGTTGAACCTCATATCTTCAACGAGGGTGACCTGGTCCTCACTTACGACCAGAAGCATGATAAGCTAGGAGTTGGGAAGTTCGATTCCATGTGGCATGGACCCTACGTCATTAAACATGTATTGGAAAAAGGTGCTTACGAGCTTGAAGATTACGACATAATCTCTTTGGGTGAACACCGCAATGGGATTTACCTAAATAGATACTATGCTTGATTTCTCATGCATAGACTTGCTTGTATATACTGTACATGGCGTGTTTTTTGTGTTTTTTTGTGGTGTGACACATTTCTTTTTAAAGTGTCTTTTAGATCTTGTTTCCGCTCCTTATACCATGTTCTGTTTGCATGTGCAGATGGCAACATGTTTTGGATTCACAGATGGCGCCAACCGGCATACCCATAACCTTGCTTCAGCAGCCTGGGTACTATATTCCCCTATAGGCGAGTTCATTAGCTCAGGAGGAAGTTGTCTAGGGTTTGCGACCAACAATGCCGCAGAGTATCAGGCAGTAATCGGAACCCTGACCGACGCCATTTCCTTGGGTATGAACCACATTGTCATCCACATGGATTCTCAATTAGTGGTTTCTCATCTCAACCGGATTTACGCTATCCGTGATCCTACCCTACTCCGTCTCTTCAAATGAGTAAGTCTCCTGGAAAGGTCATTTGAATCCATTCAATACCTGCACAGACCATGAGAATTGAACACAGTTGCTGACTCGATGGCCAATTTCATCATAGATTGGTACATTGCACACACATAATAACCATAATATGTAAAAGCATTCATAACATGTAAATATAATGTATAGAAGCAAACATGTAAACAAGATCACATCACTAATCATTTCAAAGACACATAATCTATAAATCGACGATAATGTATATATATATAAATCGCTCAAAAGTAGTGCTGGTACAAAATCTGAAGCACGTTGGCTTTCAGTGAGTCTCTACAAAAATCTGAAGCATCATAAGCTTTCAGTAAGTACAAAATCTGAGGCTTCCAAAGCTCTCAAGTACAAGTATAAAAGTGTCTCAGGCTGGACACCTAACCCGTACACCCCTAGCTCGCACAGCTCTCTGTCGTTGTGTGATGAAGCAGTCTACAGTACGAGCCACCTTGCGGAGTAAGGCATTGAAGTGCATGGACGCTCCAACCCCAAATCTCTACATGGGCCTCAGTAGGTCATCGATAGCAAGCTTGGGAACCTCCACGGTCAGCTGAGATAGGTTTCGGTACACCTCCTGCATCTCCTCGATAGAAGCATGTGCACTGGTAGGAACCACTGCTTCCCCGCCTCTGTCTCTCCTCGCCAGAAGGGAGAGACCCACTGGTCGTACAGGGCCAACATCTGCACACACAATGTACTTGTCAGCATTACATAAAAAAAAAATATAATTCACAAAACTAAAAAATACAAGGGTTTTGTTCTTACCGATATCACCCCATGCTGCACTCTCTAGCAGCACTAAGTCGGGATCCTCCCATAAATCTATACCACTATAAGGAAAGTCCTTGACCATGAGCATCTGGCCCTCTAGCTAGCTGAAAAACCCGGGACCAAAAGTGATGATGGGACCCCCACCATGGTGGGTCATCAGCTCTGCCCACCTGAGCATGTGTGGATATCTCAGATCCCTGTCATCAAGTACCACCTGCGGGCATAGGAGAGGAACCCGCTCTAAGAGGAACGACACTATGATCGATCCATACCCGAACTGCTTGAGCTCCCTGTTGGCCCGGTTTTGCAACCAGGCTTAGTGCTATGGGCACCTGCTAACTAGTAGCAGCAGTTTCAATGGAAATAAATAACAATAAACTAATTAAACAAGACTATTCATGGATCTAAGCAAAGATATTAAGCAAATAACAAAAATAATTTAAAATCAAGAACAAGACAATGTAGAATAATGAATTTGTATTGAAAGAATGGGGCAAGCAAGTGCTTGCGGAATCAATACCTCTAATGGTGAGGTTGAATGGCTCCAAGGATGAGCAACTCCAATCTCCAATGGTCTCTTCTCCAATGTGGTTTGCAATGGCTAAAATGCTCAGGGGAGATTTCAGCAGCATAAGGATGAGATAATGGATGGATGTGAAATGAGGAGCCCCTACCACCTTTTTATAGGTTTTGGTGGTGGGAAATACCATTTGTGGTTTTGTGGAAACCAAATGGTATTGACCAACATGGTTTAGGTACTTTTCCCTCCTTTTTCCTTTTTTGAATAAAAATAATATTTTAATTCCCTTTTTAATATTTTTGGGAATTTGGACCCTTTTTGAGGGTTTTTTATGCTTTTTTGGGAAAAATAATCTTTTTTAATGGAAAAAGGGGTGTACTTAGGTCTTTTGGTGACCTTTTGTTGGTTTCAGAGGCTCTGATGGTGAAAAAGTGGATAAATGGGTCATGTGAATAGGGAAATGAGCTAGTGAGCACTTTTTGGGTGTTAACAGATTGCCCCCTGATGTGTGAGGGCAGGAGCTCATCGTATGGCCGATAGACATCATAGTTCATTTGTCTTTTTCTGGGGTTTTAGGGGAGAGAAGAGACCGGTTGGAGACTGGAGCCACGGCCCTTGGAAGTTGCAAAAACAAAAAATATTACATGGCCTCAATATGAATGAGGTATAATCTCTGCTAAAGGACGAGGCGGGCATTTCCATGCTCGTATCAAGACATATACAAAACAATTAGTCCCAAGAAGGGGGATCTAATACGTAAAGAAATATACTGGTACATCATAATGGTCCAGAGGGGACATTATTGTGGGATATACTCATGATCATGGCTGATCTCAATAACTGATACACTGGAATAACTGTTGAACTGCTGAAACTGAAGGTGTCCAACATCTGTATGGACTCAATGACTGTGAGCCATCTGGAATACTGTCGCCATACGCAACCCGGATATCTATAGAAAAAATGTAACTGGTTGTATCCATAGGTAGACTCTCAAATGTGGAGGAGTCAGGTGGTATCTGGGGTCTTCGACTAATAACTGAACGAACCAATACCCTATGCGAGTCTCAACGATGCGATCAAGGTGTTGAAGTCGAGCATGTGAGAAACAACCATTCGGAGAGGCACTGAGGATTCCTCTCGAAATGATCCGTAGGCACTCATCATAAATGGTAATGAGTCCAAGACACAGGGACCTCTAGGTCTATCCTCTGGAATCAATGTGGTTGTCGTCGACAGAGGGAGACCAGCAACTAACAAGGCAATGATGTTTCCTTGATAGGAGCACGAGGTGTAGAAGTGATGTAGGACTGATGGTAGGGCTGACATACTTGTGGGGATGGGAAATAACTGGGTCATATAGTGGGTAGACTCAAACTTCCTTTGTTCAGAGCATGATGACATGGTTGACCTGGCAGCGTAGGGAACTAACTTGTAGGTGTGGGAATCATTGCTTTTAAGGATTGAAGGGTATGTATTGACTCTGGGGGGGAATCAGGATGATGGGTGCTGTCGAGGGGTTCTCAGGGTGACATACTACAGAATACTCTGAACAAAGGCGACCAAAATGGGGAAGCTGCCATATGAGTAGACGTGATCTATCGTGGCACCGAGAAGCACCGTTGGGTCCTTCTTCGTAGTTTTAATGAGCTCCAAGAAGGGATAAAAGTGTGCTCTAAAATGGTACGGTCCTGTGGATTTTGTGAGCCCAGGACGGCGCATGCTCATGGTTGCTTTCATGTTTAGAGAGTCTGAAAACGGTAAGTGGACTCTGTTGGTGTTTCTTTTTCGTAAGTTTAGTCTCCAAGGCCCGAAAAAGCATAAAATGATGCGGATGGAGAACTCTTCTAGCCGATGTGACTAGAGTATACCTTTTTCATAATTAGTCTACGAGGTCCGGAAAAGGGGTAAACTTATACCAGGTAGACGCCCTTTCAGATACGTTTAGCGAGCATGAAAGGAAGCAAGATTGCTCGGCGATCTTTTCATTGTTTTAGGAGTCAGAAAAGAGCTTAACAGAAACTCCCTAAGTGCCTTTTTCGTAAAAGGGGTTGCTCGGCCCGAAAAAGGGATAAAATTATACCGAACAAACATGGATTGATGAGGGCGAGAAAGGGTCTCAAGCATCGTCATCGTTGCGGAAAACTGGATCCGGTGACATAAGGATTGTCGAAAACGGAGAACGGCCGATGTGGAACGCAAACCGAGGCTGTGTGGCGGGCGTGGAAAAAATGCTCGAAAAATGTAAAGGTGAGAGCGAGAAATGATCTCGAGCATCATCACGAGCGCGGATAACTGAATCCGGCGATATAAGGCACGTTGAAAACGGAGAACGGCCGATGTGGCATGCAAACCGAGGCGACGAGGGGGGCATGGAAAAAATGCCCGAAAAATCTAAAGGTGAGAGCGAGAAATGATCTGAAGCATCATCACGAGCGCGGAAAACAGAATCCGGTGATATAAGGCACGTCGAAAATGGAGAACGGCCGATGTGGCACGCAAACCGAGGCGACGAGGGGGGCATGGAAAAAATGCCCCAAAAATCTAAAGGTGAGAGCGAGAAATGATCTGAAGCATCATCACGAGCGCGGAAAACTGAATCCAGCGATATAAGGCACGTCGAAAACGGAGAACGGCCGATGTGGCACGCAAACCGAGACCACGAGAGAGGCCAAAAAATGGTGAAAAAATGGACCCCGTGAAAACGGGAAACGGAAAGAACCTGTATGAAGTTCTCGCTGTGCTAATCCCAACGGTACCAACGGTTTGAGAAATGGACTTCGTATGATACCGCAATGGTTGTTTGAAAATTGGTAGAATTTCTATAAATAGGACGTGGGGCCCAAATGACTTGTCATTGTTACGTGCGAGTTTGATAGAGCTGTCAGAGCTATTTCTCGATTTCCGGGAGATTTCACCATTGGTTTTTGATTTAGCGAGTTGCAGGTAACTCTATTTGCCTTAGCCTAGTCAATTATGTCTTTTTTGTTTGGCGGCGGGCCCCCGAAGGCCGCGAAATTCCACGTTGACTCTCCAACGTGGAACCGCGCGGGTTTCGGGGCTGAACCCGCAATGAACCGCGCGGGTTTTAGGCTCACAGTCGCGATGTTCATCACGACTGTGAGGTCGGAACCCACGATGTTCATCGCGTGTTCATGGGGGATAGTCGCGATGTTCATCGCGACTGTCCAGCCAAAACCCGCGATGGTCATCGCGGCTTTTTGTGGAAAAGCCGCGATGGGCATCGCGGCTTTTTGTGTAAAAGCCGCGATGGGATTTTTCTAAAATTTTTGTGCTGGGGCTAAAAATTTCTTCTGTTTTCCTGGCAGGATGTTGCGGAGACCTTAGTCCGTGTGGCGGGAGAGGGAGATCGATGGTGATCTCATGCTGAGGATTGAGACTGATGCAGGGGTGAGACAGACCCTGGCTATGAGCGGACTTTTGAAGTTCGCTCAGATCCCGCCTATACGTTCAGTGAGACGGCTCCTGAACAAGCTTGTGCAGTGGTGGGTGCCGGCGGAGGGTGCATTCATTATTGGTGGTGAGAGGTTAGAGATCACTCTCACGGATGTTTATTTTTTGACTGGGTTGCCTCGCTTGGGTGAGGTGGGTGATATTTTTCCTAGGTTGCCTCCGGGTGTAGATATGGAGGACCTATTACAGACTTTCTGTGTTGATGATGCTGTTTTGGTAAACAACTCTATTAGTCTGAGATCCCTACGTGAGTGGGATATGCGAGCTGTTGGTGCCTGCGTTCTGCGGATATTGGGTGCTGCTGCACCACATCGTATGTCTGGGGGGCAGACGATGATGGTGGATTCCGTTCTTCAGGGTACTTATTATGCCTGGGCGCAGATGTTCCTGGCTGGTGTCCGGAGAGATCTGGACAAGGCCATTAGAGAGGGAGGCGAGTTTTGTTATGCCTCGTTTTTATGCTTTTTTTTCTTCGAGCGGGTGCCGACCTTGCCGCCACGGGTACCCGTTCGTGCTGGGCTTCCGAGTGAGCCTCGTATGATGAGATGGGGGCAGATGATGCCGCGTGGCGGCGGTGGTGTCCGCGGCTACTTCACGGAGGATTTCTATCAGCAGTGGGAGCAGATGCCTCTGGTGATTGAGGACTATCCCTACGCCGGCATGGACTACCGAGGTGACCCAGAGATGCCTCGTGCCCCAGGACAGGCCTGGAGTTTAGACGGTATGTTTTGTGTTTTATTTGATGTTATATCATATGTTGTTTGATTTATCATTGATGATTTTTTTGTATAGTATCTGATGGCTTACTTGCTTTGTGCAGATGTGGGTCCAGTGCCACCACCTGACTATGTGGCTCGGCAGGGGCGGGCGATGGTGGTCGCCCATCCACCTGTACCTGTACCTCCTCCGCGTGGTGGAGGATATGCAGCTCGTGGGCGAGGGGTTGGCCCTCATGATGATGCCATAGATGGTGTCCGACGGACCTTTTCCCGGATCTTAGTTGGAATCCCCGAGGATGGTTGGAGAGACCTGGATCGGGATATTTTGTAGGGTTGTCTCGGTGCACCGCCTGAGTGGCAGTCGCTCCTATTGAGGACAGCGGTGTTCGTGGCGAGGCACAGGGATGGTAGACGAGCTGATCCGGCAGGGCCGGCTGAGGGGAGCATACGTCTGCGGGACGATCCAGCGGGGCCGGCAGAGCGGAGAGTTCGGGCTCGCCATGACCCGGCGGGGCCAGCGGAGGAGGACCCGGAGGAGGAGCCTGAGGAGGAGCCGGAGGATCCTAGGGATCCAGATGAGTAGAGATATTGTATCTGCCCCCAAATGCTGATGAGCATATGGGGAAGCATTTTTGTATGACAGATGTATTTTTTGTATATCGGGTGCTGAGGGCACCTATGACATGTTGACTATTCGATTTATATATATATGTGGATATATATTTTAGATATATTGTCGTGTATGCACGTGGATGCACATTTGTCTTTTGTATATGCCCGTGGAGGCACATGTTATGCACGTGGATGCAGTATTTGGTTGTTTGTTTTATGCCCGTGGAGGCACATGTTATGCACGTGGATGCAATATTGTTTTTGTATAAGCCGTGGAGGCACATGTTATGCATATGGATGCATTTTTTGTTCATGGATATGACATGATGTGATTGGTGTGCCAGTCGAGGACACTGTTGGCCATATTATCTGCTACACTATTGAGGTGTCTTGGGACATGTGTGAATGTAATGGATTCAAACTGTCTAACCATTTGTTTAGTGCACAGGAATTTTCTGAAAAGACAGGGATCGCGTACCTGGTAATCATTGTTGAGCTGGGAAACTAGGAGCTGTGAGTCCAAGAAAACGTTGAGGTGACGGATGCTCATTTGGAGAGCAGCGGCCAGGAGACCGGTCACGGCATCGTATTCAGCTTGATTATTGGTAGCGGCACCTAAACATACTCCGTCAATGTGAATTAACTCATGTGAAGGGGAGTATATTACCCAAGCTGCGGAGGCGAGATTGGGAGACCAACGGCTTGCACCATCAGCGAAACCGATGTGGCAGAGTGGAAGAGGCTCCATCTATGGTCATGCAGAGAAAAACAAATATTTAGGTTTTTTGAAATTTTTGTGAACGAAAAATGCATGCCTATACTAAAATGGACGATGGTGTCCATCAGATTTTCTATGGGTAAAATCGTTTAAGGTACAACCCGTTGCGTGGGTTGCGTAGGGTGTTGCCTTCTGAATCGGTCAGAATGTATGCCCCCTGCCCGAGGCAGGTGTGTATGATGTAGGGGCCTTGCCACATAGACACGAACTTTCCCTTTCCGGTTTTATCATGAGCTTGATCATAAGCGAGGACAAGGTCTCCCTCAGAAAAGGTTCTTGGGTGGACGCGTTTGTCGTAACTTAGTTTGGATCGTTGTTTAGCTGCTTCCATGTTTTGAATGGTTGTGCGCCGATCTTCATCGGCCTGCTCTAGGAGTAGTAAACGTTGCTCGATCGGGGAAGTGTCCGGTAGGAGTTCAACGGCGATATGCAAGGCTGGGATCTGGAACTCAATAGGGAGGACGGATTCGACACCGTGAACTAAATGGAAAGGGGTAAAACCGGTGGCGGTTTTGGTTGAGGTGCGGTAGGCCCATAGTGCCGGGAAGAGCATGTGGTTCCAATTGGATTTGTGCTTGTCTACAGTACGTTGGAGAATGGTCTTCAAAATTTTATTGATCGCTTCGACTTGGCCGTTTCCTTGGGGATAGTAAGCGGAAGAGAAATGGTGTTCAAATTTCAACATGGTTGATAATTCTTTCCAGACGGCATCTTCGAAGTGAGAGCCGTGGTCAGAGACTAGTTGTTGTGGTACTCCGAAACGAGTGATAACATGGTTGAAGAAAAATCATGCTGCAGTGTCGGCTTTGCAATTATATGTCGGCATGGCTTCTGCCCACTTGGTGAAATAATCTACAGCCACAACGATGTGTTTGTGACCGCCGGCTGACGTGGGGTTGCAGTCGAGGAAGTCGATGGCCCATTTGCAGAATGGTCCAACAGTGATGACTGGATGAAGGGGGGCGGGGGGGGTTCTTGCTTTGGGGGCAAATAATTGGCAGTTCTGGCAATGCTTGACTGCGGTGATGCAATCAGTAAATAATGATGGCCAAAAATAACCTGCCCGAATGATTTTCTGGGCGGTTGCCATGCCGGAGAAATGGCCTCCGCAGGCGCCGCTATGACAATCATTGAGGACTTGTTCTGCCTCACTATGGGATAGGCAGCGGCGTAAGATGGTACCAACGCCGCGTCGGTAAAGTACATCCCCTATCAGGAGGTATCGGGGGGCGTGGTGTCGTATGCGACGGCGTCCATCACGATCGATGTGTGGTTGAAATTTTTGCGTACGAAGGTAAGTCAAAATGTCTCCGTACCAAGGGTCGTCAGACGAGATGATGAAGATCTGCTCGTCAATCAGGTCCGTTTGGATAATGGGTGATGTTGAAGAGGATGGGAGGTCCGTGATGAGGTGAGCAAGCGCAAGGGCTTTAGTGCTTTTGGGAGTTCTGAAAGTTAGGTCATATTCCTGGAGGATAATGACCCATTTAGCAACACGACCTTGTAGGAGCCGCCGGGTGAGGAGATAGACCATAGGGTTGGAGTCGGCCACGACCGTGGTATGACTGAGTAGAATGTAGTGTCGCAATTTTTGTACGGAAAAGACTACAGCTAGGGCTAATATTTCCTCGTATGGGTAATGCAGAGGTGGGCCAGACAAAGTCTGGCTGACGTAAGAGATCACATGCTCTTTGTGGGAGGCATCTTCTTGGACCAAAACTCTGGACACAGCATGTTCAGATGCCGAGACGTAAAGGGTGAAGTCTTGAGAGAAATCCGGTGGGGATATCAAGGGGGCTTGTGTGAGAGCTTTCTTGAGGGCTTCGAATGCCGTGTCTGCTTGCTCATCCCAAACAAAGGGTATGTGGGTACGAAGTAAGCGTAAGAAGCCGTGCACTTTGGTTGCATAATCAGGAACAAAGCGCCTAAGGAAATTGGACCGCCCCTGTAGACTTTGGAGCTGTCGAAGCGTGCGAGGAGGCGGAAGTTCTAAGATGGCTTTGACTTTCAGGGGATCGACAGTGATTCCGTCTTGGGAAACAATGAAACCTAATAAGCGGCCTGCCGGGACGCAAAAGACACACTTGTGTGGGTTCAAGTGGATTTTATATTTGCGACAACGCAGGAAAACTTGCCGGAGGTCATTAAGGTGGTCTGATCGTTTTCGGGAACGAGCCGTGAGGTCGTCAAGATAGACTCGCAGGATATGGACCAAGTCGTGAAAGGAATAGGTCATGGCTCGCTGGAAAGTGGCACCAACATTTTTAAGGCCAAATGGCATGACGCGATAGGCAAAGGTGCCCCATGGGGTGGTGAAGGCGGTCTTGTACTGATCCTCCTTGCGGATGTGAATCTGGTTATATCCGAAAAACCCGTCCATGAAGGATAGGACCTCATGGCCCGCACACTCATCAATGAGTTGGTCAATGAATGGCGTGGGGAAATTGTCTTTTGGACAAGCGTGGTTTAAATCGCGGAAGTCAGTGCATACTCTAAGGGTGCCCTGCTTTTTGTTGACGGGAACGGGGTTCGATACCCAGGTGGTGTACGGAATAGGGTAAATGAACCCTGCTTTTCGAAGTTTCTCGACCTCAGCCTTAACAGCGGGGAGCTTGGAAGGGTGAATGGGTCGCTGTTTCTGACGAACAGGGGGTACCTCAGGCCATGTATCAATGTGGTGTTCAATAATGGCGGGGTCGAGACCAGGCATCTCAGTATAGGACCAAGCAAAGACATCACGGAACTCTTGAAAGAGCTTTTTGTACACCTGAGTTTCTGCTTGAGTGCAAGATGCGCCCAGTGAGATGAGCTCAGGTTTCCCTGGTGTCGTGGAAATGTCTATCTGTATAGTGGGGGAAATGTTCGACATGTTCCCTTCTTCAAAGGCATCCGGTGCTGGTATGGGGTCCTTTAACCAATCGACCTTGGTGGGTATGAAATATTTCGATTCGACCGATAGCTGGTCGGATGCAGTGGATGTAGATGCTTCCGGGAGGAAGTACGAGCGATGATGCATATCATCCCAAGGGTAGTCGGGTGCAGTGAGTGTTTCCAAAATTTGCTCATCAGTATTGAAGTAGTCAGACCATAAATCAAGGGGTTCTGGTTTGAAAGTTGTTGAAATCATATATATTGTATTGACTTCTTTCGACGAGGATGATGGCGGGGGGTGGATTTCCTCGATTAGGGTAGGAGATATCTCCAAATCAACATTGTTTAACTCGTATAATGCTGCTCTATAGTCAGGGAGATCGGGACAATGGTGGGAGTAGTGGCCGTAAACACTGCATATGGCACAAAGATGGTTGGTGCGCAGTGATCTGTCGCGAGGCTGAGGAGGCGGCTCAAGTCTAACGACTGGGATGCCGGCGTCATCGTCCAACATATTCATATGCTCTTGGAGAGCTGGTAACTGTGGGAATTGATGAGTTGGATGGCCTATCTCATCGCACAACGAGCATTTAGGGGGAGCCCGAAACACCGGTGGGGGTTTAACCGCCTTAGGAGGTGGTATAGCAGTGTATGGTTGTGGACCTCTGCCCCCAGTGGGCTTGATCAGAGGGGGAGGATTCGTTGACGACGAAGGAATATTGAGACTGGGAGGAGGTTTCGTTGACAACGAAGGGATTGCGACACCAGGAGGAGGTTGATTTGTGGTAACAATAGGTTGTACCGGTTGGAGGATGACGTTTGGTGTCAGCGGTGGAACTGGAGGCGAAATATACCACACGGGTAATCCCAATGTTAACCCGGGTAGACTAAGGGTAGCCATAACCGGGGAGCTTACTACACCCGAAGGAGGAAATAGAAAGGGGATGGTGTGGATGGGTGTAACACCGATGTGACTTGGTACCAATGGTGGTTGACTACCGGGTGTTTGTGTATTCTGTGAAAGAGTACAGAGGTTTGCGACATGGGTCTCTGGTGACGGTGGTGGAATGGCCTGGAATGTAGAGGTCATTGGTGTATCTGAGTAAAGTCCAGGTCCCACAGAAGAAACAAAGGAGGTAATTGCACCAGAAGCTGGTTGTTCAACCATGGGAAGAACATTTTCGGGTGCTGCAGGGGCATTGGGATCATAGTATGTGAGTTGGTCGATTTTGACCACGCGTCCCTCATGGGGGAACATCATGGTGCGGAAAACGGAGGAGGCGACCGCTTTCATAGCGTACATGTAACTACGGCCAAGTAAAAGGTTATAATCGAGCTGGGCGTTAATGACCTCTATGTCGATAAGCACAGTTTTCCCACCCAATTGGACGGGAACCTTGGGTAGTAGACCTTGAGGTTGAGCTGACCGGCCGTCATAGGCCCGCAATGCAGTGGTGGATTGCTGGAGAGTAGGGGATCCCAACTTCTGCCAAACAAATGTGGACATGACACATGTGGAGGCACCCTCGTCGATGATACATCGATGGATGACAAGATTCCGAATAGAAACAGAAACTTGGACTGCTATGGTGGAAGGCAGACGTGGTTCGGACTGGTCCAAATCAAAGGTCATCAATTTTGAATCATTTGGGTCAATTTCCCCAATGGCGGAAAGTAAAGTCTTGCGCTGGGTAGGACAGTTTTTCAAGACTTCTAACGCAGACATGGCTGCGGGAGATTGAGCTAGGTCATCCACGATGTTGTAATTTGACGCAGCCCGTGCATTGGGGTTGTTGTTGATACGGCGGAGTGGGAAACGAGGTGCTTTAGAGGCGCCATCGAGTGGAAGAGGTGGTATCCGTAACGTCTGATCGGTGGGATTAGCGTTAGTATCCTTATCGGCGGGGGGGGATTCGGAGGTAGGGCCGTATTGGTTCTGACGGTTTTGGATATTGACGTCGGCAGTGGACATCATCAATAAGTGGTGAGTGCCTGAATCAAACATGGGTTGATCAGGAGCGGCGTAAGTGATTTGTTGTGGTTGCACGTTGCCTTGTGGGGGGGCTAACGGCTGAGTGTTCACCACTCCTTGTGTTGGAAAAGGGTTTTGTAGCACCAAAGGCTGTTGTTGAGGTGGTGGAGGGTTGGGTGGCGGCTGAGGAGCCGCCTGCCCTTGACGATGGGCGTCATCTGTCCATAGTTGTCGAGCTCGCTCCAGATGTGGGCAAGCGTGGGTATAGTGGCCATAGACACCGCAAATGGAACAAGGATGGTTTGTTCGTAAATTAGCATTTTTGGCTTGCTTAGGTGGCCGATCAGGATTCTGATGAGCAGGCGCCGCGTTATTGTTTTGCGGAGGATGGGTAGGTTGTGGAGCTTGGTTATGGTTTTGGTTGTTTCCACGGTTACGTCCTCTTCCGCGGTTTGGTTTCCCACCCTGGTTGCGTTGGTTATTTTTGTATTGGGGCTGATGTTGTTGTGTGTACACATGCCCTTGAGCATTGGGGGGATTCTGGGGAGCTGCAGGTGCGGGAGCAGGTTGCGGTGGGTAGTATGCAGGTGGCGCTAGAGGTGGTCCAGTTGCCTGTTGGGGTTGTTGGTACCCCTGAGCTATTGGATGTGGTGGATTAGCTGGTGCAGATTGCTGTGGGTACTGCAACGATTGTGGTGAGAACTGAATGGGGTTCTATGTAGTAGGTTGAGCATAATATGTAGGAGGTACATACGCTGATGGTGCTTTCCCATAACAATGTTGTGGACAAGAGGGTCCATGAATGTGATGGGTCTAGTTTGTTGGAGCATAAGAAGTTGTTGCTCCGGAACTGGATGTAGCCCTAGAGAGGTCTGGGGCGGGCATGGTGCTCACCATGCTGAAAGGTTTAGGTTGCGGTGTGATTTGGCCAATGATGCCATCAGCGGCATGTGATGCCCCCGGTGCGTCACCACATGAAGAGTCACCTCGTGGGCCTTCAGGTATGATTGTGTATAGATAACCCGACTGGGCGTAGATGAGATCAAACTGTTGGGCTTTGAGGATGGCCTCTTCTTCAGACTGGGGTCTTTCAGATGCCACATCCTTCGCAATAAGAGGGAGGAGGGATTTTAGAAACCAATCTAAAAAGATACGGTCGTCTAAATTAATTTTACAGAGGCTTCGGCGTCGACGCCACTCATGAATGTGGTCAGTGATGTGGGTGGTCGTGGTTTGTCTGCAAGACAGTAGGATCTCAACGCCCGCATCATAGCGGACAGGTAACTAAAAAAACTGGAGGAAGGTCGAGGCAAGGGAGGTAAAGGTGGCATGCGTCCCATGGGGCTGCTCGATATACCACTTGGCTGCAGAGCCAGTGAAGGTGCGTTGTAAGAGCCGAAGGCGGATTGAGTCGTCCACTATGGAGTTGGAGGAACACCATAAATGGAAGGACATGATATGGTTCTGGGGGTCTTCCCCTGCCTTACCCTCAAACTTAGGGATGTCAGAGGGAAGTTTAGTGGGCATATGGGGCCACGCAGGATCATGTCTGATGGGGTCATTTGTTAGCCTAGCTAAGTCTGGCAGGTTCAGACTCGCCATGTATGGTAGGCTAGCAGGTGTGGTAACTGGAACAGGGACATGACTAGCCATTGTGGTATGGTGTAGGGGTCCAGTATTGCCTAAAGGTATGTTAGGTATGGAGGATATGTGCCCTCCAATAGGTGTAGTCTGGTATGGGCCAGCGCCTCCAAGTGCAACATGGGTTACACTTGGGTTAGGAATAGAAGTGGGGATTCCTGGGATAGGGTTTGTGGAAACTAGAGGGGGTGTGACCCCTATGTTGGGTATACCCATGACAGGTGGTGGCCCTGTGTTGGGCATTCCTAAATGTGGAGTGTTACCCATGTTGGGCATACCCAGGGGGGTGGTAGTTGCCATAGATGGCACCACCACAGAAGGGTCTGTAGATGTCTCTCCTATGGTGCTTGTAAACAATGGATCAAATGGTGTTCCAGCCATAATGGTGGTTGGTGGTAACTCTGTGGGTTTTTCGGATTCTACCTCCAAATCCAAAGTGAAGTGAGGTGTGTCAGAATCGGATGACTGTGTAGTTGATTGACGATGTGTCGAATCAAGGGATAAGGCTCTGCGTCCGTGACGTGGAGAGCCAAGTGGACTAAACTCTGGGAGTTCGCCCTGTAGACGACGAGAGCGTCTAAAATTCTCAATGGTGAGAATTAAGGTTTTATGTAAAAATTTGTTTAAGTATCATGTGGTGATATATCTAAAAAAGACTCAAAACCCTAATGCAACCAAGGGTGCAAGAAGGGGAGTGAAAAAAGAAGGCTCTCAGGCCAAAAATCAATCCTCAAAAAAGGGCACTTATTCTAGCAGCTGTGCTACAATAAGTGGAGGAATGCAACAAGTGGTCAGAGTACCAACATGCAAACGGCTTCTATAAAAAATAGGTGTAACTAGACCAAGGGTGGGTTGAATCATGCAAACACCTAATCTAAAAGTATTGTGACTCAAACAGACGATATCCTCTGCAAGGTGATGAAATCCAAGTCAGACAATATGAATGTTGAGACAACGGCTAGATATCCCCCTACCGGGAGGGACACCGGGTAATCAATCCTAAAGACAGGCTACTAGGATACTCCGTTCATGACGCGTCGAGAAAAGGTAAATCTGCCATTTGGTCCTTTGATCGCAATATCCCAATACAGGGATATCCCGAGAACTGCGAATGGTAGCCCTTCGGTTACTGAATGGATTTCGGTATTCCACTCAGGCTTCCGGAACCATCCTCGCGACTTCAACCCTCCTAAGGGAGAGGCCTTCCCACAAACCGGTTGTGACCGCGCCAAAAAGTACTAAGATATTTTAGCTCCCTAATTGGACAACTTCTATGTCTCAGATGTAAGAACTGAGGGGTGTTATTGGAACACCTATCCCCCCAATACTACCTAGCTACAAGAATTCTTTTAGTGTTCCCCAAGTGGGGTTAAAAGTGTGTTGAAATTAGGGTTCGTTTTAAGGCTTAGTTCAATTAAGTGATCGTGTGAGTGCACGTGAGGTGTTGTAAACTGAATTTGAAAAATGTAAATGCTTTATAGGAAATTTTCACAAAACAAAGGAGCTTTGAAAAAATAAAAAAGCAAATGACTTTTTCAAATAAATGGGAATTAAATTGCTTTGCAAATATCAACTCAAAAAATAATGGATCTTTTGATTTCTGAAAGCAAATAATAGACTTCTTTAAAAGAAATAAATGGATTTCTTTGTTCAAGAAAATTGCTAAGGGCAAGATTTTAAAGAAGTAAACAGGAAAAAATTTGAATCTAGATGCAAATGCAAAATGAGTCTTTCTTTCACTTTCTTGAAAATTTTTAACAAGACTTCTAGATATGCTTTTTAAATAGTAAAAAAAATTTTCAAAGCTGTAAAATATGCAGAATTTAATACTGTAAAAAATGTGCTATGGGCAGAAAGTACAGTAAAAAAAATTTTCAAAATCGGGATGGCCGAATGAAAAATTCAGCCGCGCGGGTTTTGACAGAAAAGCCGCGATGGACCGCGCGGGTTTCTGTCGCACAGTCGCGATGGACCGCGCGGGATTTGGGCACACAGGCGCGATGTGCAGCGCGGAAAAAATCCGCGAAGCCACGATGTGCAGCGTGCAAACAGGCCGAGAAGCCGCGGTGAACCGCGCGGAAAAGGGCCGCGCAGTCGCGATGTGCAGCGCGGTAAATGACCGCGATGCCGCGATGTGCAGCGCGGAAAACGGCAGCAAAGCCGCGGTGGACCGCGCGGGAAAAAGGCTGAAAGCCGTGATGGAACGCGCGGAAAAAGGGCCGAAAGCCGCGATGGACCGCGCGACTGTCAGGCTAAAAACCGCGAGGCGAAATCCGTGCACGGAAGCCGAAAAACGAACCCGAAAATCAAGAATTTTGGGCTGTTAATGGGGCCAAAACTCAGAGCAGCAATAGATCTGCTGTCTAAGATGGCAGATCTATGGATCTAAAGGTTAAAAACTAATAAAAAACTAATATTAAAGGCAAAACTAGAGATCTATTGTTCAAACCAAAGCGGAGTCGCCAAAAACTGTTGGCCCGGTTTTGCAACCAGGCTTAGTGCTATGGGCACCTACTAACTAGTAGCAGCAGTTTCAATGGAAATAAATAACAATAAACTAATTAAACAAGACTATTCATGGATCTAAGCAAAGATATTAATCAAATAACAAAAATAATTTAAAATCAAGAACAAGACAATGTAGAATAATGAATTTGTATTGAAAGAATGGGGCAAGCAAGTGCTTCCGGAATCAATACCTCTAATGGTGAGGTTGAATGGCTCCAAGGATGAGCAACTCCAATCTCCAATGGTCTCTTCTCCAATGTGGTTTGCAATGGCTAAAATGCTCAGGGGAGATTTCAGCAGCATAAGGATGAGATAATGGATGGATGTGAAATGAGGAGCCCCTACCACCTTTTTATAGGTTTTGGTGGTGGGAAATACCATTTGTGGTTTTGCGGAAACCAAATGGTATTGACCAACATGGTTTAGGTACTTTTCCCTCCTTTTTGCCTTTTTTGAATAAAAATAATATTTTAATTCCCTTTTTAATATTTTTGGGAATTTGGACCCTTTTTGAGGGTTTTTTATGCTTTTTTGGAAAAAATAATCTTTTTTAATGGAAAAAGGGGTGTACTCAGGTCTTTTGGTGACCTTTTGTTGGTTTCAGAGGCTCTGATGGTGAAAAAGTGGATAAATGGGTCATGTGAATAGGGAAATGAGCTAGTGAGCACTTTTTGGGTGTTAACACTCCCCTCGCCAGCACTTGGTCAACTAAGCTCGGATGTTTGCGAGGAGACCCTCGCACCAATTGAAGAGCATGGGAGACATACAGTCCTCCACATATAGCATCTGGGTTTGAGTAGCCGTATGTGGAGCTTGGATATCCGCCACCCTGGTAATAGTGAGCAATATGGTCCTCAGTGGACGACTCACCACATCTCTGATGAGTATCTTCCAGCTAGAAGGATGAGAAGTAGAAACACAGTGTTGCGACACCATGTCCTCAACTGTACAATCACTGGCCCGTCTCCCAGTGAGTTGTACAGTGTCCTCTCTTTGGAACAAACCGGTCAGAAAGTAGATATCCTCAATGTCAATATTGAGGATATGCTCACCTATCACAAAGTACTGTTGGGTTGCATCCCAACTCTGAAGCATGTGTGTCAAGAACAGGATCTGGGCTCTCATCCCCTGTATCTCGAAGAATTTGAGCAACCCACAGTTTCGCAAAGTAGCCACACATTGTGGATCATTTGCGGCTTTCTTATCTTCCACTTCATGTTCTCTTTCTCGCAACTCTAATACCATCTCTGCTTGCTGGGAACCTGCCAAAAGGGGCAATTAAAGCATGTTAGGTCCTTTCCCAACTGGCACAAGCTCATTTTTTGAAAGATTTTTTATGTTTGACTTGTGGGTTTCTACCGTCGCACCTCACCTTCAGGTACAGGGCGACGTCGTCGCAAGTCTTGTTTTCGAGGCTTGCGACGACTCAGGATCGTCACAAGTCCCGAAAGGGCCACTTGCGACGAGCCGAGGGCGCAATGTCCCCTCCCCAAATCATCAAAAAACTCAAAAAATGAACAAAAATGGAAAAACTAAACCACTACAAAGTTGCTAGCTAAGATTTAGGCCTACCTGGTCCAGACGGCTGGTGAAATGGTGGATCGTAGCTCTCGGAATCGACGAAGAAATTTTTGGCTCCAAATTGGTACTTCTCCACCCAAATTGGCAATTTGAATAGTGTTTCTATTTTTGGCCCATATTTCTATTTATAGAATGAAATGGAATATTCCTTTTCAAATATTTTGATGCTTTTGGGCCATTTACTAGAGTTTCGACCATTTGTCATTATATTTGGGGCTATTTGACACTTTTTCTAGTGTACAGGAGTCGTAAAGTGGTCTTTCAGAACGTTTCTTGCATTACCAACTGTAATTACAGGTATGAACACTCCTTTGAACGTTTTGTCATTATTATTTTTGGTTAGTCGCATTGATTGCATGAGGATGAGTTTACTCTTCGTTTGTTCTCGTACTCACCAAATCATGAGAACAAGTATCGAGTTATGATTTATCACTTTTTTGGGCTCGTTAAACTTCCACGGAAAAGGACACCCCCCGGATTCCATAGTTAAGCTCTTTTCAGACTCCCTAAAATTGAAAAGATTGCAAAGCGAACTTGTCGCATTCATGCTTGTTAAAGTATTTGAATGGTCATCTTCCTGGCGATAGTTTACCCATTTTTTGGACCAGGAGGCACTAATTATGAAAAAGGAATACTCCAGCCAATCATGAATGGAAGAGTCCTCTCCTGCGTTGTTTTACCCTTTTTCGGGCGATGAGGCTAACTTTACGAAAAAGGACCATTAGAGTCTTCTTTAGTTCTTTTCAGACTCTCTAAACATGAAATGACGACCGAGTTTACCTTCTATGGACTCGTTAAATTTTTACATTGAAGGGCCCATCATGGGACAAAGCCCTCCTATCCTAGGTTCAGAAAAGATTTGGGATTGGACTCATCTATGAGATGAGCTATACCGAGCATCTAGTTACCCTCATCAAGCTTGTAAAAAAACACATGAGGCACTCATCATTCATGATGGGGAAAAAGGAAAGTGTTTGTGTTACATACCTTAGTGGCAGTATATAGTCGTTCTTGAACATGGCACTCGTCTGCATTTGCATACAGTACTTGGGTCATATGTTTGTCTATGAGTCCCCACTTACTTTCTGAGTCTTGTTACTCCTCTGAGTCATTCAGAGAAAGCTTCCACCATCCATTGCATTAGAAGTTTGCATCATTCTCATGTCAATACTGCCAAGTCATGCCATGCCCATGTTCAAGAACACATTCATCACTCATCATTTTGCAGTCAGTACACATGTCGTCATGCCGTTGTTACTTTGCATCAGTCTCACATGTTATTGCACCATCCGATCCACTCTACACATCTTTTGTCGTGTTTCGTGTCGATTGATGAGGGATTCATCATTTCCTTCCTTCGACGGATTCATCCTTGTCGACTTCAACACATCATCCGAGGATCGAATCTAGAAACCAACCAAGTACCTTGGCCCTGCATGCCTCAATGGCAGGACACCTTGCTTTCATCATGAGTTTACATCATTGACTCTTGATTGAAGGATTTCGTCTTGCGTTCGACTTCAACTGATTTTCGTGCTTGATGATATGTACTGTCATACCTTGGGAATCATTGACATTAATGGTGATCTCCCTCGCGCTTGTTAATGGCTTACATCAATGATCGGTAATCAAGTGGTTTCGACCATGTTCGACATTAAGACATTTGTAATCACATGGATAGATTCATATCATTGCGGGTTTAGCTTGAAGACCCTGGGGAGTCATGTTTTTACCCAGGTTGCGATGGAGTTTATATTGAGTCATATTATATGGTTCCACTTTTGTATTGGTTGTGGTTGTGTTATCATCTCATCATGGATCTACGCTTATGTCTAGTAGCCATGATTGTGTTCAATCGGTCATTACTACCATGGATCTGCAATGTATTGGTCGGCAGCCATGTTGTACTACATATGAGATTGTCAATTCAGAGTCAGTTGTACTGCAGCAGCATCCTTCATCTCACAAGCCTTTTGCGAATTTTTCTATCAAAGCACTTCACCTATACATCCTTAATAGCTTCATGCTTTGGGGGGCATTCTGTTACACCTAAAATATACCCATCATCATGATTTAGTGTATACATCCCTAAAGTCACCTGGACTAAATACTCATTTGGGAGGATTTGTACTCAGTTTGTACAATCTTTTGAGAGGTCGTCGTAGGTTGCACACTAGCAACATGCAACGTTGCAAGTTGCTCTATAGCAAGGTGCAACGAGGTCTGTTAATGGGAAAAAATAGTCATTTCGAGATCCTTCTCGAAACTTGCCCATTTGGGGGCTTATCCTTGATCTTTTGGAGAGTTGGTACTCGACCCCTAACCTATTGGGAAGATTCTCTATCTCTCTCCTACCATCTCTCAACCTATCCTATCCATTACCCTATCCACTTAGTCCTATATAAGTGAGGCTCACTCCCATACCAAAGGGAGGAAGACTATGGTATCTACATGCTGGTGAAATCTCTCTTAGGACACCTTCACTCACCTCTTGGAGAATTCATGCTTCCTTGGAAGGGCTTGGAAATTGGCTTGTGTGGAGAAGGGAAGCTACGTTAAGTCATTGGTTGTAGTTCTATATATCTATCATGTACTCCTCTATTTGCAGTAATACAAATGCTTTCCACCAATATCGTTCTTATGTGTGATGATGTTGTGTTGTTTACCTGCTTAACTGTTTACATAGATCTCTTATTGTATAGATGCTCTTTACTCGTTTCTCTTTTTGTGTCTTGACAGGTCTTGTAGCTTGGATATAATGTTAAATTTTCTGAATTTACTTCAATATGATCTAGGATCTTAACTGAGAGAACAACATGTACAGCATATCTACAGCATATCAATCATGGAGACAATAATGCAAGCATACAAGAGACACAAAGATTTACTTGGGGAAAACCATAAAGGTGAAAAACCCCAATAACTTCCTCAGAGATAGATAGAGCAATGATACAACCAACCAAGAGAGATAGCCATAACCTAGCAGTAGATCCTCCTCCTCCATAAGTGCGCCACTCCTCCTTGAGTGCATGTGTGAGAAGTGAGTGAGTAAATAGAGTGCCTCCCGCACTCTATTTATACTTGACTTGACTTGCCTTTTTACCTAACTCATGTAGGCTCGAACTTAACCACATAACATAATGTTGAGTGGGCCGACCCCCAATAGGGTGGTCTAATAACCCTTTGACCCACATGGCCGACCCCCAATAGGGTGGTCTAATAACCCTTTGACCCACATGACTTATACAGGGCCGACCCCAAATAAGGTGGTCTAATAACCCATCAAGTATAAGTTACGACACTTACAATATAAATGACGACACTTCCTTATAGAGGAATAATACCATCTCTATAGGAATACAATATACATATATGTGAAATACATTCCGAAGT
Source organism: Larix kaempferi (assembly GCA_027924585.1). Taxonomy (NCBI): domain Eukaryota; kingdom Viridiplantae; phylum Streptophyta; class Pinopsida; order Pinales; family Pinaceae; genus Larix; species Larix kaempferi. The sequence goes on from BSBM01000403.1 coordinate 1,169,611, forward strand.
TACATATACATCAACACTCCCTCTTAACTAGGAAGGTATTTCTCAGCACAGTTCTTCTAACACAAGTCATCTTCTCTGGATCATCGTCACTGGATAATCGTCATCGAGTCATCATCATCATCGTCACTGCTGCTGCTGTCTCAATCAATCTCTGAATCTACTCGTCATAGGAAGTTCTACAGAGCCAGTCCTTTTTCATACTGGATGTAGGCCCACCATCTGCAGGTCTTCATCATCACTGGCCATACTGTGGAATTCTCAGGACTCATTACGTGCGTCACAAAACCTGGCTGCAACATCCCAGGCTATTACGAGTACACAACTCTACCTGTAGGATCTCCCAGGAGCACATTACATGTGACCCATCACAAAACCTGGCTGAAACATCCCAGGCTGTTATGAGCACTCAGCTCTACCTGTCGGATCTCCCAGGAGCACATTACATGTGATCTCACCACAAAACCTGGCTGAAGCATCCCAGGCTGTTACGAGCACACAGCTCTACCTGTCGGATCTCCCAGGAGCACATTACATGTGGTCCACCACAAAACCTGGCTGAAGCATCTGAGGCCTTTTTCATCCTGTCCAGATCTCCCAGGAGCAAATTACATGTGGTCATGGAAAAACCTGACTGAAGCATCTGAGGCCTTTTTCATCCTGTCCAGATCTCCCAGGAGCAAATTACATGCCATAGGACAAAACCTCGCAAGAGCATCTGCCAGATATCCCAGGGCACCGAATTACATGCCATAGGCAAAACCTCGAAAGACTATCTGCAGATCTCCCAGGGCACAAATTACATGTCCTTCCAAGCAAAACCTCGCAAGAGCATTTTCCAGATGTCCCAGGGCACCGAATTACATGCCATAGGAAAAACCTCGAAAGACCATCTACAAATCTCCCAGGGCACAAATTACATGCTTACCTGCACAACCTGATCCACGGCCACAAAGTATCATCTGATACTCATCAAACATCATCCTGATGTACACATGATCATACTGATCATCATCACTACAACATCCTGCTGCATGTCATCTGGAGCAACATCCTAAAGCTCGTCATCCATGATCATCCTGATCATACAATGCATCCATATGATGCACACCAAGTATCCACCTGATACATACATAGATACATGATCCACACAATGTATCCATCAGCATACATGATCTACCTGATCATACAAAGATACATGATCCACACAATGTATCCATCAGCATCCAACATGATCCGTACATACAATACATACACATGATCCAACCGATCATATCTAGCATCCAACATGATGCATACATATATACATATAATGATCCAACTGATCATATCCAAGCAGAAACCAGAACATCATCCTGATGCTCATCATCCAGCGCTTACATCCACAGCCATGTGAAGGATCCTCCTTCCAACATGCTTGGAATGGCTTCAGCAAATGTGTCCATCACTTCTTCCTCGAAGTGTCCTCGATTTGAAGAACGCCAAGCCTCTCTCTGAAGTACTCGAACTTCACCCTGGCTAGTGGCTTCGTCAGCACATTTGCAATCTGCTTATCCGTCGCAACATACAGGAGCTTCACAGCTCCTCTTTGCACCATATCCCTGATATAGTGATATTTGATCTCTATGTGTTTCAACCTGTCATGAAACACTGGGTTCTCGGACAGCTTCACACAACTCTGGTTATCACAGAAGATACCAGTAGGATCCAACGGGAGATCAAATAATTCAGACAGTAGCTTCCGTAGCCATACTGCCTCACAACTAGCTGAACAGGCTGCAACATACTCTGCCTCAGCTGTACTCAGTTCTACACAGGACTGCTTCCTACTAAACCAAGAGATCACCCCTGATCCCATACTGAAGTAGCACCAGATGTGCTCTTCCTATCTGCAGCACTGCCAGCCCAATCTGAATCAACATAACCCTGCAGGTTAAACTTTTGATTCGCCTCATACTTGAGCCCATAATCCACTGTACCCTTCAGGTACCTCAGAACATGCTTTACAGCAACCAGGTGAACACTCCTCGGATCCGTCAGGAACAGGCTCAATGTGTTCAGAGCAAAGCAAATGTCTGGTCTCGTGTTCGTCAGGTACATCAAGGACCCAATCATCTGACGATACATAGAGACATCAATCGGCTCAGATGAAGCATCACATAGAAGCTTCAGATTTGATGCCATAGGTGTGGCCATGGCCTTGCAATCCATCATCCTGAACCTCTTCGGGATCTCTACTGCATATTTCCCTTGTCCAAGGAAGATTCCATCTGCACTCTGCCACACCTCCATGCCAAAAACAAATAGTGCATCATCCCCAAGTTCTTCATCTCGAACTTGGTAGTAAGCTTCTGCTGCGTGTCGGCAATCAAACTATTTTCACGTGTAACAAACAGGTTATCTGCATACAAAAGTAGTATCACTGGATTTCCTTCCTCAACCTTGTAGTAAAGGTTGGAATCCGCTTTACTCTTGGTAAAGCCCAAACTGGATAGAAAGATGTCTATCCTACCATACCAAGTTCTGCACAAATATTTGACTACACCATGCTGTCTTGAAATCCATCTGGTGTATCTACTATTTCATCACTTTTATATTTCTCAATGCTGTCATCTGCAATATGCTTGATTTGATAGTTCCATTTGGAAGTCATAACAAACTTCCCTTCACGTCTTGGGATTATATCCCAAACATCATTCTTCATGATCGACGGATCATGGCATTCTATTTCTTCATCCCAGATCCTGGGAACTTCAATATCTTCAATAAATATCTTTGTTGCTGGAACAAATGTTGTAGTCCTTTTGTAGGAGATGGCATACGATCTTTCCTACACAACAAGTTAAATTGCATGATTAGAAAACATCTCATAGTTTTCAGAACAAATTCTTACACATAAAGAAATATGTCATACAGTCATGCAATTATCTTAGCCAATGCTTCAATACAACATTTATCCATATCCCATAACTTTCTAGATGCCTTCCAATCTCTACCAGAACATTGTTAAGAGTGTGCACAACTCCCAACATGTCAGCAAAGAGGTTTCATTCTAGATAAGTAGCAATGGAATGTTGTACAGTGCCATAGGCCACTTACCCATGTATATTAGTAGTATACTGTTCATCAATGCAACTATACATATCCTAAGTCTAGGAACATGAGCATATACATCATTGAACAATTTTATTTAAACAAACACATATGCAAGAAATTAAAATACTTATCTTTGTTTGTTCGTTGGGTGGACTCCCTATGAGTCTTTGCTTTCTTGCAGGAGCTGCTGGAGTCCTAATCTGCAGTAGCTTCTTCTACACCTTTCTGTTGTGGAATGTAGAAAGATGGTCAACTCCCTCTGAATATCTGCATTCTTGCAGAAACTACTGAAGTGTACTCCCTCTTGATCTTTGCTCCCTGGATTACCTGTCCTTGAACTTATATACATTCTCAATCCCTATGCATGCTTGTTAGTATCATCATTGTGTTATCCTCTAGATCTAATATAAAATCATACATTCATTAGTATACTATTAAAACACAATAATCTCAAGCATGTATAGTCATGATCATTTCAAACAAAAATAGTAAGCATTATTATTCAAGGTTTATGCAGGATTCTTATGGTTAGTCAAATCATAAGAAACATAACATATCTAAACCTATAATTACTCAAACCTATGACTCTTCAGATTAGTTGAATCATCAATCAAGATAAGAGATATAATATGCATAAAACCTGTGATTATTCAAACCTATACCTTCATGATTCTTCTGGTTAGTCAAATCAATCAATATAAGAGACATAATTCTTTTACTTATATTCCTATTTGACCATAGGACTTTTCTGGTTAGTCATATCATCAATCAAAGTAAAAATCATAATATGCCTAAACCCATGAGTACTAACTTCAATGAATAATCATAATCAATCATGCCAAGTATACTTAAATAAAGGATCTTATCACAAGGTGAGATTCTAACTTGATATAGGAAAAACATACCTGGATTAGCATGCTAGCTAATTATGTCTAACATACTCACATGATGTCTTCTTGTTCTTCTTCAATGACTTGTGCTAGTAACCTGTATATCTCATAGGTTAACCATTATAAAACCAAGTTATACATACCTCGTAAATGGATCTTTTATGAGATCCATGACAATGGATGAATCTTTGTCCTCATGTCATCATGATCATATGTTCTTTGAACCAGAACATGATTTGTCTTTCTTGGTGTACCTTTCATGTTAGTAGACAACATAAATCTCATACAACACCATAATGCATTAGTACAATCATAAGTGTCAACACCCTAATCAATGAATATTTTCTATTGTGCATTCATAGTTTTATTAAGGTGATATGACAAGTCTAAAATCAAGATTGTACTAACCGTAATAACATGAAGACAAACATACCATAAACTTAATCATGAACAAATCTCAAAACATACCTCGATGAGTCATACCTGTCGAGATCGCTTGTAATCTCCTTATGTAAAGCCTTAGCCTCATCTCCCTCTGAAACAGGAACTCCTTCACTTATGCAGGTGACCAATCCATCTTCTTCTAGGATTAACCCAATCCACTTGATTTGCAAGAACTGGACCTGGAGCTGGATATGGGTTTGTCAGAGAAACCCCAAAAATTCAAACTTTGAATTTCAAACTTCTGAAAGGATAGAAATATGCGCCTTGATGAGCTGATCAAGCTGGTATATTTAGAATTTGAAAACTACAAAGTTTCACTCCTCAATTTTGCCTTTGAGACTTCTGGATTCACTCGACGTGACCCTGAACTGGGGTTTGATGAAGCCCACTCTTCTGCCCAGTCAAAAGGTTTGATCCAAAGCTCTAAGCTTCTATTTTTCTGAGGAGCTTCCAGCCATGGTCACAGATTTCAAAAATTCCCATTTTTACAGAAGCCCTAATTTTCCACTTTTCTGATCAAAGTCCCGAACTAGGGTTTGATCAAGACCGGCCTTCTGACCAACCAAAAATTCTGATATTGGTCTCTAAATTTCTATTTTGATGAGTAGTATCCAGCCGTGGTCTCCGATTACAAAAATTCCAACTTTCTTCAAAGCCCTAAATTGTGGAAGCCATGAATGAAGGTACCAAAAAATAATTCTGTTTTGACAGAAATATGTACCTGATTGTTTCTGGTGTAACTCCGAAATTTTTGATCCACAGGGTCTGAAAAAGTTTTCTGAGATAGCTTGACCTGTTAGCTTTCCATCCTGACAGGTCTGACCTCAATTGGATGTTCTGAGAGAGAGTTATGCCAAATGTCGCAACGTGACCTGTTTTGGGAAAATACAGGAGAGCGAACTTGTACGGCATACCACGTGTCACTGTTTGACCTTCGGCCTCTGAAAAAGTTTTCTGAGATATCTTGACCTGTTATATTTCCATCCTGACAGGTCTGACCTCAATTGGATGTTCTGAGAGAGAGTTATGCCAAATGTCGCAACGTGACCTGTTTATGGGATAATACAGAAGAGCTAACTTGTACGGCATGCCACGTGTCACTGGTTCAACTTCGGCCTCTAGAAAAAAGTTTCTGAGATAGTACAGTCTGTGTACTACCTGTCACTTTTCACGAAATTTCATTTGGAGCTTCCTAGCCCAAGTTATGACCTTTTTCCCAAGGTCACCTGATTTTGACTCAGATCTGGAAGAGGCAGAAACCCTATATTGTACAGATCATAAATCACAAAGTACAACGAATTAGAGGTTGTCCTTTGGACACAAGGTACCTGGAGATTTTAGCTTCGTCCTGTAACAATTTCAGATCCAAAAAATTCGCCAAAACGGATTTATAGTGAAAGTGCTACGATGACTGGTTTTTGCTATATCAAGCCCTAGCATCGTAAGTGCAACAAGTGTCATACATGCCATATCATGCCTTCTTTCAGGCTAGCTCTGATTCCATGTTAAATTTTCTGAATTTACTTCAATATGATCTAGGATCTTAACTGAGAGAACAACATGTACAGCATATCTACAGCATATCAATCATGGAGACAATAATGCAAGCATACAAGAGACACAAAGATTTACTTGGGGAAAACCATAAAGGTGAAAAACCCCAATAACTTCCTCAGAGATAGATAGAGCAATGATACAACCAACCAAGAGAGATAGCCATAACCTAGTAGTATATCCTCCTCCTCCATAAGTGCGCCACTCCTCCTTGAGTGCATGTGTGAGAAGTGAGTGAGTAAATAGAGTGCCTCCCGCACTCTATTTATACTTGACTTGACTTGCCCTTTTACCTAACTCATGTAGGCTCGAACTTAACCACATAACATAATGCTGAGTGGGCCGACCCCCAATAGGGTGGTCTAATAACCCTTTGACCCACATGGCCGACCCCCAATAGGGTGGTCTAATAACCCTTTGACCCACATGACTTATACAGGGCCGACCCCAAATAAGGTGGTCTAATAACCCATCAAGTATAAGTTACGACACTTACAATATAAATGACGACACTTCCTTATAGAGGAATAATACCATCTCTATAGGAATACAATATACATATATGTGAAATACATTCCGAAGTTACATATACATCAACATATAACGACCATGGGACATGGAGCACCATTCAGGAGAAAGGATAGCTAATCAAAGAGGTAAGACATCTAGTACGTGATCCTTAAGTAGATCTAGGAAACGTGTTTATAGTCTGTTCTATTTGTTCTAGACTCGCATTGAGCAAGGGAGATCCTACTTGTGTCAACTCGAGTGGATTGTCCAGTAACAGTTGCATGGGATTCGGTTGCAGTTGTTTGGGCTGCACGTACTGCGGCTGCTAAACGTATTATGGCTGCTGTGGAGCCATCTACATCAGAGCATATTGCGGCATAAACTGTTGTGGTTGCTGCTACGGTACAAACTGTACCTACGGTTGAGGTAGTGGCTGGGCTACCTATGGCTGTGGTTGCGGTTGTTCAGCGGCCGTTGATCATCCTTCACATAGAAGGCATTGTACGTTCACTCCTGAAGTAACCCATACGCCCGACAATCCTTGTCTTCATGTCCCACTGATTTGGAGAAGGTATAATACAGATTCATCGGTTTTGTGACCATCTTCTGCATGTATTGACACTCCTCGTGGCGGTGCCCATATACCTGGTAAACATGATGCCACAGCATACCGCATCCACTCAATGGATTTGGTTCCCCTGAAACCAGATAATTGTGGAAGTCTGGGCAATTATCCTTAGTATGCCTCTCTCCACAACATCTTGTGCACCACAATTCTTCACATTGTTCCTTGCCCTTCTTAAGGTCTTGCAGCTGTATGGTCAAGTTAGCCAACTGGGTCTGAATCTGTGACATACCAGCTGCGTTCTCACTGATTGGCGAAGCTTCGAACCGCATTGCAATTTCTAGGGCTTCGCTTGGCGTTGTAATGTTCTGTTGCATCAGCGGTAGTCGAATATGTGGAAGCAATGCTGCAATGAACCATTCTTTATGTTGGACATTGCTCATGTCGAAACTGACTCTCGCCATCAGCGTTTCAAATCCTTGATCAAAATCCCACACCGTTTCATTGGGATACTTCTTAATCTCTTTGAGTTCGATAATATACTGCACCTCAGACATTGTTTTTTTGAACTCAGCAATCAATCTAGCGTGAACTTCATCCAGTGTCTTCTCTAGAGTGCCTACAGGAACCTGCACAAATTTCATAAACCAATCTAATGCGCGACCTCGAAGAGTTGTCGCCAGTTGTCCTTTCTTGGCATTATCATCAGTGGTTTGCTTCACAGTCCATACTGCTTCACATAAGAACTAGTACTGCTAAGGATTATCCATTCCATTCTCGTGGAACAACGATAACTTTATATCTTTGCCCGCCATCCTGGGCTTCCTTCCTCCAGTCACTGAGCTACTAGCAATTCAATTCTGTTGATTTGATGAACACGGTGGTGTCAAAGTTGTATTTCCTACTGGTTGAGCGATAATGAGCGGAGGTGTGGGTACATTGGTACTGGGGTTTGGACCTACCTCTATCCTGGGCGTAGCCTGGTTGTCCCTGTCGGCACTGTAAGGTCGCTTCATCTTGTGTGGTCTTCCTTTGTGGCCTTGCGTTTCGATCGCAACAGGACCTTATCCTGTCCTCTGCCTCTTTTCCTGTCGAAACGTTGCTCCTCCCCTTGTAAGACCACTCTCTTCCTCAGATTCCCTCACAGTCTCGTCATGACCTGAACCCATCTACCCCGTATCATTCCATGCACCGCCCCCCCCCCGTCGTCACAGTACCCACGGCCTCTGCCCACCAGGGTTTTTACTGATCAAGATGCATCTTCAATATGCCTTTTTCGCAAATGAGCATCTTAATGGACAGTTGTAGCGACAACAGAAATCTTCCCTATGGTCCGCGGAAGAAATATCTTTCGGCTTCACTATAAGACTTGTTCATATCAACCACAAATTCAGTGATATAGCCTTCTAGTATGCTATCCAGCCAAACTTCGACAGCCCATGATGCTTTGTTGTCAACTTCCTGCAGCTCCTGGATCAGTTTTGGGCTCCAGATCGTTAATTCACCACCTTGGAAGTTTCTCTTCTAAAAGGTCAACTTTTCCAACCACTCAAACAAGATGACTGGGAATTCACAGAAAAAATAATTATGCGAACCGTCGTGAATGTACCTTTCCACCCACTGATCTACCGTCAGTCGAGGGTTCTGATTTTCTTTTTCAGCGAACTCTTGCAACTTCTGGTCAAACCAGCTCTGGATTTCCGGTTGGGTCGGATGCCACAACATATCCTCCCGTCACTTCGCGCTACGGTCCCTGCAACGGAACCATTTATTGACACAAACCCAGTCGATAGGGGTTCCCAACACTGTCGACACCCAAACCACCACAATCTCCCTCAGCACCGGCCAAGACAGGTTTTACCCTGTCCAGCAACACGTGCAGAGCAGATGAGGTCTCACCTGAGATGTTCAAGGGAGAGTTGACGGAACCATGTTTCCGCCGAATGAAGGAGGATGTTGTGGATCAATTACTTAACTTATTGCAATTCTTCGGAAATAGATTCAGACATTCAACTTAGGCATTTAATCATAATTACGACATCATTCAATAGGAAAAAATCATAATTGCAACAGATATAACAATAAAGCATTAATCACAGCAAGGAAACATCGCATCATTCATATATTCATATTGCAGAATGTATTACCATAGATAAACAGGAAAGACACAAGAATTCTGCTCAAAAGCTCTGTCACATCATATTACTTTGCAAAAACCCAGATACAACAAGATACTTAGTCTCCAGCATCAAATCAAGATCTCTCAGATGTTAAGCTTTTACAATGCTCCCAAAAAGATATCTCAACACTTATAAACTTACGTCTATTTATAGGCTTGCGCCTTTACATTGTTTGTCCACTTTCTAACTACTTCTTTAATCGACACTTCAAAGCAAATGACCCGAAAACCCACATATTGCAGTTCAACTGACCCAAAATTACATAAAATATTATCACTTGCACTTCATCTTTCCGCCTTCTGTGGTACCTTCGACCTTGCGAAGCATCCGCGATGCTGCGATGCTGACTTGTCCAAACCACCTACCAACACTTGCATTGATTGCAAAAGGTTTAAGTAGATTAATTGGATTAACAAAATGGTATTTAGGCTCAAAGGTATCAAAGTAGAATATTCATTAGTGCTTGGCCATCTTTTCTCCATTGGTGATATACTTTTGACTGGTTGTTGTTTATAAAAATATTGAAGCTAGGGTCACTTGTTCGTGCTATAGTTGGTTATCTTGTGGAGGAATATTGCGACTTATTAAATCTATCCTTGAGAGTGTTCTTATTTTTTGGTTTTCACTAACACATGTCCCTAAAGGAATTCTAAACAAAATCTAGAAAAATGCTTCAACTTCCTATGGACTCCAGTAAGAAACAAAAAGAAGGTAACCCCTCGTTAAGTGGTCAAATTTGCCAACACCAAAGGGAAATGGAGGGTAGGGCCTAATAAAAATTTACCTATTTTGAGAGGCCTTAGCAACAACGAATTTGTGAAGACTTCTTCTGAATGAATTCCTTTGGGGTAAGATAACGAGGAGAAAATATTTCAAGAAGTACTCTAATGAAGAATGGTTGAGATCGGAGAACAAATATCTAAGGTGAGCCTTGCATGTTTGGAAATGATTGGTATAAGAATTCTTAGTTCTAGGCAGATGGGTGGCCTATGGCCTAAAAAAATTCATACAAAATCATCCCTGCAGCTTTTCTAGAGACAGAATCTCTTACATTGTATTCATAACTCTGTCTGACAGCGTTCACGACAATTCTGCCCTCAGTCTGCTTCGATTATCATCTCTCTGTGCGTTCGCGTGTTTTGGTGTTTTGATTTTTGGAGATAATAGCACGAGCTCTGAAGCCATAATGGCCCGTGGCCTGCAATTATATAGTTGAAACCAATAATATCATTATGGTCGAAATCAATTATACAGTCGAAATAAATGGCAGGAGCTGTCGAGCCATAATGGACCGTGGCCTGCAATTATACAGTTGAAATCAACAATATCTTGTGATAGTGAAGGTGTGAGTGGCCCAGAAGAGAGCAAATCATATTCAGTAATATCGGTGTGACTCGTCGCTTTCGAGCCCGACATTGCAGCGTCAACAAATTTGTAAAGAATATCTGCAGCATATGCACTTGCAGTACTGCTACTGCCATGGATGGAGTTTAGCTGCATAGATTTTCCATTAGCGAGAGATGCCTTTCTTTTCTTAGAAACATGTTGAATACCTAGCAATCATGGATAAGATTTTTTTCCATCCTGATTGGTGGTAGTATCCTAGTATCTTATATTAGTAGAGTTTAGGTATTTGTTGATTATTTTATTAGTCTTCTTTCTTTAACATATAAAATCTAAAATCTAAAAATGAGTATAGTATATACAATTACAGAAGTTTTTATGAGTTTTTTATCAATAGAAAACTTGGTATAGGTGAGGATGGCTATGAACTTCCAATCTAAGTATACGTGAGAATGACATGTAAACTATCTCTTTCTCTTTCTCTTTCTTGAGATGTAAGCTATTTAGGTCCATTTCCTTTAGCAATGTAGTGTAGACAATATTTTCATTTACATCTCAATTGCTCTCTATCTAATTGCCTAAATTCATGGCTAGCATGTTCTTATTACGGGCCTCCTTATTATATTTCTTTGGATTCAACTCTCAATGTATCTTCCAACACTTATCTTCAATGTGACCATCATTGCTTGGATCCTTGAATTGATCTGCAATTATTGTTTTCTTCTTACCCTTTCCTTTCCACTTTTTCTTTCCCTCCTTGGAAATGCCTTATTGATTAGACTACTTGGAACCTTTGGTTGTCCTTTCTTATTGTCCATGTCTATGTATTGTTCTTACATTTAATCTGTGTTAATGGTCCTTGGTTGAATAACATGGCATGCCTCTTTAAATAACTATTGAAACCAGCAAGTTACTTGAGGAGTACATTTAGGTCCTTGGGATATATTCTCAACATAATGGGTTGTTTTCTAAATGTAGTGGTGTACTCTTATACACTATACCCTTTCTTATATAGTAATTTTAATTCCAACATATGCATTTGTCGTCTTCGTACCTAATAGTGTAAAATTGGAACATAATGTAGGACTTCAATTTTAAACATCTCCGACATAGTTATTGGGAGATCAAACTCTAATCTAAATCTTTTTGTGCACTTTGCACAAATTTTAGTAAAGGTCCTCTAACTTCAGTTGAGAAAGTGTTAGTTTTTTCTCTTCTCCTATTCTCCTATGTTATGCACATTAAAATAGACTTCTAATTATTGAAACCATTGATTCAAATTTATAGCATCGATCTCACCTTAATAGGATTTGATGTTCACTTTCAGTTTTACTTTGATTAGAAACTGAGAAAATGTGATATTGAAACTTGGTCTCTCTTTTTATGGTTCCTTTTTTGGATCTTCTTCTAGTTATTATTTGTCTTCAATTTCCAATTTAGAACCAACGTTCAAGTTACGGCTACCACACACCTCAAAAACTCTGAACATACTCTCTAGATTGGCCTTGAGGAGTGGCATGTTGTGCTAGATGTGAAAACATTGTTATTAAGACTTTGTGAATCTCTTCTATGATTAATCCCAAAGTCTTCATATTAATATTTTGTGCATATTTTTGAGAATTTTCTTCTCTGATTAAATTGTGGCATCTATCATCTATTGATCTATGTCTTTACATAGAGATTTACGTTATGATATAACATCCCTCTACATTGAAATATTTGCATTGGGTAATGCAATATTTGCATGATATCATTTAGTTAAATAGCCAAAACCCTAATATGATTTGGTTACAACATTTAGTTGAGTAGATAGAATAACCATAGTTAGTTGAGTCGAATGGAATCTATGATCTATTCATCAGATCATTGTTGGAGCCAAAACATCCATTCTTGATCCATCTGTTCTGTCCATTTTGTATGATATCATTTATTTAAATAGTCAAAACCCTAATTTGATTTAGTTAGCATAGTTAACCAAGTAGATAGTGTTGGCTTATGGTTGTGTGCGAATGCAACGAAGAGGAATTATGGCCAATATTGTGGTCATTAATGAGTTAATTGGGTAAAAATGGGGTCAAATTGAATTTTGTTTATGTAAGTGGAGATAGTAGATAATTTATTTCCGACCTCCACATGGTATGTTAAATAGAGGGTTTGAGAGGTCATTGAGATATCATGCATTATGTTTTCATGTAAACCCCTCTCCAAACCATTGAGGATTTGTAGGTGCATAAGAGAAAGGTCAAGGAGAGAGTTCTACACTCCCTTTCACACCATGGGCAAGGGAAGTTTATGTAATCAATAATTTTATAATGAATAAAGAAGATCCGATTTGGATTTGTGTCTATTATGTGCTATTTTCTTGTTAGATTATTATTATGTGTGCAAAAATATGAATGCTAATATTTCCACAACCCTAATTTGACTATATATTCGCATCTAATATTTATGTGGGAATTTAGTAATTGAAGTTTGCTGCATTGCTTTGATTCCGAGAATGTTATTTCTTAGTATTGTTAAGATTCATTGCTTAGAGTGAGGGAAATCTATGATATATTGATCTATGTCTTTAGATTGATATTTGAATTGTGATCTAACATCCCTCTAATTTGAAATTTGTGCATTGGGAAATACAATATGATATAATAATATCAAGTTAAGATGCATTAATTTCATTGATATTACATTTTGTATGATATCATTGAGTTAAATATACGTGTAATTCATCATTCAATTTCAAAGAAGAAAATTTTACAATGATGGAGATGAGGAGATTTTCCATTGAAACTTGCTTGGGGTTTGAAAATCCATAAGTCACAAGGATTAAGATTGGAGAAAGAAACTATAAATATTGGAAATAAAGAGAGATAGGGGCTCACATTTACAACAATATATCGAATTAAAGGAAAATAATGTTTGAACTCAACTTCCTTTCACATATAATCGATATGAGAAGATGGCGAAGGGGGTAGAAGTGGCTTTAAGAAAAATATAAGAAGGCACATTGAGATTGATTACTCTAAAATATATATGTAATTCATCATTAAATTTCATTACATTTCACATGTATATATTATCTTTGAACATGATTATTACTTTACTACAATTGACCATTTTCGTCATGTAAATATCTTTATTTTAATTTTTAGATGAGAGGATTTTATTGTGGTAATTTTGGTTTCTAAGCAATATTATTTTGATGTAGCCAAGATGATTGGAACTAGCATAGATCTATATTATCTCTTGCTCTATCAATTGTTGAGAGGGATAAAATCCCTTGAGGGGGAAACTTTTCCTCAAATTTAAGACTTTAAAAGGGGTTTGCACCCAAAGGGATTTGATCCCTCTCAGTTCTTGATAGATCCATAGTTAAGCTGAATCTATGGGGTACCCCAAGAATCATATTTCTAATATCAAGATGATACCCCGTAAAGCTCACTCTAGTATTCAATATATAGCCTTTGGGGAGAATTTTACAAAAAATAATTTTATTAGTACTTATTTTTCTCTCAAGGATAAACATGTGTCTCATCTATCCCTTTTACACTAGCCTTTATGAATGAATTATGTGTCATATAGCATTTATGTTCCTCTTACAAGTCTTCATATTCTTACATTTAGTGGCATCTCACTTGCATGCTTTATAGGAATCCATTTCATATTTTCCAAGTGTTAGCTGCTTCAACATGCATGGGTGACAAGTGTTTGTATTAAACTTTTCAAGTCTCTCTGGACGTGTCACATCAAGGCCAGGGAAAATTTTAGGGGCAAAAAATAGCCCATGCTAATTTTCAAGGTTTTCTTTCCAAAAAATACTTGTATTTTCCATTTTTTCTAATATGATTTTCCCAATTTCCATAGGATTAAAATTTTTTACTCTAATAATTTCCAAAATTGTCCAAAAAGTATATAAAATCCTTAGAAAATTAAGTATTTTTTTAAAAATATCGCCAAACATTTTATGGTTGGAAATTTGATAATTAGTAAGATTTGCCAAATTTTCTACAATTTAAGAAAATTATAAATCCTTAACCCTGATCAAGACAACATGTATCATTGTAATTCTAACAAATTTTGGTATCAAAGATACATCTTAACTCATTCACCTTTAATCAAGATATAAACTATCTAAAATGACTTTTTATATATACAATTAATGAAAACCAGTATATGTATCACACTCTCTTTCGCTTTAAGGGCCATAAAGCTATCATTTTGGTCAACAACATCTAGATAAAATGAAGTTAGAGACAGAATCATTTTATTGCAAATAAGAAACAACAAGGTTATTAAAGGAGTCATACTTACCCATCTAGTATAACCCTTTGCCTCATGGTAGTTGCATGAAACTACATATACATCAATTTTAGTAAAAAAAAATATAAAATAACATGACCATATTAGAATCATGGGCTACACATCACATACTTGTATGATAAGCACCACATCAACACACTTTATTCTATTTGTTCCACCTAGATACCCTATCCAATAGATATGTCATAAGTGACATTCATACCTCATTGCGCTACATGAGCCATACATTTGGTTCATTTACATGGATTGAAAAGCATGCCGCATAAATGTTATATATGAATGATGAGTACTCATATCCTATCTTGTAGGATCTAATCAATGTGGGTGAGAAGGTGACTAGACTTCTTACTAAGGATTGACCATATGCGATTGAAAACCTCCATATACACAAACACTATCCATAATGAAAATACAACACAAAATCAAGGAACTATGTACTAAGTGTAGTTAACATTAAGGTAACATAGTCACTTTGTTAAGTGTTGAATTCTTAAGAATTATTTAGGATATTGATTTTTTTTATGATTAAGTATGTTTTAAGTATTTAGAATTTTCTACGTAGTTGAATATTGAAGTTCTAACATCAATAGTTTTTTTCTAATTATTATTTAAGGTGATCAAGGTGTTGATCCTTAGGGTAGAGAGGATCAAAAGGAGTAGGGGAGAAAGGGTAAGGAAGAGGAGGATCTTTCTAGGGAAATTAATGTCATCAATATTAACATTAGCATTAACATAATACATTGCCTATCATCTATATATTTTTATTAGAGTAAATATATAAATATAATTTTCCTCTAGGGTTTTCTCAAATGGTTCCTTTTATCATGACTAATTTCCTCCACCTAACAATTTTTTGACACTAGTACATGGAGAAAGATTTCTTGGAATATGGGAAGGATGAGCTCATTAACGTCTTACTGACTTTTCATATCCACAAGGAGATTTTGCAATGGTGGTATGGAGATGCTCCAGGTACATTAGTGTCACTTTTTGTTAGAACATCGAAAATGAGGATAAGAAAAGAAGATCTTGGTTTTAGGATGACTACAGACCAAATGTTAGCATAAGTTGATGTCTTCTACTAAATGTTGGTTTTGGATTACCAAAATCCAAGTGTATGGTGGTTTAGGATGACCATAATCCTAGTTAGTAGAAGCTTATTTATTCTACTAAATAGTTCTTTTGGATGACCACAAACCAATGGTAGATGGTTTCTTAGGATGACCACAAAGTAAGTTTAGATGGTAGTTTAGGATGACCATAAACCTGGTTATTAAAAGTTTATTTATTCTATAATACGGTGTTTTTATGATGACCACAAACCAAGGGATGCTCTAGAACATGGCCCTATCTCTATCTCTTGGCTAAAGTCAGAATATCACTCTAGCTCTAGCTACTAGCACCAGTTTTGGATATGACTCAAGGTCACTTGTTTTCTATCTGTATGATATGTCTAGAAAAATTGAATCATAACTATCAACCATGATATTCCTCCCTTCTCAAGTACAATGTGACAATAAGGAAGACTTTCTATTGCATGACGTGTTAAAAAGAAAGCCTAAATTCTTTGATTTGAATGATATATCTTCTTGGTTGTTGATGACCATTGCTAAGAATTGATCCAACCATTGTGAATATTTAGTCTTGTAGATTTCATCAATGTCGAACATCTATCTAAAGAATGATTATGTTTCATGTAATGATGAAAATGATGGATATTGAAACACGGATCCTCCAATGTGACCAATTCGATGACAATGTACTAGAACATGTAAAGATGAATTGTCTTGAGGGAATATAGAACTTTGAAATTGTACTAGTATGGAATAGTCTTGAATATGAAAGGTCACTTCCTTATCATTTATGATACCTATTCAGTGTTTGTTTTTCTTGATTTATTCCTGAGGTTTGATGATGGGCCTCGAAATATTACATTGAATATGTACATGATAGGCTTTTCTTTTTGGATCTAAAATTTCTTCAATGAGTTCGTCATGTTCTAATGACTGAGAGGAATCATTATCAAAATAAAAAAAGAGGGCTATTCTAAATAAGAACTAGTTTAGAATGATAGTCCTTCGATGTATTTCATTATGTAGAGCTATGATTGAGTCTGAAGAAGTTCTAGTTTGGCTTGTGAATCTTGAAAACAGGTTAGCACATATTGGAGAGATGCTTTGCTAATTGTGATTGTATTGTCAATAGTAGTGAGTACTAGAGTGCTCATTAAATCTATAATTATTCACTTTGAGAAGTTTTTAAATATTGAATGGGGCCTCCTTATGTAGGTAGGTCCATAATACAATTGACTTGACAATCAAGAAGAGGGCTTCTTTCAACTCTTCCATTTGACATAAAGACTCAACAATTGGAAATCCAACTCAAAAAATGAGGGTTGTCAATTTTTACCTTGAATGCATCCATTACAATTCAACTTAGTTTTGATTTGACACTCACAAAAAGATATTGCAAGTACCAATATATGAGAAACATATAAAAAAATTATTGTTTGCAAGTTACAATTTGATGTTGAATCTGAAATTGAATTAATCTTCAAGATGAATGTTTTAACTATGTGGAAATAATCTAACTCTATGTAATAAAAAATAGGCTGAAATTATGCCTCTTCAACTGTTACCTAAAATTGGATGCTCCGGGTTCTTCGATGATTCTTATTTGTGATTCCAAGGCCACTTCTCTTCAACAAATACAAGTGTACTTAGATACAATTGCTTTAAAAGGACTAACCTCCAAGAAACAACAACGGTCAATCATAGTGCCGTAATTCATTTCCATAAGAATGGGCACTCAGATTATTTTTAGACAATAATACTGAGTGGTTTGGAACTCCCACAACCAAGAATGTCTTCCAGGAGTGACAACATGAATGCTACTATTTATCTTTTTACTTCCTTTTGAGAAACTAGAATGTGGTACCAACTAGTCAAATTATCCAAGTAGAAATTGTTTTCAATAGAGGACCTGATCAAAGCTACATCTATGGAGGTGTAGATAATGCCACATATGTTGATTTTCCATCAACAACTCGCCTATCAAATAGTGTTTTTTCACTCAATATTATTAAATCTTGTTAGTACGATTCTTTGTCAAGAGTCTTTTGAACTATTAAAAAGGCACCAATATGTAATAGTGGTTAGTTTGTGTTGAGGCATGGTTGATTTAAGTGTGCCATTGGATATAAAGAAAATATTGGTTAGTTTGTGTTGAGGCATGGTTGATTTAAGTGTGCCATTGGATATAAAGAAAATTTTATTGCTTGAAGGGTAGGATGGAGAAGTTGATGTAGATATTTAAAAGATAGAAAAGACCATGTAGAATTGGATCAAATGAATTTCTGGATATTGAAGTGAGAAGCCATAGCTCTTTTTAAAGTGGTCTTGGAGCTTCTTGATGTGATTCAATTTCGGCCTCCTAAAAATACTATCAACTTTTCTTGAGAATTCTTTAAAAATATATCATTGTTTGTGCTTTTGTGGTTTTGGTTTCATATGTGTAAGAGCATTTGTTTTGGCCTATGAAACTCCATGATCGATGTGGAATAAATAAGTACCACTGCAATGTATTTGTGGAAATCAATAATTATATAGGAAATTAAGAATTCCTCTGATCAAGCACCATGGCCGACACTAGCTTCAGGATGGTGTTATTGGGCACCTTTTTATTGGATTGAATATGAGTAGATTTGACTTGATTGTACGCGTGGCAACGAATTTATCATTGTGTTAATGCTAGAAGGATGCCAAAATTTAGTTGTGAATAAGAATAAGTGCACCGAACGAAGGAATTGCAATGAACCATCCATCTCTAGGTGATAGTCTTTAGTTTTCAGGGTTCTTTTATATGCCCTTAGTGGAGCATGTGAAGCATCCATCTTTTTGGTGATCATTTTGATGGAAGGCATGCCCCAAAATGGTCTTTGAGTTATATTTTGTGATCTAGGAAGGCATGCACTTCATTAGAAATATTATTTAGTATCATGTGTCTAAGTGCTCCTTTAATTCTCTATTAATGATCTAGTTGCAAACATCTTTAGAAAGTTTCTTATATAAGCAAAGTTTCTTAAACTTCGATATATTTTAGGAGTTCAATATTTTTCATTAATAGGGGATAGGCTCTAATTCCTCTTTCCTTATCCTATTGTGTCACCTTTGTAAATCTTTCAATCCTATCCCAAGTTGTTCTTAAGGGGGATTTTAAGATACTTTAACACTCCTGACTTAGTTAATATCAACTTGGTTTAATGTTTCTTTAAGTAAAGTTTGTTTCTTTAGTATGCATTTATAAGTATGTAATCCAACAATAACAATATGTTCTAGACATAAAATGATTTGACTATTCATCCTCACCTCGATCTTAATATCTATTGATCCATGGAATAGCACCCAATTAGTCCATGATCTATATTTAAAAAGTATGAAGGGTATTTTTCTTGATGATTGGTTATGAGAAACTCATATACAGATTATTTTTGCTTTTGCATCAATATATTGCTTCAAGTAGCTATTTTCCTGGGGTTATAGACTATTTCCCTTTCAGAGGGTTATAACCATGTAAAAACATTGAGGTATTCATCTGTCATGTGTTGCTTAAGGTGTTTGAATTGTCGGGAAATACCATGTTTTAATAAAACAAAAAAAATTAACATTAACATTAAAAATGTGGAAAAATATAGTGGTGACCAATATCTATATTATTTATAAATGTGTAAATATATTAAAAAAGTTCCTTCATTTATACACTAATACATACTAAACTAGCATGCTAATGCAAACATATATATATATATATATATATTGGGCAAGAAACTCTGTCATTTTTTAGACCTAAGGATCCCCATTGAAGTCACATCGGCAATGATTGTGTAGTGGATGAGGGAGCATAAAAAGGAGGGGAAGCAAAAAACATCTAGACATTTGATCCACCCAAGCTTAGAAAAAAGACTTACGTGGGCTTATTTTGATGGAACCAGTCAGGGGGATCCGCCCTTGGGTTGTTCTGGAGCAATTCTATATGTAACAGAGGTATTAAAGTTAAAAATTCACTATAGGCCTGGTCATTGCTCCAATAAAAAGGAAGAGCTAGCAACAATTTGGTCATTACTCAATGCAACATTAGCCTAGAACATTACAAATTTGCAGATTTTCAGTGACTAAAAAATGGTCATTGAATGGGAAAATAACTAGATACAAATTAGATCTCCTTATTTACAACACCCGTTGGGTATCTTCAGAAGGCATATTGGAATGTTTTCATTCATTTCATTTAGACATGTGTACCAAGAATTGAATGAAGAAGCAGACGCTCTATTCAAGAGTGAGTTGTTGTTCGGCCCAGGTGAGTTAGTAGAAGAAGAACAAGGGGAAGGTACCCAAATCAACAATTAGAACTCATGGAAACTAGAAATGGATGATCGTTGTTCATGCAGACATAAGGATTTTAGAGACTGTTCATTCAATAGAAATTTTTTGTGTAATTTTTTGAGTAAGATCAGTGCTGGGTCAAAGCAAGGTATGTAATGAAAGCTCTTGAAGCAATGACGTAAGTCGTTTTTTTTGGACAGTCAATGTTATTCTATATGAATAAATTTTTTTTTTTTTTCGGAATATATATATATATGGATTTTAACTGTATGATTTAAACATGAAACTTCACCAATATTCAAGATCTAAATGAAGCTACAAAAAAAATTAACTTATTTTATTCCATAAAATAATTTATTTTTTTGTAAGGCTCATACGCACAGTGTTTCGAACCGGTGACCTTACACAATGAGTGCCTTAACAATACACCCATTCACTGTCTATTCTACACATCGTGGATTGTCCATAAAATAAAACTTAAATAAATATAAAAATTTCATTATTTTATTTTTTATTTTTTCCAAAGATAAAAACATATTTTTATCCTAATAAAATAAAAAACAAAATCATAAGGTGCCTCTAAACTATCCAAAAATATCATTCCAAAAGTAAAGTAAAAACCCAAACACTTAACTATTACAACTGGCTCAACTTATATAGCTATATCACAAAGACATATTATAATCTTGTCTGTAACGCCCTAACCATGGTGGTGGGATAGGAGTTCGCACCAAGTGAGGCACACCTCGAGCAAGGGGGAATGAGTCTACCAAACTACCTTTGTGTCATGGTTGTATGTTGCAGCATTGCTTGGTGAAGCTGTGGGATATGCGAGGATACCTACACCTCTTGAGGTATTTGGTGTGTTGGTTTCAAATGAGGATTTGACGCTTGAGAGTTTTCCAAATGCGCTACCACCATAGCGCACTACAGATTATCATATAGATCTTGATCCAGGCTCAAGGCCTATTGCGAAAGCTCCTTACAAGTTGCCAGAACCATAGTTAGAAGAGTTGAAGAGGAAGTTGGTTGAACTAATAGATGCAAGATTCATTCAACCTTCAAGGTCTCCCTATGGGGCACTAGTGTTGATTCAAAGAAAGAAAGACACACCGAAGTTGCGGCTGTGCTTGGACTATAAATCATTGAACAAACAAATAATGAAGAACTGGTTTCGGGGGCATCCAACTTAGTCTTAAATCATTGGATTCCATGTTTTGACCCTCAATTAGAACTTTTTGTGTTTCAACATATTTGGGTCCTCCTCAACGATTTTTGGATTGATCTATGGATGGATGTGGAAATGTAGGTGATAGTGAATATTCTTGGGAAGTTTGTAGCTTTGTATGAAGACCTCTTGTTCTTTGAAGATAAATGGGTTACTAGGGTGTTTGTTGGACTAAACCTCAGTAAAGGACTATTTGCGTGATTGGAAGTTGAGTGGGGTTCAGGAAGTTTTGTTCAACCTAACATTATTGGAAGATTCCTTTTAGGTGCTCAACTTGAAACAAGGTTGGAAATCTCGAGCATGATTGTTCTCTTCTAGGAAAAAAGTCCTACATGAAAGTCTAGGTAAAATAAGTTGAGCCTTTTTCTACACATGTTTTGGTTGATGCTACTGGAAATTTACCGCAAGTTTCAAAAGGGAGTCCTTTGCATGAAGCTGGTGGTATGGAATCTCAAGATGTATTAAATCTAAAAGTGAATCACTCTCTGGTTTTAGTAACTCCAGGCCTTTTCACACAGTAAAGGATACAAAGAACTTGCAAAGTTTACTACATAACTTTCTTCAGCTACCAATGACGGATGGTTTCTCATCTCCTCTATCTCCAATTCATGATTTCAATAGTTTCCCTTTGTACCCTATCACAATACCTATCTCTCAAGATTGTCTCAGTGAAGCCTATCATGATGAATATATTTCAAAAAAGGAAAGAGATTCCCCTCCTTTGAAACAAAACCCTCATCATGATGCTCTATACTCTAAGCAAAGGAATATTCCCACTGGTTCTTGTCCCTATCTTCTTAGATCTAGAAATTGTTTTGTTCTCGAGGAGATAGGAATCCTGGATGGGTTTTGACTCCAGTTGATGGAAAATCCTCTTAATCTGTTTGAAAATATTTCATTTCCAAATCCATGTTAACATCCTCCAAGGAAGTAAAGGAGGGAAAACAACAAACCATTGTTGGGGTTCTTAGAGTAGAAAAGCCTTGTTCAAAGGTTACTCAATGATTTTTCTCTCCTCGAATGTGAGAGGAGTTGGGGGCACCCATAAAAGGCAAGGGCGTCTTTGTACTTCATGAAACAATGTGTGTATGCTCAAAATCCATCAAAGCTTTGTCTCCTTTATTAAATCATTGGAATTTTTGTACTGTAGATGTATCTAGCATAATTCGAGTATGAATACGGATTTGAATATGAATCAATAAGGAAAAAATACGTAACAAAAAAATCTACTACGAAAGAAATATTGGAGTAAATTGTAGATTAAAAAAACATATTTTTCAAATTTTAGAAAATTTAAAAATATGAATAATCCATTTATGATTTTCATGTAACAATCATTCTTCACTAAAAGCAACTTGAAAGTATTTCAAATTTAAAACATAATAAACAAACAAACAAACATAATTACAATATGAGCCATAAATAAAATTAATATTTAAAAAAGTCAATTTAATTATACTAAAACATTTTTCCCAAGAAAAATAGTTATACTAAAACAGATATTTTATATAAACACACAAATATAAAAATAAATTATATCTAAATTGTGAAATATAATTTTTAAAACATATCTAATCATACATTTATAAATTTAATCATAAAATATTAAAAAACTAAAATACCAAAATAGATATAAATTTAATCATAAAAATATTAAATAACTAAAATTCTAAAAAAATATAAATCAATCAAACGAAATTCTTATACTTGCCGTAACTAAACTCTAATATTATAATATTATAACTAAAATTTAGGAATAAATATGCTATAAAATAAGTCTAATATTTATCACTAAGTCATTAATTATATGACACGGGAAAAATTGCAATGAGGATAATAACTTTGCAATGAAGTTAAAAACATTTCAGGCTTCAATAACCAGAAATTGAAAATCTGTCATAAAATTTAAGCCCCATACCCATAATCCAAATCTCCTATGGATTTTAATTAAGACATTGAAATTTTGATTCCTAATTTCCTACGGATTTGAACTAAGACATCAAATTTTAGATTTAAGACTAATCAAGGACCGAGCCCTTATTGCATCCTGTATTTAAACAACCAACAATAAGTTGACCATATCTTATCTATACTACATCGAATATTGGTCTATTTTCAAATTCCTTCTTAATTTTCGTATAGGAAAGTCCAATATGACGAAATTATGCTACTATAGAATCTAGTATGTCAAGCGGTCTTGTTATAGCTTGGAGTCCCAGTTTCCATGCTTTCATGATGAGTGTTATCCCTCCAAGTATTAGCTTGGAAGGGGAAGCCAAAAATTGGGAAAATATTGTAAAATCATTAATATTTATGGTCCATATGGAGCACAACATTGTTTTTAGGAAGCTTTAAAAGTTTTGGACTTTCTAGTAGGAGATAATATAATCCGTTGTGATAATCTCAAGCTTAGATTGTATACACATGATATCTAGGGGGATTCTTTGAGACTCAAATCATTTGGCAGATTATTTCATTCATTACTTTGAAGAGTAAGAGATCGTTGATGTTGAGCTACTTCAGTCAGTCTCAACTTGGCGTAATGCAAGGGGAGGTAGAGTGGGAATCTCAAAAAGATTGGATTGACTCTTCATGGAAGAATGAAAGGTCAAATAAGCTGAATGCTATTGGTCATGGGTTGGGTGAGAAGGGCCATCCAACCATCATTAATATTATGTTACAGTTAGCCAAGGAAGAAACAAATCCTCTTGGTCACTTTAAGTTCAACTACGATTGGTTAGAGGATGAGGAGTTTCCTTCTATTGTCACCAATAACTGGAAATTATATGAACCACTCGATAAGGGCTCAACAATGGTAAAATTTTCTAATAATCTCAAGCAGGGGAAAAAGTTGGTTGTTCTTTGGAACATGTATAAAAAGGTTGAACGATAAACTGAGTTGAATTCAGTGGAACTAGAGCTAAGGACTCTTTTTTAGCAAAATTCTTTAGGTTTTCAGTGTTGAGAATTTGGAGAACATGAAAACTTTAGAGGAAAAAAAAGAAACTTTTGGAATTGGATGAAATTTCCTAGAGACTTAAAAGAAAGGCCTTTGTAATGAGAGGAAGGAGACAACAATACAATTTTTTCCATAAATTTACTTATCATAGGAAGTTAGTGAACATGATATGGTAAATGGACCTTCTACGTTGTACTAAATCATATTTGTTTAGAGATTTAGTAGAGGTAGGAAAAACCCACTTCTCGTTTTTGTTTAAAGAACTAGAAGCATCTCACATTATTGAGCGATTGAGAATCATTCAACTATTTTCTAGGTATTTCAATCAATATATGAACTATAGTTTAGATGCTATGGTTAGTAAGGAAGAATTGAAGGCGGTGTTGTCTTCTTTTAATAAGGCTAATAGTACAAGCCCTTATTTCAATTGTTTCCATTGATACCCTATCACAATAAATATCTCTCAAGATTGTCTCAGTGAATCCTATCATGATGAATATATTTCAAAAAAGGAAAGAGATTCCCCTCCTTTGGAACAAAACCCTCATCGTGAGGCTCTACACTCCAAGCAAAGGAATATTCCCACTAGTTCTTGCCACTATCTTCTTAGATCTATAAATTCTTTTGTTCTCAAAGAGATAGGAATTTTGGATGGGGTTTTGACTCCACTAGATGGAAAATCCTCTTAATCTGTTTGAAAATATTTCATTTCCAAATCCATGTTAACATCCTCCAAGGAAGTAAAGGAGGGAAAACAACAAACCATTGTTGGGGTTCTTATAGTAGACAAGCCTTGTTCAAAGGTTACTCAATGATTTTTCTCTCCTCGAATGTGAGAGGAGTTGGGGGCACCCATGAAAGGCAAGGACATTGTTTTACTTCAGGAAACATTAGCTCAAAATCCATCAAAGCTTTGTCTCCTTTATTAAATCATTAGAATTTTTGTACTATAGATGTATACGTAACGAAACAATCTACTATAAAAAAAATATGGAAATAGATTATAGATTAAAACAACATATTTTTCAAATTTTAGAAAATTTAAAAATATAAATAATCCATTTATGACTTTCATGTAACAGTTATTCTTCATTAACAACTTGAAAGTATTTCAAATTTAAAACATAAAAAATAAACAAACATACTTACAATATCAGTAATAAATAAAACTAATATTAAAAAAAACAATTTAATTATACTAAAATATATATTTTCTATAAACACATAAAAATATAAATATAAATAAAAAACACATAGCAGTATAAACATAAATCATAAATAAATGGTGAAATATAATTTTTAAAACATTTGAATCTAATCATACATTTATAAATTTAATCATAACATATTAAAAAACAAAAAAAACAAAATAAATATAAATTTAATCATAAAAATATTAAATAACTAAAATACTAAAATAATATAAAACAATCAAATGAAATTCTCTAAACTCTAACTAAAATCTAATATTATAATATTATAACTAAAATTTAGGAATAAATATGTTATGAAATAAGTCTAATATTTATCACTGAGTCATTAACTGTATGACACGGGAAAAATTGCAATGAGGATAATAACTTTGCAATGAAGTTAAGAATATTTCGGGCTTCAATAACCAGAAATTGAAAACCTATCGTAAAACTTAATCCCCATACCCAGAATCTAAGTCTATGATGGAATTTATTTAAGACATCGAAATTTTGATTCCTAGTTTCCGACGGATTTGAATTAAGACATCAAAATTTTGATTTTGATTTAAGACTAATCAAGGACCGAGCCCTTATTGCATTCTGTATTTAAACAACCAATAATAAGTTGACCATATTTTATCCATACTACATCGAATATAGGTTGATTTTCGAATTCCTTTTGAATTTTTGTATAGGAAAGTTCAATATGACATAATTATGTTACTATGTCATTTAGTATGTCAGGTGATCTTGTTATAGCTTGGAGTCCCAGTTTCCATGCTTTCATGATGAGTGTTATCCCTCCGAGTATCAGCTTGGAAGGGGAAGTCAAAAATTGGGAAAATATTGTAAATCATTAATATTTATGGGCCATATGGGCTCGACAATGTTTTTGGGAAGCTCTGAAAGTTCAGGACTTTCTAGTAGGAGATAATATAATCCTTTGTGATAATCTCAAGCTCAGATTATATACACATGATATCTAGGGGGATTCTTTGAGACTCAAATCCTTTGGCAGATTATTTCACTCATTAGTTTGAAGAGGAAGAGATCGTTGATGTTGAGCTACTTCAGTCAGTCCCAACTTGGCATAATGCAAGGGGAGGTAGAGTGGGAATCTCGAAAAAATTGTATTGATTCTTCATGGAAGAACGACTGGTCAAAGATGTTGAATGCTATTGGTCATGGGTTGGGTTAGGAGGGCCATCCAACCATATTTATATTATGTTACAAATATCCAAGGAGGAAACAAAACCTCTTGGTCACTTTAAGTTCAACTACAATTGGTTAGAGGATGAGGAGTTTCCTTCTATTGTCACCAATAACTGGAAATTATATGAACCACTTGATAAGGGCTCAACAATGGTACAATTTTCCAATAATCTCAAGCAGATGAAAAAGTTGGTTGTTCTTTGGAACATGCATAAAAAGGTTGAATGATGAGCTGAGTTGAATTCAGTGGAGCTAGAGATAAGGACTGCTTTTTAGCAAAATTCTTTAGGTTTTCAGTGTCGAGAATTTGGAGAACATGAAAAATTTAGAGGAAATAAAAAAGAAACTTTTGGAATTGGATGAAATTTCCTAGAGACTTAGAAATGCCTTCTAATTAGAGAAAGGAGGCAACAATACAAATTTTTCCATAAATTTATTGCTCATAGGAAGTTAGTGAACATGATATGGTAAATGGACCTTCTACATTGTACTAAATCATATTCGTTTAGAGATTTAGTAGAGGTGGGAACAACTCACTTCTAGTTTTTGTTTAAAGAACCAAAAGCATCTCACATTATTGAGCAATTGAGAATCATTCAACTATTTTCTAGGTATTTCAATCAATATATGAACTATAGTTTAGAGGCTATGGTTACTAAGGAAGAACTGAAGTTGGTGTTGTCCTCTTTTAATAAGGCTGATAGTACAAGCCCTGGTGGATGGGGCCGTGGAATTATACATGATGGATTTTATGAATTTTTAGAGGAGGATATTTTGAGGATACTGAATGAATCTTGGACATCACACAAAGTTATAGGGACAATAAATTTAAATTTCAATGCACTAATTCCTATGAAAAATGATGTCATTTATTTTGAGGATTGCAAACCAAACTTTCTCTCTATAACCTTCTCTACAAAGTTATTTTGAAGATTATTACAAATAGAATTAAAGGAAAGTTGTTAACATTTATTTCAAAAGAACAATTTGGTTTCTTCTCTAGTCATCAAATTCATTAATGGGTTCAACGTAGGAAGGTCTACATTCAATAAAATTAAACAAACACCCTCTCATTCTTTTAAAGATTTGTATGTCAAAGTTCTATGATAAGGCCAAATGCACTTTCATTGGGTTGGCTCTTCTTCAAATGGGCATGGGTTTGAATACAATTAATTCGATTTTGGGTTGTGTCTCTTCAACATCTTATGTAGTTATTACAAATGGTTCTCCTTCTAATTTCTCTGGATCCTCTAGGGGTCTTAGACAAGCTTTCCCAATTTTCCCTTTTTTGTTTATGTCGATTGCAAAAGGTTTAAGTAGATTAAATTGGCTTGGAAAAATGTGTAGTTAGGCTCAAAGGCACCAAAGTAGAATATTGATTAGTGCTTTCCCATGTTTTGTTCATGGACAATACACCTCTCTTTGGAGATGTCTTAGTTAGAGAAAGGAGGGTACTAAAGGAGATTATGGATAATTAGTCTAGAAACAAGAATGGAGGTGAATCAACATAAATCTTATTTTTTATTTAATTCTCTCTCTCTCCAAAAATAGAGGCACAACTATTTCATATCTTTCCATTCACAACCGATCCCTTATATAGTGGTCTAAAATGCATGGATTTTTTCTTGAAGCCAAAGGATTACATAGTGGTTGACCGGTTGTGGTTTATAAAAAAATTGAAGCTAGGGTCACATGTTTGTGTAGAAATATTTGGACTTGTGAAAACTATCCTTGAGGGTGTTCTCATTTTTTGGTTTTCATTAACACATGTCCCTAACGGAATTCTAAACAAAATCTGGAAAAAATACTTCAACTTCCTAGAGACTCTAGTAAGAAACAAAACAAAGGTATCCCCTCATTAAGTGGTCAAATTTGGAAAAACCAAAGGAAAATGGAAAGTGGGGCCTAAAGAAAAATGCAGATACTTCTTTGAATAAATTCCTTTTGGGTAATATAATGAGGAGAAAATATTTCAAGGAGTGCTCGCTCTATTGAAGAATGGTTGAGAATGGAGAACGGAGAACGGATATCTAAGAGGAGCCTCAAATGTCTGGAAATGATTGGTACAAGAATTCCTAGTTTTAGGCAAATGGGTGGACTAGAAAGTGAATAGAGGAGATAAATTGAGGATTGGTAAGGATCTTTGGGTTGGTGTTTCAAAAAATTACAAAATTTCAGAGGATTTGTTCGCAATCCTGGATGAGAAAGGATTTACTACTTTAGCAAGTACAAGCTCTCAAGAAAATCCTAAAGGATGACTTCAAAATTGGAAATCTCCATAAGATCTGAATTTACAAAGTGTTATGGCCACTTAATGGACCAATTATATTTTCTCACTAACTCAGTGCAATTTTCTTACATGATAGAGATGATGAATTAAAGTGTACTTGGAACAAGGATGTGGGATGCTTAGTAACCAAGCTTGGCTGTGAGGCTCTTTCTTTCATTAATATGTGAGAAAAAAGGTTATGGTAGTGGTCTCTCATTTGGAAATTAGTTTTTTTACTTAATATTAACTTTTTTTTATACCTAGCGAGCCTTTTCAAACAAGATATTAAAATGGGATGATGGACATAAAATTGCATGGTCCAGCTTTTCTAGATACAGAATCTCTTACGCATTGTATTCATAACTATGTCTGACAGCGTTCACCACAATTCTGGCCTCAGTATGCTTCGATTATCATCACTCACTGTGTCCGCGTGTTTTGGTGTTTTGATTGTTGGAACTTGGAGATAATAGCACGCGATTTGAAGCCATAATGGTCCGTGGCCTGGAATTATACAGTCGAAATCAATAGCAGGAGCTGTCGAGCCATAATGGCCCGTGGCTTGCAATTATACAGTTGAAATAAACAATATCTTGTGATAGTGAAGGACCTGTGAGTGGCCCAGAAGAAAGCACATCATATTCAGTAACATCGGTGTGACTTGTCTCGTTCGATCCCGACATTGCTGCGTCAACAATTTTGTAAAGAATATCTGCAGCACATGCACTTGCAGTACTGCTATTGCCATGTATATAGACTTCCCACCCAGTTTAGGAACGGTCCTTCAAATTCAGCTGAGAAAAGGTTAGTTTTCTCTCTTCTCCAATTGTAATATGTTATGCACATAAAAATAGACTTCTAATTATCGAAACCATTGCTTCAAGTTTATAGCATCGATCTCACCTTAATAGAGTTTGATGTTTACTGGTTAGAAATTAAGAAAATCTGATAGTGGAACTTGGTCTCTCTCTTTATGGTTTTTTTTTTTTTTTTTTGCTCTTTTTCTAGTTATTGTTTGTCTTTAATTTCCAATTAGAACCAATGTCCAAGTTAGAGCTACCAAACTCCTCAAAAATTCTGAACATGCTTTCTAGGTTGGCCATGAGGATTGGCATGTTGTGTTAGATGTCAAAAATTTGTTATTAAGACTTTGTGAATCTCTTCTATGGTTAATCCCTTAGATCTCTGCTATAGTCATCCACCATGGCTAGCATTTGAGATTTATTTATTTTAAGCCAATTTTATAATTATCGAATATCTCACAAAAACCTCAAAGGAAATTGTTCATGTACAAATATGATCTATAAATACCATCCATATTAGTATTGCTAAGATGCATTGATTTAAGTGATATCACATTTTGTATCATATTATTCTTGCATTGATTACATTGAGGGAAATTATGATCCATTGATCTATGTCTTTAGATAGATATTTGCTTTATGATCTAACATCTCTCTAATTTTGAAATTTCTGTATTGGAAAATGCAATATGATTTAATAGTGTTTTTAAGATGCATTGATTTTAGTGATATTTCATTTCGTATGATATCATTTAGTTAAATAGTTGAAACCCTGAACTAATTCAATATCCAAGTAAATAGAATCATCACAAATAAATAGTCGAAACCCTAATATGATTCACTTACCACTATTAGCTAAGTATATAGAATGACCACAATTAAAAAATAAAGAACCCTAATATAATTTAGTTACCATAGTTTGTCTAAGTAATTGTGGACATGTATCTTCTCTTTGTACAAACTTAAAAAGAATCTAAAGAGCTAGAACTACAACTATAGATAGAACCATAGTTAAATAGTTGAAACCCTATTCTAATTAATACAAATGACACTCGATAGCCAAAATCCAAGAGTACAACATATCGTCAAGTCTTTGTTGGAGCAAAAAACCACATGATTGCTCCATTCATTCTAGACAAGCTTTCCATCCATCTCTTCTAGCCATTTTGTATGATAACATTCAATTCTATCCATTTTGTATGATACCATAGAGTTATTTAGTTACACTGAGGGACATCTATGATATATTGATCTATGTCTTTAGATAGAGATTTATGTTATGATCTAACATCCCTCTAATTTGAAATACTTGCATTGGGTAATTCAATATGATCTAATAGTATTTTAAGATGCATTGATTTCAGTGATATTAAACTTTGTATGATATCATTCAATTAAAATAGTCAAAACCCTAATATCATTTAGTTGAGTATATAGAGTCATTATAATTATCCAAGTAGAATGGAATTTGTGATCTATTCATTAGGTCATTGTTAGAGCCAAAAAACCCACGGTTGATCCATCGATTTTGACCATTTAGTATGATATCATTTAGTTAAATAGTCAAAACCCTAATTTTATTTAGTTACCATAGTTATCTAAGTAGATAATGTTGGCTTCCAGTTCCGTGTGAATGCAACGAGGAGGAATTATGCTCAGTATTGTGGTCATTAATAAGTTAGTTGGGTAAAAACTAGGTCAAAATGAATTTTGTTTATGTAAGTAGAGATAGTGGATCATGTATTGCCCACCTACACCAAGTATGTGATAAATAGAGGGTTTGAGATCATCGATATATCATGTTATGTGTTTCATGTAAACCTATTTATGAATCATTTAGGAGATGTGAGTGCATAAGAGAAAGGTCAAGGAGAGAGTTCTGCAACTCCCTTTCACACCATGGGAAAGTGAGGTTTCTGTAATCAATAATTTTGTAATGAATAAAGAATATCTAAGTTGGATTTGTGTGTATTATGTGCTATTTTATTGTTAGATCACTATTATGTGTTGCAGAGATATGATTGCTAATATTTCCTCAACCCTAATTTGACTATATATTGGAATCTAATATTTCAATGTGGGAATTTAGTATTCAAAGTTTGTTGCATTGCCTACAGTGAGGGACATCTATTATATGCCTTTAGATGGATATTTTCATTATGATCTAACATCCCTCTAATTTGAAATTTGTGCATTGGGAAATACAATATGATCTAATAGTATTGTTAAGATGCATTGATTTCAGTGATTTTAGATTTTGTATCATATCATTGAGTTAAATATACATGTAATTCATCATTAAATTTTAATGGAAGAAAATGTTACAACGATGAAGATGATGAAAATTTTCATTGAAATTTGCTTGGAGTTTGACAATCCATAAGTCACAAGGATTAAGATTGGAGAAATCAACTATAAATAATGAAAATAAAGAGAGATAGGGGCTCACATTTACAGTAATATCTCGAATTAGAGGTGAATGGTGTTTGAAATCAACCACTTTTTACATATGATTGATATGAGAATATAGCGAATAGGGTAGGAGTGCCTTTAACAAAAACAGAAGAAGACACATTGAGATTGATCACTCTATAATATATATGTAGTGCATCGTTAAATTTCATTGGATTATTTCACATGTATTATCATTGAACATGGTTATTAATTTATCACAATTCATCATTTTGATCGTGTAAATATTTTTTTCAAATTTTTGGATGGGACAATTTCAATGTGGTAATTTTGGTTTCTAAGAAACATTGTTTTGGTGCGGCCACTATGATTGAAACCAACATACATCCATCTTATCTCTATTTCTATCAAGTTTTGAGATAGATCATATCTCTTGAGGGGAAAACCTTTCCTCATATTTAAGATCATTAAAGGGGTTTGAACCCCTAGGGATTTGATCCTTCTCGATGCTTGATAGAGACAGAGTTAAGATGGATCTATGGTGGTACCCTTAGAATCATATTTATAGCATCATGATTATCCCTCACAAATCTCACTCTAGTATTGTATATATACCCTTTGTGGAGGATTTTATCAAAAATATTTTTATTAATATTTTTTTTTGTTCAACGATAAACATGTGTCCCATCTGTCCCTTTTACATTGGCCTTTATGAATGAATCTAGGTGTCATCTAGCATTGATGGTCCTTTTACAAGTGTTCATATTCTCACAACAACTGTCATCTCACTTGCATGTTTTATAAGCCTTCTTTCATATTTTCCAAGCGTTAGATTCAACATGCATATGTGGCAAGTGTCTATATTAAACTTTTCAAGTCTCTCTTGAAGTGTCACATCATTACCAAGGAAACTTTTAGAAGAAAACAGTAGCCCATTGGCTAATTTTAGAGGTTTTTTTTCTAAACAATATTTGTTATTTGTTGGAATAATTAATGACCATCTAGACCTTGGAGACCTTAGTTTATTACTTTTGGTTGATTCCTAGGTGTTTAGACCATTGTAGATGTTGTTCCTAGTGCATAAATTGAACACCAAGTGATGTTTATCCACAAGAGTGCCCCACATGATGCTTTCAAGCATCTTTTATGAGCTAAGGCGCCCAATCGACTGTATTCCTGCTTTATGACATAATACAACAAAAAATTTCAGCTTTTCTCTAGGATTAGAAAGAGTTAAGTGAACTTTAGTAACATTGGAAAGTTTGTATGCTTTTTCCTAAACTCCCTTCCATCTTTTTCTCTTGAAAAGACACTTATTTGCTTAGTTTTTATAACTCATTGACCAGTTAGGCCCATTTATCCAATTCATGATAATCTAGTGAGAGTTGGAGTAAGTAAGTTGTCATAGATGGAGACTTTTCCTAAGTCTAAGCCTACCACATGTGAGCTACTCGAATTGCCTCTAAGGCATTTGAATTCTCTCTCAGAGATGTATTATTCAATGTACACTTATTTTTCATTTAAAGATTGATGGAATTTTATCCAATTGAGTTATGTTTCTTAAGTGTTTTTGCTCAAATTTTCTCTCTTCTATGCATTCTTGTAAAATCATTATGAGGATTGTTTTGTGAACTAGATCAAGACTGTGATCAAATTTTCACATGGTATCAGAGTGCATTAGAGCAAATTTGAGGTCTAAAATGGGCCTCCTAAGGAAAATAATAAAATAATATATGAATTCTGGAGGAAAAGAGAAAAAAAATATGTTTTCTTCGTCTCCCTGTCATTTTACTCAAATTTCGATCAAATGAACTCATTGGATGTAGAAATAAATTATGCATCCAACGAGTACCCACACTGCATACTTTTGAGGGACCCCACCCCATAAAAAAAGTAACATGTTTTTTTAATTTATTTCTCACTTTTCTTAGGGTGGGGTCCCCCAAAAGTATGCAGTGTGGGTACTCCCTGGATGCAGAATTTAATTCTACATCCAACAAGTTCTCTCGATCAAAATTTGAGTAAAATGAGAGGGAGATCTGTTGAAAATACGAATGAAAATGTAGTTTTTTAAATGTCAAATTTTCCAACTCAACCATTATGGTTGACTCTTTTCTTGAAATTCTATTGGTTCTTGAAATCAATGGATCATTTTATTACGAGGAGGCTCGTTTTCTTATAAGGCCCATTTTAGACCCCAAATTTGCTATAATGATTAGGCTTAAAATCTCTCTCAGATACTTCCATTGAAGCAACAGAAGCAATGGAGTTTCCACAGAAGTCCTGGGGCAATTGTCTTGAGTCCTTTGGCTTGTCCATTTGCGTCTACCCAAGCTTGAAGCACTCCTGAATGTTCTCAGTTTCGAAGTAGAGTTTCATTGAGCTTATAGAATTTTCCTCCTAAGTGTTTTTTGCAGGTCTTTTGTGCAAGTTCAACAACTTCATGGATTCGAAATCAGTTCTTCCTCTATCACCATTCAACTATGTTGTGTGGAAATTGAAGATGGTTGCATATCTCAAGAGCTATGAGCTCTTTGATGTGTCTATTGGAATTGTGGCATAAGCAGAGTCCTCTAAAGAGAAAAATGGTTGGCTGAATGATTGTGACAGAGAATTTGGAGCCATGTGTCTAGCCATTCCTCCTAGAATGCACTATCTCATTGACACTGTTGAATACCCAAGTGAGATATGGTCCATATTGTATAGAGAATTTATCAAGCAAAATGAAGAGATTGGTGCAAATCATTTGGAGAGAAAACCTAGCACCTCATCATGTGATCTCCATCTTGATGTCTTAGCCTCAAATCTCTCTGAAGAAGGTGTTGAATATGAAGAATAAGAAATTGTATAAATTTCAACACATACAACTCTTGTTGAAGATATTCTCCTTAATTATAATGCTTCCTCTATTTTTCATGGAGCAGTAATTGAAGAGAACTCTTCTTCTGTGGCTATGGAAGTTGAGAAAGCAGATCTCTCTCCTTTGCATGTAGCTGCTAATGATGAAGAAGTTTCAACTAATGGAACTACAATTGTTGAAGATGGATTCATCCATTCATCTCTCTAGTTGTCCTACGAGTCCTCTAATTCGAATTTTGAGCAAGATAATCTAGTTTATGCTTTAGAAGCTAAAGAGGAATTTGATTCCTCTCTTTCACATGAGTCTGTTGGTGTGTAGAATGATGATATACTAATTGTTTTGGAGGTTAGATTAAATTTTGGAGGTGATGCATTCACTCTCATTGATCACATGCTTCATGTGTACTTCTACTTGATCATTGGAACATGTTCTCAGAGTTTCACTAAAGATGGACGACACCAGCTTTTGCTTGGGACTGATTCTCAAGCTCATCAAGACTCATTTGGACCTGATATCAGGAATTTCAAGTCTAATGAGCACCTACAATTGATCTACTATAATCTTCTTCTACTAAGGATCCTATATCAGTTTTGTCTCTAGAAGATGATCCTTCCCCAATGAGTTTACTGGTGTGCAAGTTTCTAGTTCCTTGGATATTTTGGAAAGTAGATCAAGCTATAGATTTCATTCATTCTCTCTCCTTGGTCCCATGCTTCCTCATTATTCCTACTTGGTCACATGCACATTTCCTCAAGGTGCTAAATAATTTGGAGACATCATGCATTCGCTTGGACACTTACTCCTCACACTTGGAGCTGATTTGAAGTCCAAGGAACCACCATCATGTCATGGTACAATTGGTTATGATCTCACCCCTGCTGGTTCAAAGGAGATATCAAGGGACCATCTACACATTCTTGGAGCTGATCCTACCTCCATTGGTTCGAAATTCAAGTTCTACAATGATATACAAATATTTGGATTTGTTCTTACCATGTTTGGTTTAATGGAAAAAGTTCAAAGAGATTCCATATTTGCTTGATTCCATTGGTGGACAAATCAAGCACATTTTTGGGAGAACGATCCTCTTATGCCAAAGAGGAAGATAAATCCAGACATCTGATTAAAAATCACACCTACTTGAGTTTGGAACAGTTTATTTTTTGTGTGTTTTCATGTCCATTCTAGAGGGGAGGTTTTGTTCCCATGTGGTTTTTCTCTTTTACCTCATTTTACATGGATTAATAAATTGTAAAGGTTGACCATAGGCCATAGTTTCCTGAGCCCTCATAATAATTCTCATACTCACCTATGTCAAGCTTCAGGAATGGTGTTGGAATAATTAATAACCATCTAGACCTTGGAGACATTAGTTTATTACTTTTGGTTGATTCCTAGGCGTTTAGACCATGGTAGATGTTGTTCCTAGTGCATAATTTTACCATCAAGTGATGTTTATCCCCAAGTGCACGGATGCTTTAAAGTATCCTTTATGAGCTAAGGCGCCCAATCCGGTTTATTCCTTCTTTATCCAGCTTTATGATATAATACAACAACTTTTTCTACTTTTCTCTAGTATCAGAAAGAGTTAGGTGCACTTTGGTAACCTTGGCAAGTTTGCATTCTTTTTCCTAAAATACCTTCCATATTTTTCTCCTGAAAATCCACTAAGTTGCTTATTTTTTATCACTCATTGACTAGCGAGGCCCACTTATCCCATTCGTGATCATCTAGTGAGAGTTGGAGTTAGTACGTTGTCATAAATGGAGATTTTTCCTAAGTCTAAGCCTGCCACATGTGAGCTACTCGAGTTTCCTCTAAGATATTTCAATTTTCTCTCAGAGATGTATTATTTAATGTACACTTATTGTTCATTAATAGATTGATGGAATTTTATCCAGATGAGTTATATTTCTCATGTGTTTCTGCTCAAATTCTCTCTCTTCTCTGCATTCACGTAAAATCATTGTGAGGATTTTTCTGTGAACTAGATCCAAACTATGATCAAATTTTCACACTATTTTCCATTTTTTCTAATAAGATTGACCCAATTTCCATATGATTAAAAAAAAATTTTCCAAAAATTGTCAAAATTGTCCAAAAGCTATATAAAATCCTTAGAAATTTCAGTATTTAAAAAAAATCACCAAACATTTTATAGTTGAAAATTTTATAATTAGTAAGATTCTCCAAGGTTTCTACACTTTAAGAAAATTATGAATCCTTAAAATTTCCCTAATCAAGACAACATAGACAACATATGCCATTGTAATTCTAACAAGTTTCACTAACCCACCTTTGATTAAATTATAAACTATCTAAAGATGCCTTTTATCCATAAAATTAATTAAAAAGCATTATATGTATCATACTCTCCTCCACTTTAAGGACCTTGAGGCTAGAATTTTGGTCAGGAACATTTAGATAAAATGAATTTAGACTAATCATCATTTTAGTGCAAGTAAAAACAACAAGGTTATTAAAGGAACCATACCTACCCATCTAGTATAACCCTTTGCCTCATGGTAATTGCATGAAACTACATATACATCAACTTTAGTAAAAAAATATAAAATAACATGACCATATAATCACCACAGGATACACATCACATACTTGTACGATAAGCACCACATGAATGCAATTTGAGCCATTTGTGCCACCACGCTAGATAACATATTCAATAGTTACGTCATAAGCGACACTCTTACCTCATTTCACTACATGATCCATACATATGGTTCATTTAGATGGATTGAAAATCATGCCACACATATATGTTATATATGAATGATGAGTAGTCATATCCTATCCTGAAGCATCCAATTGACGTGGGTAATAAGGTGATTAGCCTTCTTACTAAGGATTGACCATATGTGTTTAAAAACCTCCATATACACAAACACTATCCATAATGAAATACAACACAAAGTTAAGGCACTACATACTAACTACCTCCATATACACAAACACTGTCCATAATGAAATACAACACAAAGTTAAGGCACTACATACTAAATGTCCATAATGAAATACAACACAAAGTTAAGGCACTACATACTAAATGTAGTTAACATAGATAACATAGTGTTTTGTTAAGTGTGTTGAATTTTTAAGAATCATTTAGCATAATGATTTTTTTGTATTATTAAGTATATTTTAGGTATTTAGAATTTTTTATGTAGTTGAATATTAAAATTCCAATAGTTCTTTCTAATTATTCCTTAAGGTGATCAAGGAGATGATCCTTAGGGGAGAGAGGATTAAAAGGAGTAGGGGAAAAAGGGTGAGTAAGAGGATGAGCCTCCTAGGAAATTAATGTTGTGAGAATTTACATTATCATTAAGATAAAAAATCACCTATTATAAGGGAAAATTTTAAGAACCTGTTGATGCTTCGAAAATTGTAGCATCGATCAACAAGGGATTCTCCTCGGTAAGCAAGCTCAATTAGATCGCTCACCATTTGGTGTGGGGAATCCGTCCGGTTAACGGTTCCGACTACCGTAAGAGTTAAATATTTGTATTCTTTGCACCGCTTGCGGCCCAATCCACTGTTTATATATTTTATTTTAAAGATAATATACAAGTGCTCTAAGCTAAATGCAGTTAACCGATCTAAATTAATCTAAAACTGTATAAGCAAATCTAATCTATCCTTGCAAGGAGCAGACTTTAAAGATGAGTAATAAACTAAAAGAAACATATAAAGATCAGACAGATAGATATTTAACCATAAAGATGCATTTCCAGCAGAATATAAAAGATATGAAAGATAGCTTTGATTCAGTTAACATATTCCATTACTCATTTGAGATAAACATCTTTGCACAGAAAATAGGAGAACATTCATCACATAGAAGTAATTCATAACAGTAAGGAAATATCTCAGAGTAATGTATAGATGATACAGGAGTAATCCAACAAACATTTAACACATCCTTTAGGAAAAAATGCAGTCTCCTAGGCTTTCTTTAGGCAAATTCGAATTTCATATACATGCAGCAAAATAGTTCACGTACAAGAAAGAAAATGTCTTTCACCTGCCAAAAGTCCCTTCTATTATTCATTAATCATTTATATATAGCTTTATAAAATGCTCCTTGAGCTGACACCTGTCTCTTTTCCTAAATCTTTTAATTTTCTTTTAAATGCCTTTTACAAAATGAAATAATTTGTGGCAACCTTTACACAAAAAACAAAAGGAGACAGATGTCCCTTTGACTTCACGACTTAACAATGAGAAACTTTCAGAATATTGTGGCTACCAAGTTAGCTTTTGGGTGGCGCTTCTGCTTCTATTGGAGCCTCTGTCCTAGATGGCGCCCCTTCTTCGACTGATGCCTTTGGTACCGCACGCTTATCTTCTTCTGTTATGTAACTGAACGAAAGGCATGTATCCCTTATAACAACATTGGCGGGGGCAGGGAGCATGATTTTCTTGGAAATCACATGCTTGTCAAGTTCTGCTTCAATGTCCTGCATTTCTTCCACTGCAGTCTGAATAATCTCGCGGAACATATGAGCGTGTATGGAAGGCTGCTCGATGCATTGATGGAGATCATCTATTGTTAACACATCTATTCTCTTCACATATTCCATTTGGGTGTTCAGTTCATCTCTCAACTTAGATAGGCGTTGCTCCTTACTCAGAAAATCTTCAAGGGTCTGGGGAATTGCTACTTTGCACCTCTCATGAACTTCTTGAATCTTCTGATAGAGGCTGTTGCACTTCCCAACAATTACCTGAATCACAAATATCAATTTTGCACCGCAACTCTTACAGAACTCTAGAAGGATCATGTCTTCTTTAAAATCAGCCACAGATTTGAAGGGGAGGTGTTTGGGGAAATCCACCTTTCCTTCTCTCCATTCCATCTATTTTATTATATCCTCCTTCACCCGTGTGTACTTTTTCTTGAGCCTAATAGCTTCGAAGTTAATCTCCTTCATTCTATCCACCATGACCTTAAGCTTGCAAATCTCTTTAGGAATCTGTTCATGTGACTGATGCATTTGCTTTAGTATGTCACAAGATTGCTCATGAAAGGGATCCATGTCCATTGTTCTGCTATTTGCTTGCTCCACCTGCTCATCCATCAACTCTTTCTCTTCCTCTAATTGAACGATTCAAGTTTCGAAATCATTCTTCTCTCCTTCAACTATCATCATTTGGACTGCCAGGTGCTCTTTCTCTTCCTGCAGGTGCTCATATTTATCTGACAATTCCTTTTGATCTGATAAAAGGCGATTGTATTTCTTCACCACGAGGTCTCTATAGACCTGCTCGTTAGCCACGGTGTGATGCAGCATACGAGATCTTCTCTTGGTTGTCCCAAACTCCTTTACCATTTCAATTACGTTGTCTTCGCTTGCTTTTGTTGTTGCTACAGTAGCAGATGCCATAGCTACAAGAGCCTTCTGCGTGTTTTGTATAACAGTAGTTTCTCCCTGGGTAACAATGTCCGGGTGAAAAGGTTTCTTTAGTCTTGTCTCTGACTTTAGCACA
Organism: Larix kaempferi; assembly: GCA_027924585.1. Lineage (NCBI taxonomy): Eukaryota > Viridiplantae > Streptophyta > Pinopsida > Pinales > Pinaceae > Larix > Larix kaempferi. The sequence goes on from BSBM01000403.1 coordinate 1,210,333, forward strand.
ATGGACTTCCTTTTTTTATTATACACAAATTTATCCCACTGGGACACAGTATGATCTTCCAATGGAGTGAAAGGGATCAGTGGAAGACTCTCTATAGGGATGTTTTCTTCCGCGGGCGGGGTCTAGAACATTTGGGATGAGTCTACCTCCATGTCTTGCATGTGAGAACCACCAGCTTGTGCATCTTCATTTGCTTTATTTTCTCTCTTGGCCTTGAGCTGTCTTTCCATTTCTTCGGCCCTTAGCTGGTTCTCAACTGCCTTTCTTTCTTCCTTCTCTTTAGTAGCTTACTGTAATCTTATCTTTTCTAGCACTTCGTCTCAGAGTCTCTCAGCTTCTTCTTCCTAAAGTTTAAGAGATTCTTCCTACTGAAGCCTAAGAGATTCTTCTTCTCGAAGCTTGTCCTCTTGCTCCTTTTGCATCTTGTCGGCAGCTTCCTTTTGGATTCTCTCAGCTTCCTCTTTAAGCCTTTGCTATTCATTGGCCAGAGCTTCGGCTACTTCCTTTTCTTTCTGTAGTTTGGCCTCTTGGGCATCTTGGTCACCGGTCGAGCTAGAACTGGCTCCACCTTTGAGGTTACGAAAAATTTGGAGCTCAATCATGTTGCTGATTCCTCTATACACCTCTTCATCTTCATCATAGTAATGAGCATAATCGAAGTGAGCATGGATCTCTCTGCAATGTTCCGCAGCCTTATTCTGTCTATCATTTCTATGGAAGACTAGTTCCCCGAAGTGAAAACCCTTTAACTCTTGAACAAAATCTTCAGTCGATGGAACCTTTGAGAAATTATAGGCTCCCACATAGAAAGGCAAAGGAGGAAAAGAATCCTTCAATCTATTCAAAAATCGGCCAACTCCATCAGGAAAAACTTTTCCGACTGCCTCCTTGTGGATTATGTAATCAATGGCATACCTGGGCAAGACATATGGTGGTTTGGAACCTCCATACATTCTCATATAAGTACCCTTCTTTGAAAAATAGAAGTCACCATAACTTTCCACGATCTCCATGGCGTTCTCAGATAAGCAATTGGGTTCTTCATTAAACATTAGCTCATACAAAGGTATGATGAATTCTTCACAAATGAGCTTGTACTGCATCCTGTAATTTTGAGCCCAAAGCATTTTATAAGCAGTGTACACTGGGGTGTTGGCTTGATCCCAAACGCAACCTAACTTTGGGAAAGGAAGCTTTTCCATAATACAATCTATGAGATAGGAGGCCATGAAAATTTCTGACTTCTTTAGGATCAACCCTTCTTTTGCAGAGGCTATGGCTGACGAAAGACTGTCCGAGAGGATACTTGCCCAGTTAAAGACTGTTCCCTTGAATGCCACATAGTGAATTATGGGGACCCACTGTATCCTATAAATGGTTCCGCCAGCCATGCCAAAAATTCTACTTAACATAAGGGCGATCATTCGAAAAGGGGCCCTCAGGTTTTGGACCTCATACTCATCATTGTCCTTTTTCCTTAGTTGTTTTCCTGAGATCAACAGCTTTTTAGCCATTTCAAAATTATTCATCTTGAGCTGCCCCAACCATTCGTCGTTCAGTGTCTGCTGAGGACGTGGTAACTTATAAATTGCTGCAATGTAGGCTGGATGAAATGAGGCGAAGGCCTCTCCCTTGCTATCAGATAATACTCTTGAATCCGCGTTTGCCTGTTCTAGGATCCATCCAATCAATTCTAAACAAGGAAAAAGCTCTGGGCACGTGGGAAGCTTTAGATATACCAGAGCTTCTCATGTTTTCGTAAGTATCCTTCTTCCAGGAGTGCTCCAGGGATATCTTGATCTCTTAACATGCGGTATATATCTCCCCACTTGGATTCAGGAAGAACGCTTGTGACAGAATTGGTGTCTTCGAATAAAGTTTCGACTCTTGCCTCCTCTGGTTCAGTCATCTTTGCCTTCTTTTTACTACCCTTTGGCATTGTGGCTTAACCCTGTCTAACAACCATGCATGAGTAGACATAAAATTGACCAGAATGCAAGATATTTAACATTCAACTAGCATAACAACACAGCTCAAATATATAACAATGTCAAAATAAAAATGTGTTGTAAAATTAAGAATTCTTACTAGAAACAGAACACCATGCTTCTCCCTAGGATGATAAGCGGGGTTGAGAAAGGTGTTAAATGAGTTCATAATGAGACAGGGCTTGGTATTTCCTTAACGAAAGAGTGTGAGTGAGGTGACAGGTAAGTGTTTCCCTGGAAAGCTGAACATGCAGGTTTAAGGGACTGGGAGTGGGTGGATGGGCCGACAACTGCGAGCTCCAACGCTTGGGAATGACCAAAACAACAAAAAAGCAAAAATGACTATGGGCCAATGCAACCGGTGCAGCGATAGTAATGTCGAGACTGGCTCAATAACCAACAACTGAAAGAAAAAACTAAAAGTAAGCGTTAGACAACCTACCTAGTAGAAAATGATTGGTCCTGATGGCAGTTGACTATGCTGCAACCGGGCTGAGCTGGAGCGACTTGACGCAACCTCAACGGGGTTCTTAACGCACAAAATCTACCAATGAAAAACTAAACCACCCAAACTCTATTATATAGTGGTTGACACGTGTGGGTATTCAATTCGGTGGGTGAGGTTTTAAAACAAGGTTTAAATGACAAGTACAGTAAGGTCTTTTCAACACTTTTAGCATTAAATGCGATGGCCAAAATCGGACGGTGTCAACAAGTTCGCTCGAAGGTTTGCGGAGAAAACGAGTGAGTTTCAAGTGGTGTTGCGGTGACACTCAATGAGTTCATCCGCCCATTGCGGCAAAACTTTGCGAGTTTGTCCGACATTGCGTCCTTGTGCATTAAAAAAATTCATCCGCCCGTTGCGACGAAACTTTGATAATTTATCCGACATGAAAGCGACTTTGGGTGTTAATAACACTCGCCTGTTCGTTGCGGGAAAACTTCATGAGTTTGTCCACCGTTTCGATGAAACTTGGTGAGTTCATCCGCCATTTCGGCGGAACTAGCCGAGTTCATCTGACATTGCGGTGAGAACTTGGTGAGTCCTCCCGACGCGGAATAACTTTGTGCCTTAGTGAAAATTTTGCCTGCCCACTACGGCAAACTTTGTGAGTTGTTCCACCATTACGGTGGAACTTGACGAGTTCCTCCACCGTTACGGATGAACTTGGTGAGTTTGTCTGAAACTAGCAAGTTTAAAAGACTTAGCGAAAAGGGGGATCCCATTGCGGCGAGACTTGTTGAGTTTGTCCGCCGTTTCGGGTGAAAATTTTGAGTTTTGACTTTGAAGAAAAAGATAAACAAACTCAAGAAACTTGCTTTCCTTGAAAAAACTAAGTACAAAAGACTTTCTAGGGAGTATTTAGATCCTAAGAAAATTTTTCTAAAAAACAAGAAGGACGGGCCCCAGTATTTACAAAAATTTGGGGGGGATGTTGCAGCAACAACAATTGGCGATTCTCTGGTGAACACAGATCTCTGAAAGAACTCTCCTTAGGGGTAGAAAACTTACAAACTGCTGAGTTATATGGGCAACAAAATGTCTTCATAGTTCATCTTCCGTGAACACAGTGATCACTCTCATCATCATGGTCATTTTGGGAGAAGGCAACTTAGAATCATATTTCTTTTCAACTCTCTCAGGGCCGAAGTATGGAGTTCATTTTGGAATTCTGCCTCTCAGAAGTCAGCTTAGAGAAGACTCCACAGGATCGTAACAATATCTCACAGACATATTCATTTGTTCCTCATTCCCATGCTATTTACATCCTTTTGGATGTTCCTTGATAACTTTGGTCATTTGAGTCTTCTAGAAATGAATTTCTTCAACTTTCATATTTGATTTTGGTTCTTCAATCCACAATGTCCTTTTGTGTGAGTGATAAATTTGTTTGATTATCATGCCTCATAGACGGAGAAGAACCTTGCTAGGGCTGATTTATTTGAACATCTTTTCCTAATTGAATGTACTTTGCTTTTCTCTGTCGTGCTTTGATTGAGGCAAGAATTTATGGAAATCATACTCTTTAATACAAGCTTTTTTAGCTTTCATTTGTAGCATGGGATCATTTTAAGTACCATACATCTGTGTGACATGCTTCATTTCCATGGGTCTCTCATAGTGAAATCCTCGAGACATGCATTTATTGTTAGAGTGGGTGGAGCCCCAAGATAGTAGGAAAGAAATGTCGAATCTTAGTTATTTGAAACGGGGTTACTTTGACTAATCAGAAAAAGGATCTCTAAATTCCTGGAAACTAAACAGTGAAAACAAAGTTGCAAAACATTTCTTTGTAAGCAGGTTTCAACCTTATAGGATTTTGAGTTTTGTTTGAAAAACCTATATTACCTCTTCACCAAAGTTTAGTTGGGCCTTATTAAAGAAGAATAAAGAAAACCCTAAACAAAAGCAAGGTGGAAAGCAAAACCAGCTGACTGAAAATAATAGAAAACAAAACCAAACAAGCAAGCAAGAAAGAAACAAGAGTGTTTATTTATATACAAAGAGCCCTTAGAGAACTAAGAGAAGTATTGCTTCAAAGTGAGGCCATTGAGAGGTAGAGTTACTTCCTCTCCTTGTAAATATTTTAGCTTGAATGTCGTCGGGCAAAGCTTTTCAACAATTTGGTAAGGGCCAACCCATAAATGTTGAAACTTTGTATGCATTCCCTTACCTTCGTGTTGATGGTCCCATTTTAGAACTAAGTCGCCTACTTCAAAACTTCTTTTTCCAGACTTCCTCTTATCAAACCATCTTTTGACTATATCTTGGTGTTGGTGGAATCGGTCCTTGGCTTTCTACCAGGATTCTTCCAGTTTCAGTAGGATGTCAATTCTAGATTGTAAAACTTAACTACTGGAACCTCGGGAGGCTTGGGCCAATTGCAAAGATGGGAGTAAGATGTTGGGAGGGAGGATGGATTCTCTACCATAGACCAAGGTATACGGGGAGACCCCTAAAGCATTCTTTGGAGTGACCCCATCTACCCGTTACAACGTAATCTTCCACCTTGTGAGAATCAGCACTCTTTGGCCTAGAGGATCCATTTCACTGACTCAGATCCATTTTATATCCTTCATACACTATTTTTCCCTATTTTTTCCCTTGTACGCTAGCTGCATCACTATAGCCAGCGTACCCGTGAGTTGCATCACTATAGCCCGTGGGTAGCATGTAAAATGGTAAAAATCACTAGTTTATTACTTTTTCTCCCAAAAAGCGGTCATTGGGTGACCTTTAACTCTCTATCTGCCCAAGAAACGCCTCGATGTGTCCTTTCACTTGCCTTTGAGAGGACTATATATTGAGCACATATGGCTTATGGATGGGAGGAGAAAGAAGAGCAAGAGAACTCTATTGGATTTTTTCCCTATCTTGAGTCTACACTCATTGATCCTTGTAGTTGTGAACCCCTTATGTTCACCTTCCAAACAACTACCATAGTTTGAGTTTTCCATTCATGGAGGATTGAAGTGGTGGAGGCACAAGTGGATTGATCCAGATCTTGGTTCAGATTGGTTGCCGGAAAGAGGTCATATCACATTGTACTTCTTCTTGTTTATTAATAGAAATACTCATATTCTTGTCCATTAATGTTGTAAATGTTATTTATCTTACATTGGGTTGCATTTACTTGTTATATCATGGGCCATTGCTATTGATGATGTTAATGTCGTTTATATATTATATGTACTTGTTGTATATTGATTGTCAAGACTAATTTGCAGATTCAAGTGCATGGATTGAAAAGCTCCAACAGGGATTTACATCAAACGTTTGGATCGAGGTTGGTTACATTCTCCATTATCTTAGCATTGTCATTTATAATAGCATAGTTCTGAGAATTGAGTTAATTTCTCGAAGTCAGCTGTCAATTAGCATACATTTTGATCTAGGCATAGTTTTGTCTAGCCCCAGTTTGACATTAAAGTCTTATTTCCCTAGTAATGAGTCTTTACACTCTCCTATAGATCCGCAATTCGGTGATCCTAATGAGTTCGATTCTACTTCTAGAATTTCCAACTCCTGTGATGATGAATTTGCCACTACAGACTCCTTCACATCCTTCAGCTTTGCTCTTCATTTTGATCCCTTAGGTATTGGTACTATGGCACCTTCAACGGTTAGCTCTACTTGTGTTATGTCTGAGGTTAACAATAGTGAAGTTGAAAATGTTTCTACCGCAGTGACTTGTATCAGATTTTTCTTTACGTATGTTTTAGAGATGATCTTGGTACTTATGTTTCTTAGAGACAAGATTCTTAGCTGGACTTATACTTGTTTACCGGTACTTTTCAACATTTGCTTCGGTCATGGCAGGCATATTCAAAACCTTGCATATAGGTTTAGGCCTCCCCATTGTTATGATGCATTTGAACCTATTACTATCCGAATTTGCAAACACCCCTTGAGTGTCATTATCTTGCTCATGTTCCTTGCGTTGTGCATAGCTTTGTCCCATGCGCTTGGAACTAGTTTCGCATGTCCCTGACACTCGTCTACTTTCATTACGAGCATTCTTCCATATCTCCTTTGAGCTCGTTAAAAATAGTAAGGAGGTCACGAGTTTACTTTTTCGGGCTCGTTAAACCTTTACGGAAAATATTTTTATAAAGTCTTTTTTAAGCCCTTGTTAGACTTTTTCAAAATCAAACAAGAATGCAGAGTATACTTGCTATTTCAGACTCGTTAAAGGATTTGAAGCAACATCCACTTAGGTATAAGTTTACCCCTATTCTGGACCTTTGTGGATTAATTACGAAAAAGGTATACTCTAGTCATACATGACTAGAAGAGTTTTTCTCTCATTGTTTTACACTTTTTCGGGTGAGGAGACTAACTTTACGAAAAAGGACTTCCCTTTTATGTTGAGTTGTGATTGCATTGCATTATCCTGCTTGCCGCTTGAGCCTTGTGCCAGCTCCCGCTCACTCACTTATTAGCCATGTGCCTAAGCACTTTACCTTATGACCCAAGCAGAGCCTTAATTTATCTTTCGCATCTTGATGACCCTTTACCCTGAGGGAACATTCCCCCGAGTGTCCACATCCTGCATATGCTTCCTTGCATTGATCATAGGTATGTTCCACTGCTTGGAACTAGTCTGCTCACTATTTGACACTCGTTCCCTCACTTGTTGTACTATAAGCAATTTTATTCTTTTTCAAGCTTTTCCCAAATATGGAAAAGACCAAAAAAATCAAATATTCCAAAAAGCCGGACGAGATTATGGCTACTACTTCTAGTTTGCAGCTGTTGTGTCGCCTTTGAACAGAGCATTCATTCCACTCCATACATTATGAGTCGGGACTATAGTTGGACCTTAGGAGTTGTACTTATTTCTCAGTTTACTCCACCGATTAGTTAAGATTCCAGTCATTATGGAGCCCTTTGTAATGCCTCCTGCATTGCACAGTCTATGTCAAGTCTATGCTACCTGATTTTATCCATCTACTCATGCTATTGTTCAAAGGAAGTCCTGAAACCAGAGTCGGCCACTCCTCAGATCTCTTGACTATTGCATGTCGGCCATCCTTATTGAGTCAGTCTGTTTCACTTGATTTCTTCCAAATCTTTCAGCGTAGCTGGTACCTCGTGCTCGTTGATGGGAGATGCCTTAATTCCCTCCTTCCAGCGAGTCTTGTTCCGTCGACTTCAACCCATTTATTCCGGAACTTGAGGATTAGAGTTCAGTTGAGTACCTTGAGGCTTGCAGTCATTAGTGGCAGGTTCTCTTTCCATCGACAGTTTTGGGAATACATCAATGTCCCCTGATCGATGGATTCATCCTAGTGTTTGACTTCAACTCATCTATTCACACTCCGATGATTGTGCTCTGTGCCTTGATGCCCATTTTCATTATTGGTGGCTTATCTCGCGTCTGTTAATGGTACACATCATCGACTGGTAATCAGACAATGTCGCATCAGGTTCGACCTCAACTCCTTTATTCAATTGATGGGACTTGCACTGTCGAATACTTGTGTAGAAGACATTGGGGGATAGTGGCATTCAGTATGCTACTTATGATGATGACTTTACATCTGAGATATCACCTCTCAGATATCAGCAGTTTGTACCTCTAGTTTGCACCAGTTATTTCCTTTCCAGCAGGAGACCATATCTTACTACAGAGGGATCATGGCTATGATCACTTATGACATGTATTCACTATGTACTGCCTATTCATAGCCATTGTATCAGATTGTTGTACTATCGACATGTATACTATTGTATTATGATGAGTGAGCTGCTCTTTTCACTTGTGTCTCCATCACTCCACTTCTGAGATTTATAATGTATTTCGGCCATCGTAGCATCAGTCTCTGACCTCACACATTAGGGGGCATCTGTTACAACGTAATCTTCCACCTTGTGAGAATCAGCACTCTTTGGCCTAAAGGATCCATTTCACTGACTCAGATCCATTTTATATCTTTTAGACACTATTTTTCCCTATTTTTTCCCTTGTACACTAGCTGCATCACTATAGCCAGCGTACCCACGAGTTGCATCACTATAGCCCGCGGGTAGCATGTAAAATGGTAAAAATCACTAGTTTGTTACTTTTTACTCCCAAAAAGCGGTCATTGGGTGACCTTTGACTCTCCATCTGCCCAAGAAACGCCTTGATGTGTCCTTTCACTTACCTTTGAGAGGACTATATATTGAGCACATATGGCTTATGGATGGGAGGAGAAAGAAGAGCAAGAGAACTCTAGTGGATTTTTTCCCTATCTTGAGTCCACACTCATTGATCCTTGTAGTTGTGAACCCCTTATGTTCACCTTCCAAACTCCTACCATAGTTTGAGTTTGCCATTCATGGAGGATTGAAGTGGTGGAGGCACAAGTGGATTGATCCAGATCTTGGTTCAAATTGGTTGCCGGCAAGAGGTCATATCACATTGTACTTCTTCTTGTTTATTAATAGAAATACTCATATTCTTGTCCATTAATGTTGTAAATGTTATGTATCTTACATTGGGTTGCATTTACTTGTTATATCATGGGCTATTGCTATTGATGATGTTAATGTCATTTATATATTATATGTAGTTGTTGTATATTGGTTGTTAAGACTAATTTTCAGATTCAAGTGCTTGGATTGAAAAGCTCCAACGGGGATCTACATCAAACATTTGGATCGAGGTTGGTTACATTCTCCATTATCTTAGAATTGTCATTTATAATAGCATAGTTCTGAGAATTGAGTTAATTTTTGGTAGTCAGCTGTCTGCAATGGTCCCCCAAGCCATAGTGAGTTTTCTCCAATACACTGCCCATAAGTGTTACACCTAAAATCTCCTCATCATCAGATTCAGTGTAAACATCCCTGAAGTTATCTTGATTGAGTGATTGACCTGGAAGGACTTATACTCACTTGTGTTGGGTCGTCGCAGGCTGCACATGAGCAACATGCGACATCGCACCTTGCCTCATTACAGGGTGCGACAAAGACAGTTAGATGTCAAAAATAGCTTCTTCAAGTTCCTTCTCAAATCTTGTTGACTTAGGACCTTATCCCTGACCTCTTGGAAGAGCTAGCACTCGGTTCCTAATATTTTGGAGAGATCCCTTAAGCCTCTCCTATCATATCTCAACTTATCCTATCCATACCCTATCCACTTAGTCCTGTTTAAATGAAGCTCACTCCCATCCTAAGGGAGGAAGTCTATGGTATCTACATGCTTGTGAAATCACCCTTGGAACATCTCCACTCACCTATTGGAGAACTCATACTTCCTTGGAAGGATATGGAAAATGGATTGGATGGAGAAGGGCTGCAGCATTAAGCTTCAGTTGTAGTTCTATGTCTCTGCCATGTATTTCCCTATTTATAGTAATACAAATGCTTTCCACCAATATTGTTAATGTGCGATGATATTGAGTAGTTTACCTGCTTAATTGTTTACTTAGATCGCTTATTGTATAGATGCTCTTTACTCGTGTTATGTTGTTCTTTGTGTCTTAACAGGTCTTGCAGCTTAGATCTGACAACCGCGAGACGTGGAGTAACATTCAGAGAAAAGGATTGCGAAGTAAAAGGTAAGACATCTAGCACTTGATCCTTAAGTAGATCTAAGAAATCCATTTGTAGTCTATTCTATTTGTTCTAGACTCGCATTGAGCTAGGGAGATCCTGCTCACGTCCGCTCGAGTGGATTGTCCAATAAACAAATCTGGCGACCATACCAGGGAAAATACAGTCTTAGTTAGTAGTTTTCATCTAAGAGTCATTTTCAGTTGATTGCTTGACACAAGCCTTTTATTTTCCATTTGCTTCTTGAAGTTGATTTCACTGTCAGATCTTCATTTTGAAGACTTTGATCTGCTTCCTCTGAGTTTATACAACTCATTTTCAAACCATTCCATGGTTCATTGTTGAGAGATCTGATTCATTTTTTAATTTATACTTTGCCTATCGCACCTATGCAGTGGAAATAGAGCGACATTGTGTTGTTTTTGGCCTCTGTTCTTTACCTGTTAGTCACTCGTCGCATTCCTTGCATTGGTAAACTGCAACATCGTCGCACTTCCCGTGTAGGTAAACTACGACGTCACGTTGTGTACAAGCACAGAGTGCGCCAATTTGCCAAATTTTGGCATGCAGGCATCCCCTCTCCATTTGTCAATCTGAACTTTGGTTTGCTGTATGAACTCCCTCTGAGCTGCAAGATACAGCTACAGATCCAATTTTTTTATTTGTGTTTAGAGAGTTTGGTTTTGTTTGGATTGATTTTGGGTTTCATCTTGGACAAGTTTAAAGGTCGGTAGTGGTGGATACTCTTGTCTCCTCCACCTTCATCTGCTCACCCTTGCATTCCCTTCCTTCCATCCTTGATCTGGTCATTGCATTAGATCAGCCTCCATACCTCATTTACATTTATTTTTTGAGCTTTGCTTGCTTGGTTTGCTTGCTACTGTCTGATTTTGAGTCTTGTGTGTCTTTCAGCTTAACTAAGTGCTTGTCTTTTCTTGAGTTTTCTGAGAACTAAGTGCTGCAAGTAGTGTTTTCTTTTCAGTCATATATATCTGAAAGCATAGTTGTTATAAAATTATTGTTTTGATGCATCCATTGAAAAGTTAAAAGCGCTTCTTTCCCATAATCTCTCAAGCATTATTGAAGAAAATTGTTGTGCATTGGGACGTTTTCATTTATGTTTTGGAAAAATTGAATGAATGTATGATCAATTGTGTTTTTCTTGAATTATGAATCGTTCATCTTCTTGAAAGACTGATAGTATGCTTCAGTTTTTTCAAAATTAATTCCATGCTAAGGAAAGATAGATGCATTTTAATTTTTGTTGCTTTTAGGTCATTGAAAGTGAAATTGAAAAACTTACATATTCCATTTCAGAATCCTCTCTTTTCATTACCTAGGGTCGTTTTGCTTTGAAAAGAAAAAGAAAAGAAAAATATGTTGTGATTTGGATTAGTAGTATTATGATTTTTTGCATTTCGCACAAAAGGAAAAGAATGTTCTCATTGTCAATTTTGATTGAATTGGGAATTAGGTTGCATTGAGTTTTGTTTTGGCAATACTATTGGAAAATTATTTCTCCTTCCCATAGTTAGAATTCATTGAAAGAAAAGAATATTTCGTGCATGTAGCTAGGACTATGCTTCTGATTATGTACTCACCTCATGCATTCACCTAACTGTCCAAGATAAAATTAACGGTAGAACTAGGTAAAATTTTTAGCAACTTGTGTGTAAGTTAGAGAAGCGTGGCAGCTGTCGTTATTTGCTAGCACTGTATCCTAGGGGTATTGTAGTCTTCCACGTACTTATCGGTATATCGAGCTCCTTCACGTACCCACCAAGTACCATAATCTGTACTTGGCATATATCGAAGGGTGTGTCACGTACTTGGTAGTATATTAGAAGGTCTTTTGCTGAATGGTTGTGCATTAGACAGCACCACTACAGATTTGAGCTCCCATGTACCTTGCGTATATCGAGAGACACCACTAGGATTACTGAAACCAACTGAGTTAACCATTTGGCCTTCTTGGCAAAGCAATACACGAAGAATAGCACTCGGGGAGATTAGCATGCACGTAGTGTCCAGGTAATTGGGTATGCAAGCAAGGGCATGGTCCCAATCCTCCTTGTCACGTCATATTGTTGGACCCTGCAATCTATAGCAGTTTGCGATGCCTTGATAATCTCGTGAGGTTCCAGACATTGAATCCACTTTGTCACATGAGACTGCTTGTTGCCTTAGTTTGAGTAGTTTTTCTAGACTGCTTTTCTTTTTAGCATACCCTTCTTAGGAGAAACGTTGTTTCAGCCATCCTGGCTGATTTTCCTGATGCTCTAGTGGATTTTCCCTAGAGAAGGTCCTGTAGGATCTTAATCTTATCACTCGAATATCCCCTTAACCAGGAGGTTATTTCAAGGGTAAGAATGGATCATCATAACCTAGTCGCAGTTACTGAAGTGGAGAACCCCACTCTGAATGTTGGAGGACTTTTGTTTCCTTCAGACTCCCCTGCCTCTAACCCTACACAGGGAAAAGAGGTGGACACTTCTACTTCACAAAACCTGTCTCTCGTTTTACCGAGAGAACCTAGATCGTTGGAATGGATAAACCAACCCCAGGATGGCCCCACTACAACTGTTGGTCTTTCAGCAACTTATTGGACCTCTTCTATAGGCCACCCAGCGGCTCATTTTTCCATCTCATCCCCACCTAACTGGACTACTCCAGAGCTCTCTAGACCTTTCTACATGCTCGACCCCGCCGAACTCTTCGGCCCTATCCATGAACGATTGGAACAATTATGTATTAGGGGTGACAGACTTCGAAGACGAAGTCTCGAACAATGACCTGGGTATAGAGACGTCCCAGTTCATCCGATATCTTTCGGTTCACCTGAAACATCCCTCCACAAATAGACCATTAATGAAACTGGCCAATCCTCGCAAGAGTCCAGTCCCGTAACACAAGTGAACCAACCGGTTGAAGGACAACAGTCCAACAAACCAGTCACTACCACAGTCACTTTACCAGTTCCTCCCCCACCTCAAAATTCGAGGGGAGGACATTCCATTCCCTCGGATTATGTTATTGGTAATGTTATTACTATGGTAGCTAGTCAACAACCTATGTTGGTTCAACCCTTGCTTAGTGGTCAACCTATTGTGGCTGGGGGCAACCCCCGTTTCCTAACTAGAACATAGGCAACGGAGTTCCCAACGGTCCTCCCGTTGGACCTTCCGAACCCGCTAGACCATCCACCATGGGATTATCTCATGTTGGGGTCCCATCCAATGTAACTCAACCTTCATGGATTCAAGTGTATCCAGGTTTCGTTAACCCTGCGTCGGGTCAATCTAATCCTAGAAATGCATTATATGGGATATCATATCACGGGTATCCATACACTCTATGGGGGCAACAGCCTGTGTTACATCATGGACCCTAACCCACTATCCCTCAAGCACCACCACCCCTGATAGGTCCAACCCCACCTCCTCCTGGAGTCAAAGGGTCCCCGCCTAACTCTAGCAGAGGTCCAACTCATTTTACAAACAACGGCCCCCACCCTTCTGAAGGTGGCGGGAATGGTCCACCACCCCCCCCAGGCAGAGGCAGCGGAGGATCATCCTATTATGGAGGAGGAGGACATTTTTCTTTGGGAAGTGGAGGTGGTCCACCATCTCTTCCAGGCGGAGGTGGTGGTGGATCTAATTTTTATGGTGGTGGCAGTGGTAGAGACCCTCATCCCTCCGGCAGCGGAGGTGGTGGGGGTAACCACCCTTCTGGCGGAGGCGGTCATGGACCACCCCCTCCTCTAGGCGGATGCATTCATGGACCACCCTATTATGGTTATGGACCTCCACCTCTTCCTGACGGTGGTGGTGGACCTCCACCTCCTCCCGGCGATGGCGACGGACCTCCACCCCCTCTCTGTGGTGGGGGTGGACCCCCACCTTTTTGGAATGGATCACCTTATGGTGGCGGACCTTCTTTTGGTCTGGGCGGCATACCTCCCTATGGTCATTTTCCTCCTGGTACACCTTACAGTCAGTTTGGTCCATACGTGCCTTATCTTTATTATCAATACGCGTAACCTAACCCGCAGCTACCCTTCCTGGCTACTTTGGACCTGCCTGACCTATCCCGTTTAACCAACAATCCTATTTACCATGGATCTAACTGGCCACCAATTCCAGTGAAACTTCCGTCTGATATCCCCAAATTTGATGGCAAGCCGGGTGAAGATCATAAAAACCACGTGATGACATACCACTTATGGTGTTCATCTAATTCCTTAACATACGACTCGATTCGTCTTAGATTGTTTTAGAGGACTCTCACCGGTTCGGCTGCCAAGTGGTACATCGAGTTACCACCCCATTCTTTTCCCGATTTTGGTTCTCTTGCCATGAACTTTTTGACGCATTTCCAGCTGCCCATACAGTATGAAACTGGTATTGAGCTTTTAACCTCGCTCCGTCAGAATACCGCCATTCATGTTTCTGATCATATCCATGAGTGGCGAAGGAGACCACGTCTCATTAAAGCTCCTATTCCAGATTAGCTCCTAGTAGACTGGTTTACAAAATCCCTCATCCCTACCATAGTAAGAGATGTTGCCATGTGAGGTGCTGTCACCGAGGAACAAGCCATCACGAGTGCCCATGTACTAGACTTAGTCTACACTCAATCCGGCACTTTGTTTGATATTCTTCCTGATGCACCCCATGACGTTAACGAACCTGCGAAACCTCATAAGGGACCCCAAGCCGACGGCATCATTGGATCCCTTCACACCCAACCTACTTCTAACTCTGTTGGATCGTTGAACCTTCACGGTTCCTCCCCATTACCAACTCAGGCTGGTCACAACACCGCCAAGTCTACCACTCTTTCTATAACCGAAGAGGTGAATTCTGTTCATTCAGCTTCATCCCCAAAGTCCACTGGAAAAAAGAAAGCCAAAGGGAAACCTAAGAAGTCTTCTTCCTAGCAGGAGCAAAAGAGAACTCCTAAAGATTCCAAGCAGAAATGGAAACTGAAGTATCCAAGTTTACTATGTGGAGATGATCACTTTTCCAAAGAGTGTCCCCATAGAGACAAAGTCCAAAAGTTTCGTAGGGGAAAACCATATCTCACAGTCCTCAACAATCCGTTTCCATCTCAAAACTAGCAGATGATCGCTCAACCCCCCCCAACCCAAGGGGAACCATCTAATACCGCGCATGTTCTCATGGTGCATAATGAGACGATCAATCTCGCTACTCGTTCGCGATCATACGACTCGGTCCCTTCGAAGGAACCTGTTGGAATTAATACTAAAAAAGCTTCCACCTCTTTCCCTAATGTCACTGTACCATCAACTTCTCTCACCATTGAGAAGCCCTCTTTAGATTCGATATTGTGTCCGCCCAAGAGCACGATTCGAAAAGCCATTTTCAATCCTAACTCTCGGGCAGCAAAAAATTACAATATCGTTGAAGACTTGGCACAAGCTCCTTGCGCCATGTCCACACTGGAAGTTTTGCATAATTTTCCTAATCAACGCAAAAGTCTCCTTGCAGCCATCGGTGTAGTTGACCCTGATTCCTTGAATACCATCATGTTCCGACTTGACTACATCAAGCCGAGGCTTTCCCACCAGCTCGCGTTTGAAGTAGCTACGAACATCGCTAGGGAGATTGTCTATCATACCATTTTGGAT
The DNA here is from genome assembly GCA_027924585.1 of Larix kaempferi. Classification (NCBI taxonomy): domain Eukaryota; kingdom Viridiplantae; phylum Streptophyta; class Pinopsida; order Pinales; family Pinaceae; genus Larix; species Larix kaempferi. Next base: position 1,226,015 of record BSBM01000403.1, read on the forward strand.
GAAGGAGCCTCTACTTCTATCATGTCGATTGCTTGCTGGAGAGCCATTGGCTCTCCCGAATTGAATCGTTCCCCCACCACGTTGAAAGCATTCGACGGACGTGGCTTTCAATCTCATGGGATCTTACAAGCTCTAGAAGTTGAGTTGGGCGGAAAGGATGTAACCATTAATGTGGAAGTGGTCTCAGCCCCGATGGATTATAATCTCTTGCTCGGTCGCAATTGGTTTTACGCCATGTAGGCGGTAGCCTCTTCAGTCTTCCGCATAGTACAATTTCCCCACCAAGGGCAGATTGTTACTATTGACCAGTTAGATTTTTGCACACCGAACACTACTACTTATCCTGGTGACCACATTCCATTGGACAAACATCAAAACAGTATGAGAGTATAGGGGTTTCCCTTTGGAAAGATTCATCTCTCATGGGCGTTTTTCCCATTGCGGACCCCCTATTCATGTTGCTTCGGTGAACATGATCTCCATAGAGATTCCATCTCACTCCACTGATTATTGGCTTATACCCGATGAAGCCACAACCCACCTGATTGGAGATGCAATGCCTCTTTCACCCGCGAAATGTATTTACGAGGCCATCCAGTCAGCACCGGAGGACCACTTAATTGTGACCTCCCCATCTTGTTCTCTACAATGGACATCATCTCTACCTGATCTCTTACTTCGGACTTTTCATTCAGACGAGTCCATCATGGAAGTTATGAACATTGATGATGGCCCGTGGGATGACCTTCACCACAGGTCATCTTTTCTACCACCTTTGGAATAGATAGAGAACAACATACAGACCATATTTTCCCCAAATATCTACCCATTCCCTCATTCCCCCATACTTACATGTCTTTAAGACACTGAGGGTAACTTGGCCAACATTGAGCCTACAACCCCGGTAGATGTCTCGGTAAAACCTGGTGTAGTGGAACATATTCGCATAGGTCAGAAGTGTTCCCCTGAAGAAATAACTATTGGTACGGCCTTATTTAAGTGATTTCGAGACATTTTCGCTTGGTCCTATGAGGAGATGCTTGGGATAGATCCCGCAATTATTTCTCATGAAATAAAAACCTATCCCGACATCAAACCTGTACGTCAAAAGTTACGACCGGTACACCCCCGAAAGACCGCAGCAATCAAGGCAGAGATTGAAAAACTCTTAAAGGTTGGCTTCATTTATCATGTCCCATTGACGGATTGGGTCTCAAACGTCGTCCCCGTGAACAAAAAATAGGGTACCATTCGCATTTGTGTCGACTACCGAGACCGTAACAAGGCTTGTCCAAAAGACAACTACCCGACCCCATTCATCGACCAAATCATCGACAACTGTGCCGGAAGCGTCATCTTCTCATTTATGGATGGCTTCTCTGGCTATAATCAGATTGAGATCAACCTGGTCGACCAACATAAGACGGCTTTCATCTGTCCTTTGGGGATGTTTGCATACCGCAAGCTCCCGTTTGGCCTTAAAAACGCTGGCACCATGTTCCAACAAACCATGTCATATGCCTTCCACGATATTAAATACTTTGTGGAACCTTACCTAACGATCTCCCTGCTCATTCAAAGCAGCGTGAGTTCCACATGGATCATCTAATGGCCATTTTCCTTAGATGCAGACGGTACAACATCCATCTGAATCCTCACAAGTGTATCTTTTGCGTTGAGTCCGGACACCTCTTAGGATTTATAGTCTCAAAGGATGGGATCCGCATTGATCCCTTAAAGGTGGAGGCCATTGTCAACCTCCCACCTCCCACCACTATGACAAAACTTCAAATTCTCCAAGGGAAGGCGACTTATTTAAGACGTTTTGTTTGTAATTTCGCGGAAAAGACTAAGGGGTACATGAGATTGCTTAAGAAGGACGTCCTGTTCATTTGGGATGATCAAGCTCAAAAATCCTTCGACAACATCAAACATGCCATCACGCATGCCCCCGTAATCAAACCGCCGAATTATTTCCGATATTACATCTTATATATCGTTGCTTCTGCTACCACTATTGCCATCGTTTTGGTACAAGAAGATCAAAACTCCCAGGAACATGTTATATACTATGCAAGTAAGGGTCTCACCGACACTGAAACTAGATATTCACATGTTGAAAAACTTGCTTTTGCGGCGGTCATTGCCGTCCAAAAATTCCAGCACTACATCTTGCTCTGCACCACCACCATTATCGTAGACTCAAACCCCATGTAACACGTAGTGACACATCAGGTGCTTAGGGGCAAGTATTCATGCTGGATTGTGATACTGCAAGAATTCGATCTTCTTTTCGAGAAAGCCAAGTCCAAAAAGTCCTTGCTATTTGTTGAGCTGATTTGTGACTTTCCCCGTGCTGATGTAGAAGTTGAGCACAATGATTCCTTTCCAGATGAATCATTGTTTCTCATCAGTACAACTGATCCATGGTATGGAGATGTGATGTTATATCTCCAAAGCCAATGCTTCAACCCTCAACTATCTCGCGACGACCGTCGTAGAATACGTCACCATTCAAAGTATTATCTCATCATTAGTGATACTTTGTACCCCCGTCGCATCGATTCCATTCTCCGATGTTGTCTAACTCACGATGAGGCTGAAAGTGTTCTGAATAAATGTCACGCTGGGGCGTGTGGCGGTTACCTCTCTGGGATGGCTATAGCCCAGAAGATATTGCGCGTAGGATATTATTGGCCTACTATCTTCAAATATTGTGTTGAGGCCGTGAAATAATGTCCTCCATGTCAACACTTCCGTACAAAGAAGCACACCCATCCTGCCCCATTACACCCAGTTATTGTCGTGGGCCCCTTTGCAAAATGGGGCATCGATTTTATGCACTGTAAGCCTACCTCAGTCGAGGGGCATAGTTACATCATTGTATATGTGGATTACTTTACAAAGTGGGCCGAGGCAATGTCTACATATCAAAACGATGGCAAAACTGCCGCACTCTTCATGCTTAACCATGTAATAACGCGGTTTGGAGTTCCTCAGGCGATCGTTACCGATCATGGTTCTCACTTTCAAAACCATATGGTTGATGAACTGAGTGATAGATTGGGTTTTCTCCATGAAAAATCAACACCCTACTACCCGCAGTCCAATGGACAGGTCAAGGCCATTAACGAGGTCTTGAAAACTATGGTCCAAAGGATGGTAGGCACGCAAAAATCCAACTGGCATAACATGCTCTTTTCAGCATTATGGGCCTGCAGAATTTCCATTAAAACCGCCACAGGCTTCAATCCTTTCCAATTGGTATATGGCTTGGAGGCTATCCTTCCCATAGAGTGCGAAATTCCGTCTCTACAACTCGCTGTCGAACTTCTTCCTAACATTACTGCCGAGGAAGAACGTTTCCTGTACTTAGAAAAACTTGACGAGTCTCGCCGAGATGGTGCTCTTGCTAATGAAGCACACAAGAAACACATCAAAGCTCAATACGACAAGTCAGTTAAACCCCGTATCTTATACGAGGGTGATCTGGTCCTCACATACGACCAGAAACATGACAAACTAGGAGCAGGAAAGTTCGAGTCCATGTGGCACGGACCTTACATTGTCAAATGTGTTTTGGAAAAGGGAGCTTACGAGCTTGAAGATTATGACGGAATATCTTTGGGTGAAACCCGTAATGGGATTTACCTGAAGAGGTACTATGCCTGATCTTTTCATGCATAGATTTCCCTATATATACTGTACATGGCATGCTTGTGTGTTTTTTGTGTGGTGTGACGCACTTGTTTTTAAAGTGTCTGTATATCTTATTTTCGCTTCTCATACCATGTTCTGTCTGCATGTGCATATGGAAATGTGCTATGGATTCGCAGATGGCAATAGCCGGCATACCCGTAACCTTGCCTCAGCATCCTAGGTACTATATTCCCCAATAGGTGAGCTCATGAGCTTAGGAGGAAGCTTCCTTGGATTCACAACCAACAATGCCGCAGAGTATCTGGCGGTAGTTGGAACCCTAACCGATACAATTTCCTTGGGTATAACCACATTGTTATCCACATGGATTTTCAACTGGTGGTTTCCCATCTTAACCTAGTTTACGCTATCCGCGATCCTACCCTACTCCGTCTCTTTAGACAGGTTCATCTCTTGGAAAGGTCATTTTAAACCATTCAATACCTGCACATTCCACGAGAGTTAAACACAGTTGCTGACTCGATGGCCAACTTCATTCTAGATTGGAACATCGCACACACATGATACTCATAACATGTAAAAGCATTCACAACATGTAAATAATGCATTATATAGAAGCAATCATATAAACAAGATCACATCATTTATTTTTGAAACACATAATGTATAAATTGTCGGACTGTCTGTATATATATATAATCTTAAAAGGTAGTGCTGATACAAAAGTCTGAAGCACGGTAGCTTTCAGTAAGTCTCTACAAAATCTGAAGCATCGCAGCTTTCAGTAGTACAAAATATGAGGCCTCTAAGCTCTCAGTACACACACAATAACAACATATGGCCTATCATCTGGCCTGTACATCCCTAGGTGGTCTAACAGCCCTAGCCTGCTGAGAGTGAAAGCAATCCACTGCTCTCGTAACCCTGCAAAGCAATACGTTGAAGCACGCAGTCGCTCCAACCATGTGTATCTGGATGGGCCACGGCACCTCATCTACCGTCAGCTCAGGAATGTCTAGTGTCAACCCCGTCAAGTTGGCATAGACCCTGTCCATCTCCACGATGGCAGCATGCGCAGCTCGACCCATGATCGCTCCCTCTCCTCTCTCTCTCCTAGCTAGAAGAGAGGTCCCCACTAGTCGTATAGGCCCCACATCTGTACACACATGTTATTCACATGTCAGCACTTATAAAAAAAAATCATAAATGCACAAAACTTAAAAATTATATAAGGGTCATTTGTTCTTACCGAGGTCTCCCCATGTTGCTCCCTCTGGTAGCAGCAAGTCTGGGTCATCTGTGAAGTTAGTGCCACTGTATGGAAAATACTCCACCATCATTAACTGGCCCTCCATTCAAGTGAAGAACTCAGGAGGGAATCCGATGATAGGACCTCCACCATGTCGAGTCATCACATTGATCCACCTAACCATGTGTGGATCCTTGAGATCCCTATCCTCCAGTGGTACTTGAGGATGCAAATGAGGAACCCGTTCCAGCAAGAACGAGATCACTATAGATCCATAGCCAAATTGTTTGAGCTCCCCCCACCGACACTTTGTCAGCTGAGCTTGTATGTTTGCAAGGACTCCCTCGCACTAGTTGAATATCTTCGGAGACAAACAGTCCTCTGCATAAAGCATATGTGCCCTGGTGGCTAAGCGAGGAGCTTGACTCCCCGCCATCCACGTAATGGTAAATATTATGGCATGTAACGGACGTTCCCGTACATCTTTAATGCAAATATTTCGGCTACATGCACGGGAGTTGGGAACACAATGCTGTCGGATCAAGTCCTCCACAGTGCGATCACTCCCACGTGACCTAGTGAGTATCACATTGTCCCTCCTTCGGGACAAACTAGTCAGGAAGTAGATGTCCTCGACATCTATAGTAAGCTCATGCTCACCAATCATGAAGTACTGCTGAGCAGCATCCCAGCATCGGAGCATGTGAGTCAGTAGTGGAAGTTGGGATCTCATCCCCTGAATGCGAAAGAACTTGAGGAGCCCGCAATTCTTCAATGCTTCCACACAATGTGGATCATTTGCAGCTTGTTCATCATCAAGTTCATGTTCCCTTTCCCGCCATTCCAAAACCATTGTGATGCTTGGAACCTGTCAACAGGAAGTTTTTAACATCATTAGAACTTGCTCCAACCTCTGAGAGTCTTTCTTTTGAGTTTAGTTTGAGTTTGGGGATGGACGTCGCCGTCGTGACACCCCACTTTTGTAAGCAGAGCGATGTCGTTGCAGTCCATTCATGGGTCCTTTGCGATGACTAGGTCTCATCGCAGTTCCTGAAAAGGAAAACCGCGACAAGCCAAGGGCACAATGGCCCTTCCCAAATCAAGCCAAAACCCAAAAAATTGACAAAAAATCAAAATTGTAAACCACTACAAATTTGCTGGTTGAATTTTAGGGTTACCTGTTCCTGACGGCAGGCGAAATGGTTGATCGTAGCTCCCAGAATCGACAAGTGAAATCTGGCTCCAAATGGCACTACTCCTCCCAAATTTGGCAAATAAAACAATGGTGACTATGTTTGGTTTTTGTTTCTATTTATAAACAAAATGGAATATTCCTTTTTCAAATATTTGATGCCGTTATGTCATTTTCTATAGTTTGGATGAGTTTTATTATATTTAAACGTTCGGTTGACTATTTGACCTAGTTTTTGAGTGTGCAGGAGTTGTTAAGTACCTTTCTACGCCATTTTTTGTATTGGAACAGTCACCTCAGGTATGGAAACCCCTTATGGTTTTTGTCGTTTATTCCTTTCATAGATTGCAATTAATGAGCTTACTCTTTGTTCTTTCTCGTGCTCTTGAAAATATGAGAATATGTTACCGAGTTACGATTTATCACTTTTCTGGGCTTGTTAAACTCCTATGGAAAAGGAACCCCCCCGGAGTCTATCTTTAAGCTCTTTTCAGGCTCTCAAAATACGAAAAGATTGCCAAGCGAACTTGTCACGTTCACGCTTGTAAAAGAATTTGAATGGTCGTCCTCCCAGTGATAGTTTACCCCTTTTTCGGACCAGGGGGCACTAATTACGAAAAAGGTATACTCCAGTCAATCATGACTAGAAGAGTCCTCTCCCGCGTTGTTTTACCCTTTTTCGGGTGATGAGGCTAACTTTACGAAAAAGGACTGTTGGAGTCTTCTTTAGTTCTTTTCAGACTCTCTAAACATGAAATGATGACCGAGTTTACCTTCTATGGACTCGTTAAACTTTCACATTGAAGGGCCTGCCATGGGATGAACCCCTCCTATCCCAGGTTCAGAAAATATTTGGGATTGGACTCATCTATGAGATGAGCTATACCGAGCATCTGATTACCCTCATCAAGCTCGTAAAAAACACATGAGGCACTCATCGTTCATGATGGAGAAAAAGGAAAGTTTTTTTGTTACACACTTTATTAGTGGCAGTACATGGTCGTTCTTGAACATGGCACTCATCTACATTTGCATACAAGTACTTGGATTATCTATTTGTCCTCGAGTTCTACTTATTTCCTGATTCTTGTTACTCCTTTTGAGTCATTCAAAGAAAGCTTCTTCCGTCAGTTGCATTGGAAATTTGTGTCATTCTCGTTATGTCAATACTGCCAAGTCATGCCATGCCCATGTTCAAGAAAATGTCCGTCATTTATCATCTGCAGTCAGCACACCCATCACCATGCCGGTCTACTTTGAGTCAGTCTTGCATACCATTGTACCGCTCGATCTACTCTACACATCTTTTGTCGTGTTTCATGTCGATTAATGGGGGATTCATCATGGCCCTCCTTCGATGGATTCATCCTTGTTGACTTCAACTCATCATCCAAGGACTTGATCTAGAAACAAATCAAGTACCTAGGCCCTGCATGCCTCAATGGCATGTTACCTCGCTTTCAACATGAGTTTACATCATTGATTCTTGATTGAAATATTTCATCTTGCGTTCGACTTCAACTCAGTTATTCACGCTTGATGATATGTACTATGATACCTTGGGAATCATTGACATCAATGATGATCTCCCTCGCACTAACGGTTTACATCAATGACCGGTAATCAAGTGGTTTCTACCATGTTCGACATCAAGACATTTGTAATCACATGGATAGATCCGTATCATCGTGGGTTCAACTTGAAGACCCTGGGGAGTCATTTTTACCTAGGCTGCGATGGAGTTTGTATTTGAGTCATATTTGCATGGATCCACATTTGTATTGGTCGTGGTTGTGTTATCATCTCATCATGGATCTATGCTTGTGTCTAGTAGCCATGATTATGTTCAATCGGTCATTACTAACATGGATCTACATTGTATTGGTCGGTAGCCATGTGTGATTGTCAGTTCAGAGTCAATTATACTGCAACAATGCCCTTCATCCAACAAGTCCATTACCATTTCTTCTATCAAAGCATCTCACCTATCCAATATTTAAATAGCTTTATGCTTTGGGGGGTATTCTGTTACACCTAAAATCTCCTCATCATCAGATTCAGTGTATACATCCCTGAAGTTATCTTGATTGAGTGATTGACCTGGAAGGATTTATACTCACTTGTGCTAGGTCGTCACAAGCTGCACATGAGCAACATGTGACATCGCACCTTTCCTCATTACAGGGTGCAACGAAGTCAGTTAGATGTCAAAAATAGCTTCTTCGAGTTCCTTCTCGAAGCTTGCTGACTTAGGACCCTATCCCTAACCTCTTGGAAGAGCTGGCACTCGGTTCCTAATATTTTGGAGAGATCCCTTAAGCCTCTCCTATCATATCTCAACTTATCCTATCCATACCCTATCCACTTAGTCCTATTTAAATGAAGCTCACTCCCATCCTAAGGGAAGAAGTCTATGGTATCTAGATGCAGGTGAAATCACCCTTGGAACATCTCCACTCACCTATTGGAGAACTCATACTTCCTTGGAAGGATATGGAAGATGGCTTGGATGGAGAAGGGCTGCAGCATTAAGCTTCGGTTGTAGTTCTATGTCTCTTCCATGTATTCCCTATTTACAGTAATACAAATGCTTTCCACCAATATTGTTAATGTGCGATGAGATTGAGTAGTTTACCTGCTTAACTGTTTACTTAGATCTCTTATTGTATAGATGCTCTTTACTCGCGTTATGTTTTTCTTTGTGTCTTAATAGGTATTGCAGCTTAGATCTGACAACCGCAAGACGTGGAGTAACATTCAGGGAAAAGGATTGCGAAGTAAAAGGTAAGACATCTAGCACTTGATCCTTAAGTAGATCTAGGAAATCCATTTGTAGTATGTTCTATTTGTTCTAGACTCGCACAGAGCTAGGGAGGTCCTGCTTGCATCCACTCGAGTGGATTGTCCGATAAACAACAAGGTGTTTGGGAGAGCTATGTTCCAGCTTCTCTGATTTTCGATCACAGTTTTCTTAAGAATCCGGATGAGGTTTTTATTTAAAGATTTAGCTAGTCCGTTTCCTTGGGGATAATAATTAGCTGAATAATGTAACTTAATTCCTTTCTCATATACAATTCATTTATCTTAAAGGATGAAAAGTAAGTTGCATTATCAAAGACTAGGGAAATTGGAACCCCAAACCTGGTTATGATGTTCTCTTTTAGGAAACTGATGACCGCATCCTCATTGATTTTGTGTAATGGAACAGCCTCTGTCCATCTTGTAAAATAGTCTGTGGCCATCAAGATGTATCGATGTTGTAGAGAAGAGTTTAGTTTTATTTATCCAATGACATCTATGCCCACTATTCAAAAGGTTCTGAGATAATAACTGGCTGCAGTGATCTTATTGCTTTCGGTAATTTCCCAGCACTCCTTTGGCATACATCACAATTCCTTGCATAGGCATGAGCATCTCTGAACAAGGTGGGCCAATAATATCTAACCCTCAATATTTTGTGAGCTGTTGTATCTCCGGAATAATGTCCCCCAGTAGGGCCATCATGTAATTCCTTGACCACTTTACTTGCATCTTCTTTTTCTAGACATCTAAGAAAAATGCCATCATAATTTTTTCTAAAAATTACTCCATCGATGATTTGTTAAGATGCTGATTTCAAATGGAGTGCCCTTCTTTGCTTAGAAATCCAGTGTTCGAGCAAGTACCCTTGCTGCAAATAGTGCACCAAGTCTCTATACCAGGATTTGGGAGCTGTAAAAATAGGGCATACCTCAACCACGTTTAGTTCAGCTTCGTTTTCTTAGCTTTGCTCTTCATCGACTGGGTGCTCATTGAGCAATTTACATAGGCCCCGACCTTTAATGATGGTGGCTGGTTTAAATTCCAAATCATATTCTTGAAGAGCGGTGACCCAATTTCCTCTTGTTTCTCCCGATTCCTTTTGAACGAAAAGAGATCTAAAAGCAGGGTGGGGAACTACAACTTTAGTTCTATTCTTAAGAATATACGGCCTGAACTGCTTTACCACTTTGAATACAGCGTATGCATATTTTTCTACAACAGGATAGTTCAGTTCAGTTCCTTGCAAACCAATGCTCATAAAATAAATTGGGTATTCATCTCCTGATTCTAACTTTTGCGTGAGCACAGCTGCAAGAGAGTCATCTGAAGCAAACAAGAGAGTCATCTGAAGCAAATGTATATAAAATGAAATCTTTGTCAAAATCTGGACTTCTTAGAGAGGGGGAATTAGGTATGGTAGTTTTGATATCCTTAAATGCATCCTTTTCTAAGTCTATCTATTTGAACTGTGCGCTTTGCTTGACCATTTGTTGCAAAGGTTTAACGGTTTGGGCGAAATCAGGAAAATACCTTCGAACAAAATTGATAATGCCCATAAACGATTGCATAGATTTTTTGTTGTGGGGCATGGGAATTTTGTTGATAACTTGCACTCTCTCTTGATCTATCGAAATTCGCTTCTTTGAAATAATGTGACCCAAAAGTTTACCCTCAAGAACGGAAAAAACACTTTTCTTGGGGTTTAAACAGATACCATATTTCCTACAGCGATAAAAAATCTGCTTTAAATGGAAAACATGGTCTTCTCTCTTCTTTGAGAAAACTGTCACATCATCTAGATAGACTACAACACAATGACCACCCAATCCTTGAAAGGCAAAGTCAATTGCGTGCTGTAAAGTAGCTCCTGTGTTTATCAAGCCGAATGGCATTCTTCGATAGGCAAATGTTCCCCACTTAGTGTGGAAAGTAGTCTTAAGACGGTCTTCTTCGGCTACTAATACTTGATTGTAACCAAAGAAACTGTCTAGGAGAGAGAAAAGTTTTGATCCTCATACCATCTGTAGAATTTGTTCTATTGAAGGTACGGGATAGTTATCTTTATCAGATGCTTTGTTCAAATTCTAGAAATCGACACATAATCTTATTTCTCCTAACTTCTTCCTCCCGAGAACTAGATTAGCAACCCATTCCAAAGGCCAGACTTTAAAAATGATCTTAGCATCTAATAATTTCTTCAATTCCTTTTGAATTAACGGTTCTAGAGTAGGGTGCATTCTTCTTAACTGTTGCTGAAATGGCTTAATGCCTACTTTCATTAGTATTTCATTAGTATGACATGCTGAATGATACGAGTGTCGTATGTTTTCAAATCTTCATAAGTCCAAGTAAACACATCTTTATATTGCCGAAATTTTTTAATGAACTTATGTCTTTCACCCGGTGAACAGCATTTACCAAGATTGACATACTTTGGTTCAGCTTTTGTGCCCAGATTTACCAATTCATGCTGCATAGAGGATCTATGAGTTTTGACGTTTGCTGGCTTCTTGAATTTGCTCTACAGATCGAACAAACTTTCAAGTGATCTTACTCCTTTGGGCATGAAATTTCCTTTGATTGTGTCTTTGTTTTGCATATCAGCATCATGTTTTTCTTCATCTATAACAGCTTCTTGAAACATGTTTTCATTTGTAAGGAAACTAATGATCTGGTCATCATCATCGAACACTCTGAGATTTGTGATATTATCTGGAACTGATGGCCTGAAAACAAATTCAATAGAACATTTATTATTAGTAGCCACTAACCTAGAAGCAGAGGTAGCTAATAAATTAGCTGGAACATTCTATAATCTAGGAACATATGTTTATATTAAAAGCTTAAAAGTGCGTAATTAAATCCCATACCTCAGACTGATAACCTTTCAAATGTGGTGAAAGACAATGAATTGTATCTCTCACCTGTCTAATGACTATTTCCGAGTCACCAAAGACTTTGAGGTATTTAATGTTCAAACCGATGGCTTTCTTTAATCTATGGACCAAAGCTTCATATTCAGCAGTATTGTTAGTACAATCGAACTCTAATCTACAAGACAAGAAGTGCTTGTTGTTTTTAGGATCAACTAGAACACAACTAGTTCTGAATCCTTCCTGAGTTTTGGAACCATCAAAATATAAAACCCAAAAAACATTCTGTTAGCGACCAAAATGAAATGGTATTTTTAAGAGTGTTCTCATTACTCTCTATTTGATTTTGTTGCTTTCTTCAGTCTTTTGGCCAGTGTCTTAACCCCCAGGTTTGTCATCAAGTTCTTGTTGATCACTTTTGCCCAGTATCCTTTGGCTTTTCCCTCTTAACCTGCAATAAATGGTTAGTAATCTTTATTGAAGTTTTTCATATAAATAATGTTTTTTTTAAACTATTTTATAGTTTATGAATTATGTTATACTATCCTACATGTTAGCTGCGTATCTAATTTCTATGACAAGTCAAGCCTTAACATAAAGCCATGAATCGAGCCACAGATTAAGCCATGAGTCAAGATTTAACTTCAAAGCCACGAGTTAAAATTACATTTCCTAAATTCCTTTGTTAGCGACACAAGAAACTAGGTCGACAAGACAGGGCAAATCATTCATGAATCAGGTCACATGTCAACCCTCCAAGTCAAGCGCAAACACCTAGTTTCACTCTGTCATCGAATGATCGATTCAGTAGTCAAACCTGTGTATTGAGTGTGTTGTCATATGTAAAGACCGCCACTGAATATTCAGCAAATTGACAACATTATTTTTGTTAGAGTTTCCAGATGACAGAAGAATGGTTTTGTTCACATTAAGAAATAGGTTGAAGGCACCGACTCACAAAATCATTTCCATTGAGCACTAAATTCAGTTCTGTATTGATGCACTGCCAGAGTTAACTCTCTTGCGGGTGCTACCAAAGCTTACCATAGCAGATGATTCAACTATGCCAGAGTACCCAAGCGCTAGGTCAATATAGAGAAGATGCTTGCAGGATGGCTCTTTCTTGCCATAACTCCTCAAAGAGCACCGATACCACAGCGCATGGAGATTTTCTGCAAGAGCAATGTGCCAGCCATAAATTACAATGCCAGTATGAAAGCAACTTCTATGATCATTAATCTGCTCTGTTTATTCGTCTCGGTGCAGTTTTCTTCAAAAGTGCATCTTGGCATCTGCTGCCATTGATGAGAGAACATTTGGAAATAAAGAGAAGAACTCGTATTAGGGATCTTCTATCTAATTTGCCTTATGCAAAAGTATATAACCAACAACACCTCTCTCTCAAACCCAGAAGATCAAGTTAACATATTGATGCAACAGGTGACTGATGATTATGGGATTAAGATATCAGTTGGCCTACCTCAGGATGTTGGACAGGCATTTCCTACTAAGGCAGAGAAAGTTGAAGAGGATGATCTAAGCTGATGTTCTACAGAGTTCATTTTTATATTTTTGAAAGCCTGACTTTCTGCAGTTTAGATGGGTTCCAAAAGGCATTGTTAGCTGTCGAAAGCCCTACTTTCAGCAGTTAATCCTACTCTATTTCAGGGTTATAAGCCACCAAAAGTGCAGAACTAGGCAGAGTGCTAATATTTTTGCTCAGCTCGAATATTTTAGACTTAATTTGTCGAGAAGAGTTCCAAATGATTATCAACATTAAAATGGGTAAAGATTACTCTTTTCTTCAAAGTTTTGAGGCACATTTAAGGAAGAAAAAAGCTCAAAGATCATCCTATTTTTAATTGAAAGATGAACATATTAGCTTCCAGATGTCAATTGAAGATTCTAGAAGGTTTAGTCATCGTCCAACACACAAAAGGAGCTATCAAAGACTTAGTATTAGGATAAGGTTGAAATCCTTTTACATAGGATCTGATTCCCATCATTTTGTAAATTAGTTTTATACTTTGCTACTTTTAGTATTCTCGATCCTTCTTTATAGGATCATAGTTTTTTATGTAAAGGCTATAAAGCCAAGATAGATAACATTGTTTAAAGGAGAGGAGACAGTCCGAGAGACTGTGGTTCAACTTCAGGAACTTGTAGTGATACTTCCTTGAGACATTTATGAGTATATCTTGACACAGAAGATTATTTCATTGTATTTTGTTCAGAGTTCCATTTCCTTTTCTTTGCTATGCTTGTTTATGAATATTACATTCATGTTCTCATGTTTGTCTAATGCCTGATAGTTGTCATCCTATTTTTGCATTGATGAGCTAGAAGCTCAAGTATTTCACCTATCATAGCTGGCCATTTATTCTATACATTCGTATGTTTGTTTCTGCTGGTATGATAAGTGTTCTTCATGCTTTCGCACCCTTTACTTAAACCTTCTGAGCAGTATAGTAGAAACCCTTTAGTCTTTGAGGAGATTCATGTGTTTCTGAGTGGATGTGAGCATATTAAGTTATCTACCTTGATCTTATTTCCCATACAGTATTGATCTATTAAAGTTACCAGGCTCATTCCCTTAACAGTCAGGGAAAGACTCCTAGAGTGATAACACATTCTTTGATCTAGCTAAGTTAGTATCTTTACCATCTAAGTCAATAACTAAACTAACTATGTTACAGTCAATATCATCAGTCCGAGAAAATTGAAGGAGATCGGACTGTTCATTTGATTCATGGCTAACAGTTTCTGATTGATAATTACATGGTTCAATTTCTAAGAAATAGTTCCCCAAAACTGAAGATGAAAAAGTTACAGCTTCATTCTTTTCTTTTAGTTGAGTTACATTCTGCTTCATGTGCAGTTCTCTTAGTACTTTGATTTGATTTTGCCTATTTGAAACCACAAGTGAGACCAGTCAGTTGCAAAATAACCATTTAGTTTTGTAGACCAGTCCCTCCTCAAGATTAGACCATAAGCTTCAGGAATATCAACTACCATTATATCAATAAATTGACACACTCTGGGATTTGCCGACAACCTAATCAACACATCTTTCATTTTCCCAATGACTTTAACACCAGTTCTATCTAGTTGAATAATATGAGCTGGGGATGGAATTGGATACCCATTAATCCTTTTGCAAATGGACAGCGGCATGACATTTGAGGAAGCTCCAGAATCTACCAAACAATTATGCACATTGTGATTGAAAATTTCAAAGGTTAAAATATAAGGCAATGTTTGAGATTTGGATTTCCCACCAATGCTAGTTTCATTTATTTCAGGATCTTCCTGAGTACTCACTAAGGGAGTGCTAGATTGGGGTTCAAGAGCTTGTAACAGCTTCTTTCGTTGCTGAGGCAAACTACACAAATCAAATGTGGAAACATTTTCTTTTACTTTCTTTATGCCTTCAATTATGTCATACCCCATGTCACATTCTTTTACAACTTTTGGTTGATTATCTGTCTTGCTTGAAACCACTTTTGGTTGCTGAGTTGTTTCTACATTTGGTTCTTTGGAAGGTATTTGGTTAGCCTTGGACTGTGGTGGAATAACCATGATGTGCCTTTTAGGTACTTCTTTGGAGACTTTAGGCTTAGGCGTAGTTGAGCTTGGCATCGGATCAGCGATTGGGCCTTTACTATGAGTATTGATGTTTACAACTGAAACTTGGATTTCTTCGGGATCATCTTCAATTAATTCAGTTAAAGGTACCCAGTCCCATAATACCATAGTGGTGTCTGGGGTGGGTTCCTCTGGTTCGAGAGCCAGCTCTTCTGGATGATTGTCTTGATCTGGTATTTTTGCGTCCAGCATTTGGTTCATTACCAAGCTCATTGAATTTATCCATTAAGGACAACTTTTTTCAAAGTGTGGTTCTTTATTAAAGGTGCAGAAATGTTCCATTCCTACTTCATTTAAATTCAAAATAGGATAGTTGTTTGTAGGAGGATGAGGCTGATCATTTTCTTCTCTTTTCATGTAGAAAGGTTTCAAAGGTTTCCAAGATGTACTAGTTGCCTTATCCTTCTCAAGATCTACAATTTTATTGGACAATTTTTGCATCATTTTGACTACATTCTCCATATCTGCCGATGATTCATCTTTATTCCTAGTAAGCAGCAGGGTTTTCTTAGTAGTTGCAGGTTTCGCTTCCACATCTACGGAATGTTTAGCAATGCTATCTACTTCTTCTACCTTTCTAGCTTCTTCGAAATTTTGTATTAAGGTATTTTTCTTAGTTCTTTTGACAAACATTGCTATGGGAGGATCAAGAATTGTGGTATAATACTCGACTAACGATTCCTCAGTTGGTCTAGCTACAACACTAAAATTATTTAATAATGTGGTAGATCTCTAGTTGAATTCTTGAACCTTTTCTTTCTTTTCCATTCTCATGGACAACAATTCTTTCATGAGTGTAGCCATTGTTTTCTGATTCCCATATTTCTTTAAAAAACATTTTTCAAATTCTTCCCAATTTGATATCGAGCTAGCTTGTAAACTAAAGTACCAGGAAGAAACCTTAGGTTCGAAAGTGTAGGGAAAGAGTCTACAGACTACATCTTCATGTTCTACATTCAAAAGGCTCAGAGCCAAATAAAATCTCTTAAGGTGATCTTCAGCAGAGATACCTTTCCCAGGATCATACTTAGGCAAAACTTCCTCAGGATTCTTAGGCAAATTATGAAATGGTCCAACCAAATTCAGTGCTCCTCTCTCTCTCCATGCAGGTACAGCCATGGATCCATGTGGAGAATTCGGTGGAGAATCTTGTGGAGTATGAGGTGGAGAATTCCTTGGAGTGTGATTTTCTTCAATATCTAGAGGATCTTCAAGTTCAATTTCTCCAAGAGGCTCTATGATTTCTTCCAAGGATAAATCTACCAATTCTTCAAAATTCTGAACAAGAACTGAATCACATGTGTAATGCCTTTCTCTTCTAGGAGCTCCTCTTCTAGGGAGTAAGGGAATTGCGTTCAAACCAACAAGCTGCTTAACATAAGCACGGGTATGTCTTCTTAAGTTTGCTACTTCAACAAAAGGTATAGCATACAACATTTCTTGCCGTTCAAAATCAGAATTAGGATCTTCTTGATTTATTATTTCCAGACCTAACCTGTTTAGGATTGTTGTTTCAAGCGGGTTTCCAATTGGATCTCCTCTTAAAGAAAAGTCTCATTTATCAGCCATGCACTGGTGGCCCTCCTTCTAGCACCAAAAACTGTTGATGCCTCGAAAATTGTAGCATCAATCAGCAAGGGATTCTCCTTGGTAAGCAAGCCCAATTAGATCGCTCACCATTTGGTGTGGGGAATCTGTCTAGTTAACGGTTCTGGCTACCATAAGAGTTAAAGATTTGTATTCTTTGCACGGGTTGCAACCCGATCTACCGTTTATGTATTTTATTTTAAATATGATATGCAAGTGCTCTAAGCTAAATGCAGGTAACTGATCTAAATTAATCTAAAATTGTATAAGCAAATCTAATCTATCCTCGTAAGAAGAAAACTTTAAAGATGAGTAATAAACTAAAAGAAACATCTAAAGATCAGACCGATAGCTATTTAACCATAAAGATGCATTTCCAACAGAATATAAAAGATATCAAAGATAGCTTTGATTCAGTTAACACATTCCATTACTCATTTGAGATAAACATCTTTGCACAAAAAATAGGAGAACATTCATCACATAGAAGTAATTCATAATAGTAAGGAAAGATCTCACAGTAATGTATAGATGATATAGGAGTAATCCAACAAACATTTAACACATCCTTCAGGGAAAAATGCAGTCTCCCAGGATTTCTTTAGACAAATTTGAATTTCATATACATGTAGAAAAATAGTTCACGTACAAGACAGAAAATGTCTTTCACCTGCCAAAAGTCCCTTCTATTATTCTTTAATCATCTATATATAGCTTTACAAAATGCTCCTTGAGCTGACACCTGTCTCTTTTCCTAAATCTTTTAATTTTCTTTTAAATGCATTTTACAAAATGAAATAATTCGTGGCAACCTTTACACAAAAAACAAAAGGAGACAGATGTCCCTTTGACTTCACGACTTAACAAAGAGAAACTTTCAGCATATTGTGGCTGCCAAGTTAGCTTTCGAGTGGCGCTTCTGCTTCTGTTGGAGCCTCTGTCCTAGATGGCACCCCTTCTTTGACTGATGCCTTTGCTGTTGCACACTTATCTTCTTCTATTATGTAACTGAACCAAAGGCCTGTATCCCTTATAACAACATTGGAGGGGGCAGGGAGCATCATTTTCTTGGAAATCACATGCTTGTCAAGTTCTGTTTCAATGTCCTGCATTTCTGCCACTGCAGTCTAAAGAATCTCACGGAACATGTGAGAGTGTATGGAAGGCTGCTCGATGTATTGATGGAGATCATACGTTGTTAACACACCTATTCTCTTCACATATTCCATTTGGGTGTTCATCTCCTCTCTCAACTCATATGGGCATTGCTCCTTACTCGAAAAATCTTCAAGGGTCTGGGGAATTTCTACTTTGCACCTCTCATGAACTTCTTAAATCTTCTAATAGAGGTTGTTGCACTTCCCAACAGTTACCTGAATCACGGATATCAATTTTGCACCGCAGCTCTTACAAAACTCTAGAAGGCTCATGTCTTCTTTAAAATCAGCCACAGATTTGAAGGGGAGGTGTTTGGGGAAATCTGCCTTTCCTTCTCTCCATTCCATCTGTTTTATTATATCCTCCCTCACCTGTGTGTACTTTTTCTTGAGCCTAATAGATTTGGATTTAATCTCCTTCATTCTATCCACCATGGCATTTAGCTTGCAAATCTCTTCAGTAAGTTGTTCCTGTGACTCATGCATTTGCTTTAGTATGTCACATGATTGCTCATGAAAGGGAGTCATGTCCATTGTTCTGCTATTTGCTTGCTCCACCTGCTCAGCCATCAACTCTTTCTCTTCCTCTAATTGAACGATTCAGGCTTCGAAATCATTCTTCTCTCCTTCAACTATCATCATTTGGACTGCCAGGTGCACTTTCTCTTCCTCCAGGTGCTCATATTTATCTTACAATTCCTTTTCATCTGAAAAAAGGCAATTGTATTTCTTCACCACGAGGTCTCTATAGGCCTACTCATTAGCGACAGTGTGCTACAGCATATGAGCCCTCCTCTTTGTTGTCTCAAACTCCTTTACCATTTCAATTACGTTATCTTTGCTTGCTTTTGTTGCTACTACAGTAGCAGATGCCATAGCTACAGGAGCCTTCTGCATGTTTTGCATAACAATAGTTTCTCACCGGGTAACGATGTTTGGGTGAAAAGGTTTCTTCAGCCTTGTCTATGACTTTAGCACAATGGACTTTCTTTTCTTATTATACACAAATTTATCCCACTGGGACATAGTATGATCTTCCAATGGAGTGAAAGGGATCAGTGGAAGACTCTCTATAGAGATGTTTTCTTCCGTGGGCGAGGTCTGGACCATTTGGGATGAGTCTACCTCCATGTTCTGCATGTTAGAACCACCAGCTTGTGCATCTTCATTTGATTTATTTTCTCTCTCAACCTTGAGCTATCTTTCCATTTCTTCGGACCTTAGCTGGTTCTCAACTGCCTTTCTTTCTTCCTGCACTTTAGCATCTTCCTGTAATCTTATCTTTTCTATCTCTTCGTCTCGGAGTCTCTCAGCTTCTTCTTCCTGAAGTTTAAGAGCTTCTTCCTGCTGAAGCCTAAGAGCTTCTTCTTCTCGAGGCTTGTCCTCTTGCTCCTTTTGCATCTTGTCGGTATCTTCCTTTTGGATTCTCTCAGCTTCCTCTTTAAGCCTTTGCTCTTCATTGGCCAAAGCTTCAGCTGCTTCCTTTTCTTTCTATAGTTTGGCCTCTTGGGCATCTTGTTCAACGGTCGAGCTAGAACTAGCTCCACTTTTGAGGTTACGAAAAATTTGGAGCTCAGTCATGTTGTTGATTTCCCCATACACCTCTTCATCTTCATCATAGTAATGAGCATAATCGAAGTGAGCATGCATCTCTCTGCAATGTTCCGCAGCCTTGTTTTGCCTCTCATTTCTATGGAAGACTAGTTCCCCGAAGTGAAAACCCTTTAACTCTTGAACAAAATATTCGACCGATGAAACCTTTGAGAACTTATAGGCTCCCACATAGAAAGGAAAAGGAGGAAAATAATCCTTCTTCAATTTATTCAAAAATCCGCCAACTCCATCAAGAAAAACTTTCCTGACTGCCTCCTTGTGGATTATGTAATCAGTGGCATACTTGGGCAAGACATATGGTGGTTTGGAACCTCCATACATTCTCATATAAGTACCCTTCTCTAAAAAATGGAAGTCACCATAACTTTCCGTGACCTCCATGGCGTTCTTAGATAAGCAATTGGGTTCTTCATTAAACATTAGCTCATACAAAGGTATGATGAATTCTTTGCAAATGAGCTTGTACTGCGTCCTGTAATTTTGATCCCAAAGCATTTTATAAGTAGTGTACACTGGGGTGTTGGATTGATCCCAAACGCAACCTAACTTTGGGAAAGGAAGCTTTTCCAGAATACAATCTATGAGATAGGATGCCATGAAAAATTCTGACTTATTTAGGATCAACCCTTCTTTTAGAGAGGCTATGGCTAACGAAAGACTTTCCGAGAGGATAGTTGCCGGGTTAAAGACTATTCCTTTGAATGCCACATAATGAATTATGGGGACCCATTGTATCCTATAAATGGTTCCTCCAGCCATGCCAAAAATTCTACTTAACATAAGGGCGATCATTCGAAAAGGGGCCCTTAGGTTTTGGACCTCATACTCATCACTGTTCTTTTTCCTTAGTTGTTTTCCTGATATTAGCAGCTTTTTACCCATTTCAAAATTATCCATATTTAGCTGTCCCAACCATTTATCGTTCAATGTCTGCTGAGGACGTGGTAACTTATAAGCTGCTGCAATGTAGGCTGGATGAAACGAGGCGAAGGCCTCTCCCTTGTTATTGGATAATACTCTTGAATCCGCGTCTGCATGTTCTAGAATCCATCCGATCACTTCTGAACAAGGAAAAAGCTCTGGGCGTGTGGAAGCTTTAGATATACCAGAGCTTTTGATGTTTTGGTATAAGTATCCTTCTTCTAGCAATGCTCCAGGGATATCTTGATCTCTTAACATGCGGTATATATCTCCCCACTTGGCCTTAGGAAGAACACCTGTGACAGACTTGGTGTCTTCGAATAAAGTTTCGACTCTTGCCTCCTTTGGTTTAGTCATCTTTTCCTTCTTTTTACTACCCTTTGGCATTGTGGCTTAACCCTATCTAACAACCATGCATGAGTAGACATAAAATTGACTAGAACGCAAGATATTTAACATTCGACTGGCATAACAACACAACTCAAATATATAACAATGTCAAAATAACAATGTGTTGTAAAACTAAGAATTCTTACTAGAAACAGAACACAATGCTTCTCCCTAGGATGATAAGTGGGGTTGAGAAAGGTGCTAAATGAGTTCATAATGAGACAGGGCTTGGTATTTCCTTAACGAAAGAGCATGAGTGAGGTGACAAGTAAGTGTTTCTTGGGAAAGCTGAGCATGCAGTTTTAAGGGACTGGGAGTGGGTGGATGGGCCGACGACTGCGAGCTCCAATGCTTGGGAATGGCCAAAACAACAAAAAAGAAAAAACATCTATGGGCCAATGCAACCGGTGCAGTGATAGTAATGCTGAGACTGGCTCAGTAACCAGTAACTGAAAGAAAAAACTAAAAGCAAGCGTTAGACAACCTACCTGGCGGAAAATGATTGGTCCTGATGATAGTTGACTGTGCTGCAACCTGGTTGAGCTGGAGCAACTTGACGTGGCCTCAACGGGGTTCTTAACACACAAAATCTACCAATGAAAAACTAAACCGCACAAACTCTATTATATAGTGGTTGACACATGTGTGCATTCAATTCAATGGGTGAGGTTTTAAAACGAGGCTTAAATGGCAAGTACAATGAGGTCTTTTCAACGCTTTTAGCATTAAATGCGACCGCCAAAATCGGACGGTGTCAACAAGTTTGCCCAACGGTTTGCAGAGAAAACTTGTGAGTTTCAAGCGGTGTTGCGGTGACACTCGATGAGTTCGTCCATCCGTTGCCGTGAAACTTTGCGAGTTCATCCGATGCTGCGGCCTTGTGCATTATCAAAATTCATTCGCCCATTGCGGTGAAACTTTACTAGTTTATCTGACGTGAAAGCGACTTCGGGCGTTAATAACACTCGCTTGTCCGTTGCGACAAAACTTCATGAGTTTGTCCGCCGTTTCAACAGAACTTGGTGAGTTCATACGTCGCTTCGACGGAACTAGCCGAGTTCATCCGACATTGCAACGAAACTTGGTGAGTTCTCCCAGCGCAAAATAACTTTGTGCCTTAGGGAAAATTATGCCCGCCCACTGCGGAAAACTTTGTGAGTTGTTCCGCCATTGCAGCAGAACTCGATGAGTTCGTCCGCCGTTGTGGCGGAACTTGACGAGTTTGTCCACCATTTCAGATGAACTTGGTGAGTTTGTCTGAAACTAGCGAGTTTAAAAGACTTAGCGAAAGGGGGCGCCTATTGCGGTGAGACTTGCTGAGTTTGTCTGCTGTTTCGGGTGAAAAAGTTGAGTTTAGACTTAGAAGAAAAAAATAAACAAGCTCAAGAAACTTGCTTTCCTTAAAAAAACTAAGTACAAAAGACCTTCTAGGGAGTATTTAGCTCCTACGAAAACTTTTCTAAAAAACAAGAATTAGGGGCCCCAGTATTTACACAAAATTGGGGGGGGGGTGTTGCAGCAACAACAGAACCCCTCTAAATTTCTATGTATAATAAATGGGCTAATCTTCATTATATATAGGAAAATATGAATCTAACCCCAGGTCCAAAATAATTGAGTCGACATCAAATGCTCCAATTTGTGCCAACATTCGCATCTCTCTCCCCATATTTTTCTTGTGTATGCGATTGACATTTTGCTCTTGGAGTGCACCATCCCGTCGATGCAACAGACTGGATATTTCCTCCAAGGCATCTTCATCTTTTTCAAACTCCAAACAACTCTCCAAGAAGGCTCTTAAAGTGTTATCCTTCCTCTGTGACTTCATTTTGTTGAACGTCGTTGGAATGTCGTAGATAATTTCTTCCTGAAGAGGAGACCACCTCCTCTGTCTCATCGCTTCTTGTTCTTTCAAGAAAACATCCCTTTCGACTTCCGCATCAAAGGTGACATGTTTCCTACTGGTCAGACAGTAGGCTGTGACCTGTCAAATCCTATCACAGCTCCTCCTCGTGTCACTACTCCAACAGTCACAATGTGGCTTCGAACCTTCGTTGATATCTTCTGCACAGTCGGTGGTGTATTCTAGTTCTTGTTCTGGTTCTATGGAGGTGGTGGCAGGTTCTTGGTCTGCCATTTGGCAATGAGCTACGGATAATCTTCAATTCCATGGTCCACTGCACTGCAGTAGGTGCACTATGGTGCTGGATTCGGGAAATCCCTCGCAAAATGCCCTTGTTGTCCACAATTGTAACTTACAGTTAGTACTCGACCTTGTCTAATAGCTCCTCCTCTTCCTCCACCGACACCTCGACCTCTGCGGAATCCTTCGTTGAAACCTCCACGTGGTGTCCCATATGGTGGGTACTGCGCCTATCCATACTGTGGTTGTTGATATGATGGTTTCCCATATTGTGGCTAGACATACTGCGGTGGCGAATAATGCGATGCACCATACTACGGCTTCCCGTACTGCCCTTGATCATACTGTTGTGGCTGGTTAAACTGAGGTTTTTGTTAGGCATACTACGATTGTTGTTGTACCGCTGGTTGCTCTTCCCCTTTCATAAAGTATGTATTGGCAGTTCGGTCTTGGAGTAAGTCATAGGTTCGCAAAATTTTTCATAGTGGCCAACCGAACGACAAAATCTGCAATATATATTTATTGGCTTCGACACCATTTTCTGTAAGTACACGCATTCTTCCAATCGATGCCCCCTGGTTTGGAATACAGGACACCACGACATTCCTCCCTGACGGAGGGGGTTCGATGCCCCTGATTGCAAATATTCCTGAAACTATGGGCAATTATCCTTATGGTGTCCTTTTGACTTGCATTTGGTGCACCATATGTCTTCATGGGTTTCTTTCCCTTTATTCATATCTTGTAGTTGGAGTGTCAAATTGGCCAATTGCGCCTGTATCCTATCCATTCGCATCCCAGCTTCGCTGATTGGTGAAGCCTCGAGCTTCATCCCAATCTCCAATGCTTCAGCTTGGGTTTCCACCTTTTGTTTCATTAGTGGTCCGCGGATGTGTGGCACCAATCCTGTGATAAACCACTCATTGTGTTGCATATCATTTATTCTCAAACTCACCTCGCTATCAATGCCTTATACCGTTGATCGAATTCCCATACCGGCTCATTCAGATATTGCTTGATTTCTTTGAGCTCGGTAACATACTGCGACTCCGACTTTGGCTTTCTAAACTCCTGGATCATCGCTGCTTTAATCTGCACCAACGTCTTGTCTAGTGTTCCCGTAGGAACCTTTGTAAACTTTAGAAACCAATCTAGCGCCTGGCCCTGGAGGGTCGTTGCTAGATGTCCCTTTTTAATATCTTCATCTTATACCTGCTTCATGGTCCATACTACTTTAAATAGGAACCAATATTGCTTGGGATCTTCAGTCCCGTCCCCCTGGAAACTAGGCATCTTTGTGTCATCTGCCATTCTAATGTTCCTACCGTTGTTGTTTACTGATGCACTACTTTTACCGCTACATGTAGGACAGCTCTGCGAATAATTTGTATCTATTCCTTTGAAATTCTGAGTAGTGCGCGGGGTTGAAGGTATGTTGTAACTTATGATCCATCCTCCTTCTGCTTCTGGGGTATCCTGGTCACCGTCTTCTTCATCGTAGTAAGGTAGCTCTATCCCTTGTGGCCCTATTTCATAGTCTTCCATTCTGGTCCCTTCAGAAGACTCTCTCTCAATCCTCCTCCTCTTCTTAGGTCACCGGAATATCGCCCCACTCCTCAAGGTGCCACAGTATTCCTCATCCTCCCTTAGAAACTCATCGTCGCTCATTTCCATCTACCCCACATATTTTCTATCGGATCCACATTCACGCGATACATACAACCTCTGCACATGGATCTGTCTACTCATCAAAAATCATCCTCAATATGCCCTTTTCGCAAACAAGCATCTTAATCCACAGGTTTATTGACAGTAAGAACCCTCCCCTAAGTCCCTTGAAAAATTTCCTCTCCTCATCATTGTATGATTTGATTGTGTCCATGGCAAACTCAGTAATATATCCCTCCATGATACTACCAACCCAAAAATCGACATCCCTTGAAACCTTATTATTGACCTTCTTTAGTTGTTGAATCAACTCTGGATTCCAATAGTCCGGTTCGATTTTCTGGTAATTGTTTTTCCTGAATGTCAATTGCGCTAGCCACTCGTGCAGCAATACAGGGAATTCGCCAAAAAATACTTCATGGATGTCGGAATAAATATACTTCTGCAACCAACTTTCTATTGTCTATCCAGGGTTCTTATTTTCTCCTTCTGCAAATTCCTTTGTTTTCTTGTCAAACCACTCTTGGATCTCCGGTTTCTTTGGGTGCCACAACATATCCTCTTCTTTTACTCCTAAAGGTCCCGATAATGGAACCATTTGTTGACACAACACCTATCGACAAGGGTTCACATTGTTGTCAACAAACATCAACAACACTCCCTTACACACCGGCCCGGAAAGGTGTAACCCTTCCCAACAACACTCGTAGAGTGAGTGAGGTCTCACCCGAGGTGGATAAGGGGGTTGCGGGAACCAGGATTCCGTAGTGAGAGGAGGATATGCATCAACCACACATTACAACCACAGAAACCAGAGATCATATCCTTCGCATTATGCTAACAATTGACCATTCATATTCATCATTCGCAATTTTCAATACATAAGAAATATTCGCATCAACATAATCCAACTACTCATTTGCATAAACAGCTACTTGCCAAACCATAGAATTGTAAACATTTTGCAAACACTAGCATTCACCATTTAATAGAAACACAGAAAAAGATAGAACCATAATCGAACATCTTCATGCATTCATTAAACCTTGCAGAATAACCTTCACAGAAACCGTCGAAACATTATAGCGCGGATACAAAATAGATCAAAACTGGATCAATTCATCGATTGATAGCTCAATGCTTAACTTGATGCCCTTAAGATTACAATTATAATTCTATTTATATGAAACTAAGTGGTTACAAAATGGTCCACATGACCAATTATAACAACCTAAACTAATATTGCGCTTCCTCGTTCTCCGTGAATGACCCTTCTTTCGCGGATTATCTCTCTTCATGATTGTCGACTTCGACATTTCATGCAGACTAATCCCATGCCAACATATGTAAAGAGTGCATTTCTTCAAGGGGATATGAATGAGGAGATCTATATGGAGCAGCTTGAAGGTTTTATTTCTGATCATACACTTGTGTGCAGGTTGAATAAGTCCCTCTATGGACTCAAGCAAGCTCCTAGAGCTTGGTATGCCAAAATGGATAATTTTCTACTATCCTTGGGGTTTGAGAGGTGTAAGACAGATCCAAATGTGTATATGCAGCATATTAGTGATATGATATTTATTATAGTATTGTATGTTGATGATCTTTTGATCACTGGTAGCTGCACCAAAGAACATGGCTCAGTTAAGAGTGCATTACACAGTGCATTCTCCATGACCGATCTAGATTGTTGAAACAATTCTGGGTTTGGAGATAGACCAAACTTTGGATGGGATATTTGTTTCTCAATCAAGTTATACTTCAGATCTGCTGCAGAAGTTCAATATGGCTGAATATAATTCTACAAAATTCCCACTCCTTTCGGGAGTTAAGCTTACTGATTGGGGTTCTTCACCATTGGTAGACAGTTCATTATATAGACAACTAGCTGGGAGCTTGTTGTATCTTACACACTCTAGACCAGATTTGTCTTATGTTGTTGGGGTTGTTTCTAGGCACATGCAAGAGCCTCATGAGGTCCATTGGAATGCTTCCAAGAGGATCCTTCATTATGTACAGGGTACTAATCATTTTGGTATCCACTATGCAGCTGGTTCATCTCTTGAACTAGTTGGTTTTACTGATTCTGATTGGACTGGTCATAGTTCTTATCGGAAGTCTACTTTTGGTTATGTGTTTATGCTTGCACATGGTCCCATTTTCTGGTCAAACAAGAATCATCACACCATCTCCTTATCTTTAGCTGAGGTTGAATATAGGGGGGCAGTGAATGTAGCTACACAATGTGTGTGGTTGCAAGGTATTCTTGGAGATTTTGGCATTATGTTTGATTCACCCACTATCATTTGGTGTGACATTCAAAGCACAATCAATATCTCCACTGATCCAGTAAAGAGACAGAGGACCAAGAACATAGATATTCACATGCACTACATTCGAGGCTTTGTACATGACCAGATCATAGCATTGCAGCATTTCCCTTTTGCTGAGCAAACTGTCGATATCTTCACCAAGAGTTTTAATGAGAAGACTTTCACTTACCTTAGATCACTCCTTGGGGTGAGTGATGCATGGTTTTCCTTCTTACCTTGGTTGCATGGACAAATAAATTTTATGTTGTAAAAAGTGACTTGAGCCTTAGTTTCCTAGGCCTTATTTTGATATTCCACTAACTCTAGCTTATGGGGGGGTGTTAGAGCGATATTATAAATTAGTACCTTAATCATTAATTATTTTATGGTTATTAGGTGGTAACTGGTTAATAATTATATCCCTAGGTGTGAACAAGGTTATTATGAGTTATCTAGAACTTTTATGGGCTAGTATGAACTAGATTACAACGTATGGGCCAATATATGGGCCAAAACATGGGCCAAGGGTGGTCAAAATAGATGTTGGGTTCCCTACCACATGTATTTATTGACCCAACATGCCTAAGGCACCTTCCTTCCCTATTTTAAGGGATTTCTATTGACCAAAGGCACCCATGCATTGAACCTAGCCATTTTACCTCATTTTGGCTATTTTTGGCCTATCCTAGTCCACCTAACTCCCAACCAACCATGTCCTTCACATGTGTGAGCTCCACCTTGGTTCCCCATGCTTACCCAGTGTTCACATACACAATTCAAACCTGTTTGGGATATTTTGGGAACCTTTAGGTCAACCTAGGGGGGATTGGGCCAAATCTAAGCTATCTAAGTGTGGAGACTCCAAGTGGATATTATTTCTTCCTATTTCTATATAAGGATGATCCAAACCCATTATTTGGTTGGACTGTTAATATAAACACATATTCTTGATCATTTGTGCATTCTAATTTTTTATCATTTGTGCTATTTTTAATCATTTGTATTTCCATACTTGCTCATACTCTTGTATCTTGCAGAAATAGCTTAGATCTTTCATTTGTGAGGAATATTTAGTAGCTAGATCCTACTATGCTTAGGATTTTACAAGGATAGTTCCTCATCCGATGAAGATGATGATAGTGATAGTGACTCGGGAAGAGTGCTCTTCATGGCAATAGTGGAAACTACTAGAGATAATGATGAAGACTATGAAAAAGGAGAAGTGGATCTTGAGGAAGAATTGTTCAGCGCATTAATTGATCTAAGAAAATAAGGGAATAAAAATAATTCACTCAAGGAAGAGATAAGAAAAATGAAGGAATTCTCATAGAGATCTAGCATAAATCCTAAAGAAACCGAGCAGATTTTCATAGATCTAAGGGTTCGGTTGTAAGAGGCCAAGGTGATTAAAAAATAACTCAAAACACAATTGGGAGAAAAGACAAAGATACCAGAAGAGATACAAGTTGAATTATTCTCACTTAGAAAATAATTACAGAAGGACTTCCATCAAAATTTTGGCAACAACACCAAAATATTGGATGAAATCATCAGCAACCAAAGACCATTCTATGATAAGTCTGGACTTGGATACAAAAAAAATGATGAGGGTTCAAGCTCTATGATGATTGGAAAGTGAAGTTGAAGAAATAAGTTATGTAGATGTTATCAATGGTTTCAAGCCTCTAAAGGATATATAGAAACCGACAAAAAATAAGAGTCCATGAAAATATCGTGCATTCAGGGAAACATGGAAGCATTCACCAACAATGAAAAATACTCAAAATGAAGTCTGTGATTTCAAAAGATCTGTACCAACTAGAATACCATTCACATCCAGTTGGCGCTAGAGAATCTTAGAAGTTGGTGCTTCCTATGAATGTAATATTGTTATTATAAAAGGAAAGCATTCCATGGTTTTCTTCCATTTGGGTTTCCACGTAAAATCTCTAGTGCAATGTGTATGATTTTATGTGATGTTTCTATATGATGATTAATGGAATTGTTAATGGTTAATGTTACATGATGTGCTTAAGATTAAAAATTGTAAAAAGTGATCAATATTGATTCACATCCCTCTTAGTATTGGTGAATATTCCATCAACTAGTATCATAGCAGTTTCCTTCAATAATAGTTTGACCACTAGAAGGTAGATCTGAGTAAGAATAATGGATAATCATGATGAATTTACCAAACATGGATTACCATTGTTTGATGGGATGAAGTATTCTTTTTGGAGCATAAGGATGAAACTATTTTTGCAGTTATAGGGACTTGATGTTTGGAAGGCCATAGTAAATGCATACACTATACCAGATATTGATCCAGTAGTAGGTACAACTAAAAGAAGACTCTTTGAATTTAATTCAAAGGCCATGTATGGTATTCTAGGAGGTCTAATGGGATCATAATTTGTCAAGGTTATGCATTGTACACCAACAAAATAAAATTGGGACAAACTCAAGAATGCATATGGAGGATATGTTAAAGTCAAAGGGGCTAAGATTCAAACCTAATGAAGATAGTTTGAACACCTGAAAATGAAGGAATATTTAGATATCGCAACTTATTTTATATGAGTTGACGAAATTGTGAATACCATGAGAGGAACGGGAGAAAAGGTTGAAATTTCAGTAATTGTTTAGAAGTTACTCAGATATCTCCCAATGAGGTTTGATCCTAAAATATTAGGTTGAGAGGAAATAAAAGATCTTCATAAACTAAGAATGGATGAATTGCATGGAAACTTAATGCACACGAAATGAGAATAGAACAAGAAAATCCATCCAAAATTAAATAAATTTTCAAGGCCTCAAGGAAGACAAGGAAGAACAAGCAAAATTCAAAATGATGCTCGTTCTCTAGCTGTAGTGATGATTTAAATAATGAAGAAGAACCGAATTTGTGAGAAAATTAAAAAGGGAACCAAAAAGTACAAAGGTAATCTTCCTTTCAAATATGTTAATTGTATTAAAGTTGGTCATGTTGCTTCCAAATGCCCTTATGCAAAGGGCTCGAAGAGTGACAATGAAGAAGATCCCAATAAAGAATAAAAATATTAGAAGAGAGGCAAAGATAGAAATAAAAAAAAAAAAAAAAAAAAAAAATTGAAAAGAAAAGTCTATATTCAAAAGAGGATAGTTCATGATCTGATGAAGATGTTGATAATGATATTTACTAAGGAAGAGTGAACTTCATGGTATTAGAGGAAACCACTAAAGCTAATGATGAAAACTATGAAAAAGGAGAAGCGAATCTTGAGGCAGAATTGCTTAGTACCTTAAGTGATCTAAGAAAAGAAAGGAAAAAAACAAGTCACTCAATGAAGAGATAAGCAAACTAAAGGAATACTCTTAGATATCTAGCATAAATCCTAAGGAAACCAAGTAGATTTTCATAGATCTAAGGGTTCAGTTGGAAGAGGCCAAGGTGATTGAAAATAACTCAAAAGAAAACTAGGAGAAAAGGAGAATATACGGGAAGAGTTAGAATTTGAAGTATTATCACTTAGAAAAGAATTACAAAAGAAGGACTTCCATCAGAACTTTGCAAACAACACCAAAATACTGGATGAAATAATCAATAGCCAAAGACCAATCTATGATAAGTATGGTCTTGGATACAAAAAATATGATGAGGTTTCAAGCTCTATGATGACTATAGGTGAAGCAGAAGAATTAAGGTATGTATATGTTATAGAGGGTTCCAAGCCTCTAGAGGTGTAACATCCCTCAAATTCAACCCCTATTGTTATTATTTTTGTAAATGTAATTATGAATTGTATAAACGACCCTGGTGAGGAGATCAAGGCCAAGGCCCCACCAGTGGACCTTGAGCTAGCGATATGTTTTATAAAGTCTTAGATAAAACCTAGAAGTAGTGACGCAACTACACGATGAGCATTGAAGATGCATTTGGATAGAGATAGGTCAACAATGACTTATGTCACTAGGGGTATCCATAAGTAATTGGGGAAAAGTGGTCTAGTGATGACCACTCGTTAAAACACAAATACCAAGAACATCATGTAAGTAAAGTCAAACATAAACTAAGTTACTAGGTGGATACTATATAAAAGTATGATAAATTATATATATATAGATATAGATATAGATATATAGATATATATATATAATATATATATATATAATTGTGGATATTATATATATATATATATATATATATATATATATATATATATATATCAAAATAGGTTTATATTATGGTTTCCAAATGGTTAAAAAGATTTATATAATACATTACCAAGCTAATGATATAAAGTATGCACTTAGAAAAATATAAGAGTAAGGCTCCATTTATTTAATATGTGGATATATTCATTTTAACTGAAGAAGGTATTATAAATTAGAACATATGGATTTGTCTATATAAGAAAATGAGACTTATGAGTTAAGATAATCTAGAAATCTATCTTTTATATATATATAAAGAAATTCCATAAAAATTTATATGAGAAAATCTATATAAGACTATTAAATAGTTAACAAAATACTTAATAACGTGTATACATAGTATAAGTGGCTATAACTTATACTTAAGATGGATAAAACATAAAGTTATAAAAGTGCAAGTATATATATACAGATGTTTATATAATAAGAATACCTAACAAAATACTTGATAACTTGTACATAGTATAAGTGGCTATAGCTTATACTTAAGATGGATAAAACATAAAGTTATAAAAGTGCAGGTATATATATACATATCTTTATATAATAAGAATACCTAAAAACCTTGTAGACAAAGAAAAGACTCCTTAAAATAATCATCTTGAGATAATTATCAATATAAAGAGAACCTAGTCTTTATTAAAGGCAAAAAGTATAATCTTATAAGGGAGATTATGAAGCTTCTTTTTGAGATAGGCTTTTATCCTCTATTTTAGAAGGGGAAAATAATAAATTTCTTTTCCCATTTTCCTAATGTATTTTCTTACCTAAATATATATATGATACTATCAGTTAGATCTTTAGGTATCATTTTAGGGTTACTTATATAAATCATTTGTGAATTATTAATATATATATATGATAACATATATATATTAGGAATGGCGGGAAGGAGAAGACCTTGTTAAAAGGAGTAAAGACATATTACTTGGTGGTTGAGGAGTTGGCGCAAGCCTGTCTCTCTAACTAATTTGAAAACCATATTAAAACCACCACGTGTCCTCTTTTATCAACACAAGATCGTCGAGCTATCCATGCATCACTTGTCTGCTAAAACAGGTTGCCCTTCTTAAATGATAGAGTCACCACTCTCCAGGGGGGGAACTCGATCTCAGTAGAGAGATAGGAAGGGCTCGACGATAAAAGCCTGGAAGAAACAACCTTTACGGGGGGGGTTGAAACTACTGCAAATATCAGATAACATATATAAATCATTTGTGAATTATTAATATATATATATGATAACATATATATATCTATATATATATTAGGAATGGCAGGAAGGAGAAGACCTTGTTAAAAGGAGTAAAGACATATTAATTGGTGGTTGAGGAGTTGGCGCAAGCCTGTCTCTCTAACTAATTTGAAAACCATATTAAAACCACCACGTGTCCTCTTTTATAAACACAAGATCGTCGAGCTATCCATGCATCACTTGTCCGCTAAAACAGGTTGCCCTTCTTAAATGATAGAGTCACCACTCTCCAGGGGGGGAACTCGATCTCATTAGAGAGATAGGAAGGGCTCGAAGATAAAAGCCTGGAAGAAACAACCTTTACGGGGGGCGTTGAAACTACTGCAAATATCAGAAGGGTTTCGAGGTGATCTTCTTAAATTTTCAGAATTTACTTCAATCTGATCTACGATCTTAACTGAGAGAACAACATCTACAGCATATCTACAGCATATCAATCATGGAGACAATAATGCAAGCACACAAGAGACACAAAGATTTACTTGGGGAAAACCATAAAGGTGAAAAACCCCAATAACTTCCTCAGAGATAGATAGAGCAATGATACAACCCAACCATAAGAGATAGACATATCCTAGCAGCAGATCCTCCTCCTCCATAAGTGCGCCACTCCTCCTTGAGTGCATGAGTGAGAAGTGAGTGATCAAATAGAGTGCCTCCCGCACTCTATTTATACTTGACTTGACTTGCCTTTTACATAAATCATGTAGGCTCGAACTTAACCACATAACATAATGCTGACTGGGCCGACCCCCAATAGGGTGGTCTAATAACCCTTTGACCCACATGACTTATACAGGGCCGACCCCAACAAGGTGGTCTAATAACCCATCAAGTATAAGTTACGACATTTACAATATAAATGACGACACTTCCATATAGAGGAATAATACCATCTCTATAGGAGTACATACAACATACATATATGAAATACATTCCGAAGTTACATATACATCAACACTCCCTCTTAACTAGGAAGGTATTTCTTAGCACAGATCTTCTAGCACAAGTCATCTTCTCTAGATCATCGTCACTAGATAATCATCATCGAGTCATCATCATCATCACTGCTGTTGCTATCTCAATCAATCTCTGAATCTACTCATCATAGGAAGTTCTACAGAGCCAGTCCTTTTTCATACTGGACGTAGGCCCACCACCTGTAGGTCTTCATTATCACTGGCCATACTGTGGAATCCTCAGGACTTATTACGTGCGTCACAAAACCTGGCTGCAGCATCCCAGGCTATTACGAGCACACAACTCTACCTGTAGGATCTCCCAGGAGCACATTACATGTGACCCATCACAAAACTTGGCTGAAGCATCCCAAGCTATTACGAGCACACAGCTCTACCTGTCGGATCTCCCAGGAGCACATTACATGTGATCTCACCAAAAAACCTGGCTGAAGCATCTCAGGCTATTACGAGCACACGGCTCTACCTGTCGGATCTCCCAGGAGCACATTACACATGGTCTCACCACAAAACCTGGCTGAAGCATCCCAGGATGTTACGAGCACACGGCTCTACCTGTTGGATCTCCCAGGAGAACATTACATGTGGTCCACCACAAAACCTGGCTGAAGCATCTGAGGCCTTTTTCATCCTGTCCAGATCTCCCAAGAGCAAATTACATGTGGTCATGGCAAAACCTGGTTGAAGCATCTGAGGCCTTTTTCATCCTGTCCAGATCTCCCAGGAGAAAATTACATGCCATAGGAAAAAACCTCGAAAGAGCATCTGCCAAATATCCCAGGGCACCGAATTACATGCCATAGGCAAAACCTCGTAAGACTATCTGCAGATCTCCCAGGGCACAAATTATATGTCCTCCCAAGCAAAACCTTGAAAGAGCATTTGTCAGATGTCCTAGGGCAACGAATTACATGCCATAGGCAAAACCTCAAAAGACCATCTGCAAATCTCCCAGGGCACAAATTACATGCTTACCTGAACAACCTGATCCACGGCCACAAAGTATCATCTGATACTCATCATACATCATCCTGATGTACACATGATCATCCTGATCATCATCACTACAACATCCTGCTGCATGTCATCTGGAGAAGCTCGTCATCCACGATCATCCTGATCATACAATGCATCCATCTGATGCACACCAAGTATCTACCTGATATATATCATCCCACATAGTGTATCCATCTGATACATAGATACCTGATCCACACAATGTATCCATCAACATACATGATCTACCTGATCATACCTGATACATATCAATATACATGATCTACCTGATCATACAATGTATCCACCTGATACATATACAGATACATGGTCCAAGCATCCAACATGATGCATATACAAAATACATACAAATGATCCAACAAACCATATCCAGCATCCAACATGATGCGTACATACATATGAATGATCCAACTGGTCATATCCAGCATCCAACTTGTGCATACATACATATAAATGATCCAACTGATCATATCCAGCATCCAACATGATGCGTACATACATATGAATGATCCAACTGATCATATCCAGCATCCAACATGATGCGTACATACATGTAAATGATCCAACTGATCATATCCAGCATCCAACATGATGCGTACATACATATACATATAAATGATCCAACTGATCATGCAAAGCAGAAACTAGAACATCATCCTGATGCTCATCAACATCCAGTGCTTACATCCACAGCCATGTGAAGGATCTTCCTTCCAACATGCTTGGAATGGCTTCAGCAAATGTGTCCATCACTTCTTCCTCGAAGTGTCCTCGATCTGAAGAACGCCAAGCCTCTCTTTGACGTACTCGAACTTCACCTTGGCTAGTGGCTTTGTCAGCACATCTGCAATCTGCTCGTCCGTTGCAACATACAGGAGCTTCACAGCTCCTCTCTGCACCATATCCTTGATATAGTGATATTTGATCTCTATGTGTTTCGACCTATCATGAAACACTGGGTTCTTGGACAGCTTCACATAACTCTGGTTATCACAAAAGATACCAGTAGCATCCAACGGGAGATCAAATAACTCAGACAGTAGCTTCCGTAGCCATACTACCTCACAACTAGCTGAACAAGCTGCAACATACTCTGCCTCAGCTGTACTCAGTGCTACGCAGGACTGCTTCCTGCTAAACCAAGAGATCACACCTGATCCCATACTGAAGTAGAACCAAGATGTGCTCTTCCTATCTGCAGCACTGCCAACCCAATCTGAATCAACATAACCCTGCATGTTAAACTTTTGATTCACCTCATACTTGAGCTCATAATCCACTGTACCCTTCAGTTACCTCAGAACATGCTTTACAGCAACCAGGTGAACACTCCTCGGATCCGTAAGGAACTGGCTCAATGTGTTCACCGCAAAGCAAATATCTGGTCTTATGTTCGTCAGGTACATCAAGAACCCAATCATCTAACGATGCATAGAGACATCAACCGGCTCAGATGAAGCATCACAAAGAAGCTTCAGATTCGATGCCATAGGTGTGGCCATGGCCTTGCAATCCATCATCCTGAACCTCTTCAGGATCTCTACTGCATACTTCCCTTGTCCAAGGAAGATTCCATCTGCACTCTGCCACACCTCCATGCCAAAAAAAAATAGTGCATCATCCCCAAGTTCTTCATCTCGAACATGGCAGCAAGCTTCCGCTGTGTGTTGACAATCAATCTATCCTCACCTGATACAAACAGGTTATCTGCATACAAAAGTAGTATCACTGGATTGCCTTCCTCAACCTTGTAGAAAAGGTTGGAATCCGTTTTATTCTTGGTAAAGCCCAAACTGGATAGAAAGCTGTCTATCCTATCATACCAAGTTCTGCACACATATATGACTACACCATGCTGTCTTGAATCCATCTAGTGTGTCTTCTATTTCATCACTTTTATATTTCTCTATGCTGCCATATGCAGCATGCTTGATCTTGATAGATCCATATGGAAGTCATAACAAACTTCCCTTCAGGTCTTGGGACTACATCCCAAACATCATTCTTCATGATCGACGGATCATGGCATTCCATTTCTTCATCCCGGATCCTGGGAACTTCAATGTCTTCAATATCTTTAATAGATATCTTTGTTGCTGGAACAAATGTTGTAGTCCTTTTTGTAGGTGAAGAAATACAGTCTTTCCTAAGAAGCAGGTTAAATTGCATGATTAGAAACATCTCATAATTTTCAGAACAAATTCTTATACATAAAGAAATATGTCATACAATCATGCAATTATCTTAGCCAATGCTTCAATACAACATTTATCCATATCCCGTAACTTTCTAGATGCCTTCCAATCTCTACCAGAACATTGTTAAGAGTGTGCACAACTCCCAACATGTCAGCAAAGAGGTTTCATTCTAGATAAGTAGCAATGAAATGTTGTACAATGCCATAGGCCACTTACCCATGTATATTAGTAGTATACTGTTCATCAATGCAACTATTCTAATATGCACAATACATATCCTAAGTCTAGGAACATGAGCATATACATCATTGAACAATTTTATTTAAACAAACAAATATGCAAGAAATGATAATTAAAATACTTATCTTTGTTTGTTCGTTGGGTGGACTCCCTCTGAGTCTTTGCTTCCTTGCAGGAGCTGCTGGAGTCCTAATATGAAGCAGCTTCTTCTACACCTTTCTATTATGGAATGTAGAGAGATGGTCAACTCCCTCTAAATATCTGACCCATCATGACATCATGACATAGTTAGTCAAAAAGTTGGGGTATTACAACAATATATAGCTACAATAGCTGTTAACAAACTCCTGGAAACAAGGATCTCAATGGATCACATTTGACACCTATCCTAATCAATCTAACATAATCTATTCTAAGCATTTCTACATTATTATTCCAACTCTTCCCCTTAATGAAGAAACGGATTCTCTAGCACACCTAACTGTTAATGCCCACATTACAAGACTTCATAACAGAAAATTACAACACTTTAACTTTGTTTGTTTGTCTGGCCTTCATCAGCTCCTACACCCACTTTGATGCCTCTGGACTGTGCTCTTTCTCTTCATCTTCTTCGAGCTTACCATTCAACTCATTTAAAGCATAAACACTTTAGACCATCATTCTTGCACTTGTACAATGGACAATCTGACAACTCGGCTCACGGGGCTTCCAGATAAAAGATGTCAATTATTGAAACATCCTATGGACATACCTCCATTTGTCAGATCTTTTGCTCTCGGCTATCTGTCAGTATCTAGAAAGGCTGTCTAGGTACAAAATGTCTTCAAAATTCCTTTATACAAGGTGACTTCCAATAAAAAATAGTTGTTCTTGAAACCGGGGCTACCAGCTTATATCAAGATACAAAGGTTCTTATTTTACATAAACACTTACATACAGAAAACTTTAAACACACCACACATACATATAAATAAAAAACACATATCAACTCTCATTTTAGAACAGTTTGAGAGATGAAATTCATGGTTCTTCATCACTTTCTGATTTTGATAATTCATCCAAATTGGCAATGTTTGCATTTTCTTTGCCATTCAGAAGATCCCTAGCACAAGCTCTACAGTTCCAGGCTATATGTCCATTCTTATGACAGTAGAAACATTCTGTTGAACCCTTGGTTTTTCTCATCTTTCCTTTTGAATACAATGCAATTTCATGCTGGCCACCTACATGCAAGTCTTCAGAATATGCCCTTTTTTCCTCAGCTAACAATGATGCTACCATTTCTTCCAATGTTTGTGTGGATAATTGACTTAATGTGAATACAACATTGCTATACTTAGAAGATAGGCTATTCAATAGAATTGCTTTAGCATCATCTCGATCTACCTTGGCACCAGTTTCGGCTAATTGCCTAAAGAGAGACATTAAATCATTTATATGAGTAGAGAGATGTGTCTCATCATGCATTTTGAGACTAAAAAGTTGCAGCTTCAAAGAGAACTTTGCATTCATTGCCTTTCCCCAAAATAATTTACTTAATTCTTCCCAAATTTCATCAGATGTTTTTGCTAAATCAATCAAATGCAATTGCGTATCTGACAGAGCCAAACCAATAATAGATTTAGCCTTTTCTTCCTTCTTTTCCCATTCAACAAGAAGACTGGGATCAGTAGGAGCTAGTTCAGTGCCTTTTACTATGCTCCACAAACCTCTATTCATCATATGCATTTGAACTTTAACTTTCCAGGTATGAAAATTGTTACCATTAAACTTTTCCATAAGTAAAGAATCCATATTACCTCACAAAAGAACTTTCCTTGCAGTTTGACAGTGCTTCTTTTGAGTTACTGAGACTTCTTGACGGCTCCTCTCTATAATGACACAAGTTCCTCTGCGTTCCTCTGCAATCTGACGGCTCCCTACAATCTGATGGCTCCCTGCAATCTTTGCAAACAAGATTGAAAACGAATCTATTGCTCTTCCTCCAGTAATGTGGCGGCTATTTCACTTGGTAGCACTCCTCCAACATAGGTAGCGATGCAACTCTCCAGTGATGACAGACAGGTTTCTTACTTATAGCAGCAGATCCATCTTTTTCTAAATAGCCAGCAACAGGTTATTCTTTTGCTGTTTCTGACAAATCCTGGCAGCATCAACAACGATGGCTCTGATACCAAAATAGAATAGCAGAGGAGAACAGAACAGAACACGACTTCTTGCATATATTATGAAATAAGGGTTTACAATATATAGCTGCGATAGCTGTTAACAAACTCCTGAAAACGAGGATCTCAACGGATCACATTTGATACCTATCCTAATCAATCTAACAGAATCTATTCTAAGCATTTCTACATTATTATTCCAACTAGAAGATCCCGCACACAAAGATAAAAGTGACAGGTCACCGACAATGAGAGAGGGAAGCTTGAATGCAAAGAGGGCCAAGCAAAACCTACGTAGGGGCCACACCACAAAACATACATTTAACCAAAAAATAAAGCAACCAATTTTTTGAAAAGTACACTTCTCTACTAAATGGTTGTCTCAACAATTCATAGTACACCCATTTAATGATTTTGCCAATTTTTTTGAAAAATATACCACTCTTCTAACTAATCATTGTCTCGACAATTCATAGTACACAGTGCATGGAATGAATTTTCCAAAGAAAATGGGAAGCAAAACATAGCTTCGTTTACCAAAAGAATAATACATGCAATTTCTTTAAGAAACAAACTCTACGAACAAATCATTTTCTAGACATGTAAAATATGATTTATAGGAGGGAGCATAAGCTTTTTATTTATCCAATGGACAAAGGGGCCAATTTATTGACAATTAAGATCTACTAACAAACCTCTTTTGTGATTTAAAAATATAATACCACAAGATGAGAATTTTAAAATTGCCGAAATTCAAATATCATCTAACCATGTTTACTTCAATGTCTAAAATCTAATTTTAATAAACATTTTTCGCTCTCAAGCAGCTTTAAAAGATCATGCCTGTTTGAAATCTTAGACAGCATGACCTTAGGATTAAATTCCGAACCCATGAAATGCAGTCCCCTGCCTGTAGAATTAAATTCCGAACCCATGAAATGCAGTCCCCGTATTTTCAACCTCCGCTGCCTCCCAGAGTTCTTCAATCAAAACTTCCTTGGCACTCTGGAAATTACGATTTTGATCTCAAATAGTGAAAGTGACTCTTAAAGATTATTTGACATCTCACCATCTTCGTGCATCAAACAACGCCCAATTCTGGTTGAAAACATCGGCAATGACCAAACAAATCCCATGGTTTACGGGTATTGTAAACCTAATCTTAACATAAAACCAACAAGTATGGTTTCACAAGACAGACGTAATTAATCTCTGTAAACACGCAATCACAGATAACAATCATGGTTGTTATTTGCTTGAATAATAATACTAGTTTTGTCTCTAATCACATTTATCAACTTTATTATGCAATTGTTGACCTTATAACAACTACTATTAAATATAGTTGCTAAACTCATTGCCAAAAACAAGATTAAAAACAAAAACATAAAATCAACAAGATAGAAATGATATATCGGGATACAGGTGAACCTAATGCATAGTACACCACAGCAAGATACAGGTGAACAAGATAAACATAATATACCAGGGGACAGGTGAACCTAATGCATAGTACACTACACCATGATACACATGAACAATATAGAAATAAAATCAACAAGATAGAAATAATATACAAGGAGACAGGTGAACCTAATGCATAGTACACAACACCATGTTGTTCTTAAACTAGACATTTCGTCTATGCTTCTTACTCAGTCCATCCTCCATGTGTCAGGATATGAAGTAACAACAGGTATTCAACAAACTCATGGTAGACTTAATTACAAGGTTTATTATTACTGCAATTTTGCAAGTGTTTCCCTTACCATTCATACTTTTATTAAATATAATTTATGATCTCAATGCCTAAAACCAAAATCATAACTAATGACGTGAAACTCAACAAAATAAGAAACAATATACCATGAGACAAGTGAACCTAATGCAAAGTACAGCACAGCAAGAGTCTCAGTGACAAATTTGTGTTCATTTTCTAGTTACTATATACAAAGTAATAAAAACAACAATTCTCCTCACAGAAGTAACAACAAAACTAAGAATAATTACATTCCTTAAAGAGAAAGGAATCACATTGGGTTTCACACCTTATTTAGAAAACATAAGAAGAATGTAACCATGTATTAATTTAGCAATGTATTTGATCTCAATCCCTCAAGTATTAATTTAGTAATGCATTTGATCCCTTTCCCTCAAAACTTTTTGAAGATGGAAAAAATGTACAGGATTTGATCCTTTTCCAAATTTGATAATTTCAGGGAAGATCTAGGCTGGGTTATTGTATTATT
Organism: Larix kaempferi; assembly: GCA_027924585.1. NCBI lineage: Eukaryota > Viridiplantae > Streptophyta > Pinopsida > Pinales > Pinaceae > Larix > Larix kaempferi. Next base: position 1,267,529 of record BSBM01000403.1, read on the forward strand.
ATTTTTAAATAAAAGTTTTAAAACCAAGACTTCAGTGTTACCATGACTCATCACTCTGACAATTTACCCCTTTTAAGTTGTGGAGTATTCTCAATGCAATATTTATTTTACTAGTATGATTAACATACTGCTTACACTACATGCAAAAATAAACAAGGCTGCATGGCAGCAATACCTGCAGCGGTTGGATTCGTTAGCGATTTGGACGTTGCAAATTATGATCTATTTATAATATGGCTCAACAACTTCAATCCGATAGTGCTTTATGGAAGGTATGCACTTAAATCAATAAATAGTAATTCAGGAGCTCAGCCATTTGTCATAGATGTGGGGGCATATGACAGGATGTGAGTGCCAAGAGGCAATATGTAAGGCATCCATGCAACACTTTGTCAATTGAACTCATCTTGCCCTCTATTGAACAAGGGCCCTAACTATGTTTCTCCTTTACAGTTACGAAAATTAGAAAAACTTGGGGATAGAATTGCAGCGTTACAACAACTGGTTTCGCCTTTTGGAAAGACCTGTATAACATTTGATAATCTACATTAGATCTCTAGTACTGGAAATGTCTTTTCATTACTTGTAATTTAATTGTGGCTTTAAGATCATTACCCTATTCCTATCGCCTTTAGCCTTAATATTTTTATACCATGAATGTGCATCATTGACTAATGCTTTCACAAATAGCTTTGCTAGAACATCAGGAGAATTTTCCAATTGGTAATGGGCCGCCCATTTCCAAACTGGACATATGTTTCCAATGCAACCATGTGACGTAGACCACATGTCTTACATCTGGCCGCTATCCCTACCGTTGTCAATTCGCCCAATTCGCCCAGTAACACGAGGAAAGGATGAAAGACATTTATGACCTTGTTGTGCATGCATGCGAAGTGGTCGTTTTAATAACTCTACTTGTCATACTTCCAACCGGGGCATTGATTGCTCGTTAGTCTAACTATTCGATGGTTCTGGAAATATGGATTTGCATTTGGTCTCGCTGAGTTTTTCTTGCTATGCAATTGCCTTGCTAGGGTTTCGATTATACTGCTACTGGTAAATCCTCCAATGCAACTCGTGTATGCGTTCACCATTACCATGCTATTCAATCTTTTCCAATACCATGTTTAATTAACAAAGCAGATCCAAATAGTGTTGTGTTTATTGAGTCCTATGACGAGGTGTTTCAATCTTTTCAACACGTGAGTTGGTCAAAATTTCTGCTAAATGTTCATGGCCATAATAGGATTTTTACCACTATGTTTGCACAAATGTTTGATGGAAAGACTGCAGAGATTGGTGATTAGTGATGTTGATGATGCTTTAATTTCCCAAGCTACATAGCTTCCTTTTATGGGTGAAAAATGGTTCAAGCATTCAGCGATGTACAGTGGAAAACTTTCTTGGCTTGACCAATTAAAATCACTAGCTTCAAAAAGGTATGCACTCTAAGCTATTAAAGAATGAACGTCAAGAAATGCTCTTCGTTATCTGCAATTGAGAAGTTTAATTGTGTTTGTATTTGTGACTATGTTAGGAAATTTCTGCAGCTGGAACGGAGACGTTGGCAACTAATTTAGAATGGGCAATGAATGAGTTGCTCAGACACCCCGAAGCCATGAAAAGATTGCAGGAAGAGATCGAATCCATCGTCGGCAAACATCGCAAAGTAAATGAGTCAGATGTAGAAAACATGAAATACCTACATTGTGTGGTGAAAGAAACTTTGCGGTTATACCCAGTGGCGCCGCTAGGGCTTCCCCATGAATCTGCAGAGGTTGTGATAGTAGGCGGATATGATACACCAAATAAAACAATGGTAATGGTGAATGTGTGGGCTATAAGAAGGGATCCCAATGTGTGGGGGTCAGATGCTTCCGAATTTAAGCTTGAGAGATTTTTGGATTTAACATGTTACTTGTGAAGGGAGGTTCATGGCATTTCTTGGCAAAGACATTAATTGCTTTTGATTATGAAAACGATGTCTTCCCACTTTCAAAGAGATAATAGGAATTCTGACCGAAGTCTCTGTCATCTGGGATTGCTTCGCATTAGCACAAGGATTATCGAGGTCATCCATAGCCTGCTTATATTTAAAAAAATAGTTCACTTATTTTTGCATTCAATTCAGGATTATCGAGGTCATCCATTTGTCATAGCTATGGGCGCATGACAGGATTTGAATGCCAAGAAGCAATATGGAAGCATGCACGCAATATTGATGATAACATGGGTATTGATGATCAGAATGACATTCATTAAAATTATAAATACCAGAAATGCATGATCAGAGGACAATGAGAATGTGCACATCATTGTTATGAATTGTCAGAGAGGAAAAGCTATGTCTCGGCCAGGTTCTTCCACACATCCAAGCAGTACCTCTGAATCATAACTTCAAAAACTTATATCCGAATGGTATTTAGCTTTAACCTATTCACTTCATAGTTCATACGATATGGTAATTTTAAGTAATTTCATTTGAAACTTATAACTAAATGGTATTGAGCTTTAACCTCTTCACTACACTATTCAGACAATGGGGTTTTCAATAAGTCTTATGCTGACAACAAGTACATTTATTCTGAAACTGACATCCTTTGAGATATAAATGGTTAGAGTTGGATTTCCATCTGAATTTATCTTCTTGTAATTTTGTAGATATGTGAATACCGACAACAACAGTGAAAAAAAAAGCGTGAAGTTGTTCAGCAATTACTTGATTCGCAAAAATCGCAACATCCAGAAATTTAACTGAAGTGCAAAACCATCAAGAAGTGCAAGCTTATGTTCTAACACAGGTGCAAGTGGATATGCAATCTAGGGAAAGTTCTTTCTTTCCAGGCCATTGGAAGATGAATTTCAAATACATAAACAACATTGAAGAGGTAGCAGAGAGGCCAACAACAAGGGAAACATAATATCCAAGAGCTCAGCAAATGGAACATTCTGCTTTATGTATACATGAGTCACAGTTAATTCTTCTTAAGAACATTGAAATTGCCATGCAATGGTACTCTTTCTGGTGCTGTAGTGCTGCAAGTCAAACTAACCAGGTAGGTAGTGCTTATACTAAATACAGATGGTAGATACCTGCCAAGGTTAGTAGGTCGAATATGCATGCATATGAAACTATATTGGTAACTCGGCAACAACAAGACAACCAGCAAGGAACTAAGAACAGTTGGTAAGTTGTTATACAGTGCTTGAAATATACAGTGCTATATTTTTTATTTACGAATCTGAGATATGTGAGGGAATGGATATGGATACTTATGGTTATTGTAAACAAAGAATGCTAAATTTCTTACCTTGTTATGTAGAGCAAGAAATTCCTTGACCCTCTGAACAAGAAGAAGGGGTTGGCACCTGTTGTGCAAAACTGATCTTTTTCCTGGCCTGGCTTGTTGTGTAGGGACTCAATTATATTCCCTAATTGTTGGAATTTTTTTGGAGTGTAACATTGGTGCCTTGGTAGGCTTCCGAACGGGAAGAAGGAGGGAATTGAGGCATGAAGATGATGCATAGACGGTCACAAAGGCGGTGCATTGGAAGCAGTGGAGTGGAAGGCGGTGCACTCGCGGTGCATTGGAAGGAGTGGAGTGGAAGGCGGTGCATTGAAGGCATCTCACAAAAACATTATACTTAATTAAATGTTAATTCAATGCCATATGAAGAGACAAATCATTTAGCCGTCGCCCCGGCGATAACACCCTCAATCAAATAGCCAATGGCATGCGAAAGAAATCAAATAAAATAATTGAAAAAATTAAAAAAATTGACTCTCTAATGTAAAACTTAGGAAAAATTGAACTAAATTTGTAGTCAACCCACCAACTAATAATGGTTGACAGCAAATCGATCACAATATATACACTGCCGGCGGCAGGTATAATAAATACAAAGAGATGTGTAAGTGCACCAATTGTGTTACATAATATCCATACACTATTAAAGAGCTGTGGAGTGCAACAATAGTATTACCACATAATATTCACTATCCAGAGGGATCAAACATGATTCGAAGCTTGTCGGCATCCACATTCACACTATGGCTTGGGAGTCCTTAACAGGAAGCATAGATCTGCACAGGCTGCAATGGAGTTAATTAATCTGTAGACAATTGAATCAGCCTATTATTTTTCTTTGTTAGAATATCATATCTAGTAGGCAGAGGATTCAGCTTTGGTATGAAGGGATTCCTCAATTATAATACATCACTGCATATCAATGCACTCATTCGTCATTGAATATCTGATCACTAATTTTATAGTTGTAAGATGACCCATAAAAAAACTAAAAGTCTCTAAACTGTGTCTTTGTTCTTGTGTTTCTCAAATTGTCACTGCCATAGTTACATTTTCTGACTCTTCTCATTCTCAGATGTTACTTACAACTTACAATTTCTGTTGGTAGTATAAAATCTTAAAATCCTATTACTAGATACTTAAAGCTGAGCAATTAAATCTGTTTCATAATTTGCAGAGCTATGGAAGCTAGTGCATGATTGTGAATTTTGAAATCGTGTTTTCTATTGTGGATAAATTTTCTAGGTCTTAGATTTCCAAAATTTTGGTTTAGAGTCCGCATAGAAAATTCAAAACTTGAAATGGGTTATCTCAAAAATTTTATTAGAAGATAAAGCCATGTGTTGTGTTCTAGTTTTCAATTTAGAATATATCAGGTGGATGAACTTGAAGGTTTTTGGTCCCACAAATACTCAATTGAATCGCTTGCATCCATGGTCTACCTCTCTTTTTGAAGGCAAACTGCAATTTGAAGATTCGTTGGGGTTTGATCACCTTGCTAATTCAAAAGTGTCATTTCAATTTGCTTATTTCCATTGACTAATCTGTTGGCTTGATTGGTCGAAACCAGACATCTTTTGATTACCTTTATAAGTATTATTCCTTCCATCTTACTGCTATTGGTGTACCTTCGGGTTTTCCATTTCTCCATTTTATGTTGATTTATTGTCCCTAGCCTCTATAAATAAGACCTTATAGTGATCATTGAGGTTCTTTACCTTAGAGGGCTAGCTCTCTTCTAATGAAGCGATGTAAACCTCCATGGTATTTCAGCAAGAACTGCCGATCCTCAAGCTTGAGGTCTAAGTTATAACAAAATAGCTTGTTTTATGTCTGTCTATAGCTTTCCCTCCACATTAATAATTAATGCATCCAGTCAACGATCTTCAGTGTTGCAAAATATAACTTTTGCTCATCTATGTACCCTTAAATAATGTAGGATTCCTCTCTCTGTCAAACCAGTGATCCAACATTTTGGAATTGACTTGGCCATCATCAGCATGGATATCTATATTTTTTTTGAGCTAGAATGGAATGACAAAAATAGAAGAAGAATTGTCATTAACAAAGACTTCAGGGTTTTTACCTTTGGTTTTCTGAACGTCGGGATCTTATTATCCATGCTCGTATTCTCTGCTCCATTCGTGCAACCTGACTTTTGGTTATGTTGTTCTTAATGAGGGAACCTTCCATATTTTGTCATCTTTTGTCATCTAGGTTTTTCTGACGGTTGTTGTATAGTGTACTGGCTCATTGCACTTATTTTACCCACTCCTGGGATTCTACCACTAAGGGATTTCTCCCAAGTTATTTTGAACTTGTCCCAGATAACAAACTAATCTGGGGTTACAGATGCTCAGTGGCAGTGTGTGAATTGCATAATGGAAATGCTTCACATTCGTTGCAATTCTCACTCCTGGGCTATCCATTGAAACTCTGTTATTTTTTTTTCCATGTCTTTTGTGCCTGAATTCAATGTATTATGCAGGACTATCAGGGATAGTAAGTGCAAGAATAGTTCACAGTTCACACAATGATAGATTTTTTTTTATCTGGGGAAAAACCCTTTTGGGAATTAAAAAAATCCAATGTTTATTCTTCATATAACATGATAGGTTTTACAGTACAAACCAAGGTGCTATCCACTTGCTACTTGTGTCTTCCAGTGTCAAGTTTCTAAAGTTAAATGCTGTGAAATCTTCTAGTTTGCTTTCCTCTGTCACGCAGTGTTGGGTTTGTATAGGAAGATGGATCATGGTGTGAACACCCTATTCTATGGCCCTTCTCCCACTAGACTGATGGCTCCTTTTATTTCCTTCATATGCTTCTAGGAAGGTCATTGGCCAATTGCCTCTTCCTTTCATGTTGGATGATTAAACCCACATGGTGCTAACATAACATTTTTCCATTTCTTTACTGAACCTTTACAAGCAGCCTATAGATACGGCTAGCTCCCTGTAGAAGTTAAAGAAGTAGTATGGGGGATGAAGGAAGGATGATCTCTAGGTAAAGAGTGTCAAGTTTCTAAAGTTAAATGTTGTGAAATCTTCTGGTTTGCTTTCCTCTGTCATGCAATGTTGGGTTTGTATAGGAAGATGGATCATGGTGTGAACACTCTATTCTGTGGCCCTTCTCCCACTATACCGATGGCCCCTTTTCTTTCCTTCATATGATTCTAGGAAGGTCATTGGACAATTGCCTCTTCCTTTCCTGTTGGATGGTTAAACCCACATGGTGCTAACATAGCATTTTTCCTTTTCGTTATTGATCCTTTACAAGCATCCTATAGATACGGCTAGCTCCCTATAGAGGTTAAAGAAGTAGTATGGGGGATGATGGAAGGATGATATCTAGGTAAAGATGGTTTTGGGTAGAAGTTTAAAAGTCTACAATGCATTTTGTAGCAGCTGATCTTTAGAAAATGATTCAGCAACCCATTAAAAATGGAATCCTTTGACATATTAAGGTCAATGCAGTGGTTGGGGGCCACTAACTATATCTAATGTCCTGGAAAAATTCAGTAAAAATGGAAAATGGAGTCTTGCACATGAAAGTCAGTGCAGTGGTTGGAGACCACTAACTATATTTTTTGTCTTGCACATAAATCATTAAAAATGGAAAACCTGAGACATAACAAGGTCAATGCAGCGGTTAAACTCGAAAGGTCACCACTATTCTTAATGTCTTGCACAAAAATCTTGGAAAATGATGAAGCCATTAGATCTAAGGATATAGTGCCTGAGGTCATTGGGCAAGTACAAATGGTATTTGTTAAAAAGAGGTTTCTTTTTAACAATTCAAGAAGCTTTCCAATACGCCACTTCCTCCGCTGTTGGAAAGAAAGGTTTGCTGCCAATGTTGTGGAAGAGGCACCATCATTGTAGAGACAAGCTTGTCGAGTTGTGTTGCAACCAGATAGAATCGTGAGAAGAGACGACGGTAGAAAATAACGGACCGGATAGAAGCTGCGTGATAGAACTCACAATGCTTGGCATGGAAAAACAATTGAATCATTGCTGGAAAATATGATATACATGTGGTTCTCTTGACCGGGAGATTGATATCCATTGAGAAGTGAAGTTGATCCTGAGATAGATTCTGGATTCTCTGATTTGAAGAATAGCCTGACATAATTGTGTTGCTGTAGATTTTGCAGTCCTCCACCATGATTTCCCTATCTCTGGCCACAGTCATCAGATTCTCCACGTAGCCAAACATTAGCCCCTGCATCGCCCTTCCTCCGGCCCCTAAAAACATTGACGTTGCCACTTCATCCCCGCCATTCTTACTACTGATCCTATTGCAATAAAAACACTAGATCGAATATATTTCTAATGATGATGGATTAATCAAGCTCTCAACTAATGTTGTAGGGACTTAGGACAAATTTAATGTATATATTAATAAATTGCAGTGACAGAGGAAAAATGTATTGTTTAGTGCTGAGCAAAGACCATCTCGCGCAGTAAATTTCATGTGCAAAACTAAAACCCTGATACAAAACACCAAACCCCCCCAAAAAATTACCCTTTCAAAAAGCTAAAACCATAGACTTCTACAGCCAATCGAAGCTGAAGCTTCACGGTTCGTCTTTCAAATCAAAATAGAACCACGAAACATAACTGGCAGCTAATGGAATGTGAACACCAAGCTTGAATCTGTTGCCATCACCGAACATGGTACTCTCCTGGGGATTGAGCAGGCCACCGTTTCTGTTCAAAAATGCTTCTGACCTCGCCTTCTTGCTAACGTGACTGAATGGGTCCATGGGATCTTCGAGCTATAATGCCAAAAAAGGAGATATGAAAACCTAATTATTGTTATTCCATGGCAGTTTCCCAAAATGAGCACCAGAGGGTTTAGTGGAAGCTTGAATTCAATGACCCTCTTACCGGATTTATTCTTCGGTGATGACAAGGAGAAACCAGATCTCACCTTCGTTGGTGGAAAAATACTGAATAACGAAGAAGAAGTAGGTTTTGGGACATCATTCTGCTGAGGTTTCAAGGATGGAAAGGGATGAATTATTGTTCTCGGGTGGAGGAAGAGCGGTGAAAATCGAAGAAGTAGGGACGATGAAACAAGAGATTCCCTTCGGCTCGGATTGAATTTGGCGCATTTTCCTGGGTTGAATTCAACCCCTCCACATCCTCCTCTTCAACCTCAGGTTTAAGGGCAACCAAACAGTGAAACAACTAATGGCGGACAGAAAAACAGTGAGAAAATGAATGACGATTTGGCAAAATTTTTGACAAATATATGTGGCAGCATTCCATTGGCTCAATGAGCGAGGAATTTGCTGACATGGCGAGGATTGTCTTGCGTTGTTTGAACGCCTACGGCGTAAAAATCTATCAAACTTCATAAATCCATAAAAACATCGCACGAGCTTTGTACAAGCTGTACCTATCCACTTCAATCACTTTCATAATCTTCTCGAACCCACCGCCCCCATATTGATTTGTCAAATTTTCAAAACCAACATGCCAAGTTTCATTTACGAAAACCGAAGCATATTAGCGAATGAGAATGGACCGGTCACTAAAGCCATATTACCAAATGAGAATAGAGACCGAGATATTGATTAATCCAAACACGAATAAACAAAAGTATTTTTATCAACTTGGCTAATCCCAATTTTGGAACAAAAGTCTTTATATCAACTTGGCTAATCCCAATTTTGGATGAAGAACATTCTACAGCACAAGTAAGAAAAGAAAATCGAAGCCTTCAAACTCCTTGAAATATTTACGATATACTTTTTAAATTTAAAACCAAAGTTTTAAATTTAATAAAAATAAAAAGATTGTTAAAATGTATTAAATTTAATAAAAATAAAAAGATAGTTAAAATGTAATAAATAAAATTTATTGTCTTCTTCATGAGAGTGGAGTAGGAAGATACAATTTTTCCCTCACTTCTCTAGCTACCCCACCCCATGAGATAAGACTTAATTATTTCATGAGAGTATTCCCCATTGATTCATGAGAGTGAGGCAGGAGTGAACAAAGGGGAATTCTTCCCCATGCCACTCATTGTCTCATCATGGCAAGGTAAAAAAGAAAATGTTTCATTCACAAGTGAAAGCAAAATTCCCAAAAATGAATTTCTAAAGATAGCTCATATTACCATTTTCACACTATAATTCATCGCACCAAGAGTAGCGAGGTGCTCTACAACCCAGTATGGGGGAGATGTTGTCACATAACGCAATGTAACTTATGCTAAAAAAAAGGTAATTAAAAAAAATTATGTCGGCTCATAAAATAAAAAAATTAAAACCAAATAAATAAACTCATGTGGGCTTATAAAATAAAATAATTAAAACCATAGATCAACCTTAAACTCGAAGAGGATAAAAAATCTGAAGATGTAAATTGTCTTAACTTATGAAAAATTTAAGATAAAAAAAATTTACACCTCAAAAAATTGGATCTCTCTCAGTGCTTGATAGATCCCGTTTTAAGATGGATCTATGTTGGTATCTAGTTCACTCAAGACGTGGCCCTTACGAAATATTTGTCACCACAAAACTCATAAAAAGAGCATATGTGGTCTCACCATTGTTACACATTCTTTCATGGATATTTTCATACATTTTGGACCACATCCATTCTTTAGACCATTGGTAGCCCATTCATCCTCCATTGTTGATGTTATGATGCTACCTTGAAATATTTCAAGACCCCTTCATCATTTTTCATCCTCCCCCACCATCAAGGAAAGGATTCAAGAGCACACCACGAAGCAAAGGACCCATCCCAAGCAGCATATCAAGGATCCCACCTTCCCTCGATCAAATTGTTCCCTGGGTGTATTTTATTGCTTGAGCTATTTCTATTGGACTTAATGCAAAAAATATTCTTTGAAATTATGCCTTTTCATTATTTCCATGGATAAATTTCTTTTAATTCTAAAACTTTACATTAAATATATGGAGCAATTTTTCTTTGTTTATATTTTATCTAATTGCTAATCTCACAACCCTTTAGCAAGGGATTCTGATTCTTCTATGTTCAAGAAGCCCACAACAACCATGCTCATGAGACAATGGGGAAAACACAATTTTTCCTCATTGTCCTCCCCTCATGCGACGATGAAGAAAAATCAAGTTTTCCCCATTGTCTTTCGCCCACCCTACCCTCATGTTTTCCTCGTTGTCTCATGAGAAACGTGATTAGGGTTTAATAGGGAAGAAGTGTTGAAATACATTAGATGTTCCAAGTTCGATATAGAAATCAATAATAATAAGGTTTAGAATTACATTGCGGAAAGTATTGCATACCTCCCTGTGCCTGGTGTTATCTTTCCTTCTCTTCTCAGACCCCTCTCCCTTCTATCCTCCACTAGAACTCTCCAATCCATTGGTGGAATCATTGGAGGGGGCTCATACCTAGGGTTTTTTTCCAGGTGGGTCCTATATTGGTCTCGCACAACCTTGACATGTTGTCTAGCATTTTTCAGGACCTCGACTTTATTGAAGGTCTTGTCGCCAAACAGGCCAACCAACCAATTAGTGAGTTCATCTTTTAAACATTTTGGTTGTTTATCCCACCTTTCTCGGATGGTGGGCCCGAAGATATCCAAGCACGCGTCATTCATTTGTTTGTAGAAAACATCATTTCCTGCAAAACGATCATGCCATGATCATAATTAGTTGAAAGAAAACATTTTATCGATATATTACAATGAAGTTATAAACAGTAACTTGATCAACGTATATTAATTACCTGGGACCTTATCGATCTTTATTGGGATGAGATCTGCGTCGACCAAAAATGTTTCCTCCATTGTTCCCATGCTAGTGACATGTGAAGATCCTGGAAATGCAACTAGGTCGATATCAATATTGTCGGGATTCTCGTTGTCAACCACTTCCCGTGGACGATCCAGTGTGCGTCGGTCACTAGCGCCGGTGCGCTCATAGTTGGGGTCCGTGGTGTGTCAGAACGTGTTGCCGACTGTTCAGTTAACAACAATGGCTAAGGATTCGTTGCATGTAGAGTCGTTTGCTCATGATGCCACGTCTCTCCACGAGCCTCGCTGGGGCCAACATCGCCTCCACCACTATTATGTGTTCTCCGATAATTCTGTAAATACAAACCACGTCTTACACGTTCAATACTATCATATAAAAGAGAAAATTATAAAGTTATAAATGAATTGTTTTATGAATCAAGATTCCTCAACTTACTTCCAAGGATACATATTTTCGTTCCAACAATTCAATCCTTGCCAGGTTCTAGCTTGTTTGCGGAAACTTGAGTAGTAGAGAAACGATTTCCGCACTATATTTTTCCAAAAATTTGTCTATCATATTAAAGATGTATATCATGAATATCATCAAAATGTTCATCATTTTCATGATCATCATCATCATCATCATCAACATCCATTCCAACATTAAATGAATCATGGATCAAATTATTTGTAACATCATCTTCAACTATGTTATCAGTATGATCATCTTCTTCAATGTGATCATTAACTTGTTCTCCATCAATATTCATAGCTTCCGGTACTTGATCTGGAAGCACTTCCTCCAGACGAAGTGCCCTAGGATGTCTTTCCTTTATAATTACATGAAACCATCAACAGATAAAATTTAATATAAGAAATTCAAACACAAAATGTAAACATTTATGTGATGCATTTAAAATTTAACAAATTTTGTACTGTTGGGATGAAAAGAACAACGTCCAATTGTACTGTTGGTTAAATAGGTGCATCCAAACTATCCAAGAGACATAATAATTGACCCAATTACTGAGCAAAGCTACTCAAATATAACCCAAAATTTCTCATACTGTACTCCACTAAGGTAAGATAAATGATGCTATGGTAATTTCTATAGAGAAAAGATAAGAGAAATTACAACATGCCAATATAGTCGTTATTTCTATTATCATGAGGGAAAGTGTCACAAATCTAGAGAGTTGAGTGCTTTCCCTGGTGAGTGGGTTAGTCTCACTAACGAACAAATAAATGAGCTATTCTACTATACCCTAGATTCAACATGCACAAAAGAAAAAAAAATATTATAGTAAATATTTAATATTAAAATAATATTTATTGTCCATGTTAGTCCCCATCTACTGAAACCACGATCAATACATAAATTTGAAAAAGCAATCAAAATAAAAACATATATAATGAAAAACTTACAAATGGATGGTATTCATGTTCCCCCTCAGCGTGCCCATGCTCCCTACAATGTTTTCTGGCTTTTGTGATCAAAATTCTTCTCCTCTTAAAGCCCTTGCATTGACTACATGGACAATAGCATTTCCCATCACCCCTTCTTTCAACTCCTTCCCACAATCTAGTAAGCAATTGTCGATTTTGTTCGTCTGGATCAGAAATATTGCTAGTTGACATTTTCTCGTAAAGAGCTTGAATGAAGATTATCGATCTTAGAAAATGAAGCTCCACACTTCGCTCGCTTGAATCACAAAAAAAATGGAAATAATGAAAAATAGTCCATCGAAAAACAATCCGCTGAATAAGAAAACTTCCGCAAACCATCGCTTGTATAGCAAACATGTCGGAATGTTTCAATATTTATAAGTTTTAAAAGTCATCCTTCCATCAGATATCCGAAGCCTTGAACCTAGTTATTGTTGGAGATTTGATGTCGGATTTCCGACATCCTCTGGTTGTATAGCTTGGCGTCGGATATCCGACATCCTAAGGCTCAATATGATGTCGGATATCCACATAGGCGTCGGATATCCCAGGGGCCTCGTCGGATATCTGCATATCTGTCGGATATCCGACGTCTCCTTCTATCGATTTTAAAAAAATCATCAAATTTTGAAATTTATAAGGTGAAATCCGACGACACAGTCCTTTTTCGTCAGAGGTCAGAGGATTTTGTCGTCGGATTTTGGGTCCAAATCCACTAGTGAATCATAGCCCTGATGTTAAGTTGGGTGTTTGTCTTAGCAAGCGGGAGTACATACAAGCTCAGCTGGGTACCGGTAATGTACCACATTGCTACATACGGTGCGATGTTCAATTGGGAAGATATCATCTCCAAGAGCATGGTGTCACATATTGTTGTAGCGCAAGGAGGACTAACACAGAAGAAAGCTGAATTTTTTATGTCCTCTTATCTCTTGGATTGTCTATTGATCAGACATCCTTTCCTTGCTTTGGGTTGTGTTTGGAATCTAGTTGAATCTCCCCTCCACATAGCCTATCAAACGACGCGGGCTCACAAATACGCAAGTAACTACAAGCTCATCTGTGAGGGGTTGATCATGCCACTGTACCAACTAATTTTCAAAGAAGAGTTGAATTGTATGTCTGAAAATGCCATGTCGGTTATTGAAGAACACAGAGATTATTGCTTGTCCGCAGAAGGAATGTACATCGGGATGTTTGGGGGAACCCAACCCCCTTCTCTATTGCCTCAGTATGCCACTGATTATGTTGTACATAAAGAGGTTGCCAAACAAGTTTTCATCAATGGGGTTGGCAGGTTTCTTCATGAAAAGAATAAGGCTCCCTATCCATAACTGCCATTCACCATCGAAGCGTACAAATTCCCAAAGGTGAAAGAAGCTGAAGATTTTGTTAAGGTTTTAGAAGACTTTCATTTTGGGACAAAGATTTCTGGAAGGCATGATAGAGAAGGCAAGGTCGCTTCCCATTGTGCTTCCTGCAATATAACCTTTGAATCTATGCTCATCTTTTCTTTAAAGATGAAGAATTTTTTCGGAGTGCAAGAAACATGACAGAGTTAAATAAGCGCTTTTGTCCCAAAAGTGGAAGTAGTTCCAGTTCCGCTTCCAATGCTACAAAAGAAGCAGAGATACCAAAGAAACTAATAGAAGCAGAGAAGATTCAGAAAGAATAAGCCGAGATGCAGGCAAGAGAAGCTGCCGAAGAACAACAAAGGGAAGTAAAGAAGAAGAAAGGGAGGAAGATGAAAAGATCCAGAAGGAAGAGACAGAAAGAAGAATTTGAAAGGGTCCAGAGGGAAGAGATAGAAAACATTAAGAAAGAGGAAGCCGCAAAGTTGCAAGAAATGAGAGAAAGAGCAGACAAAGAAGCGGCTGAACAACAAAGGCAAAGGGAGGTAGAGGCAAAGTCCAAGGAAGTTGTGGAACAGAGAAGCTCGAATGTGCAAGATATGGACATAGACCCACAGGAGGTAATCACATGAGGACACTTCCCATTGCGATAGATCGGTCTCACCCCTTTCACACCATCAAAACAACATACGGTAGCCCAATTGGATACAATATTTTTCGACTCGAAAAGAAAGACTATCAGGAAGAGGTCGGAAAAGAGGCTGAAATTACTAGCACACGCCGATGTTTTCACTATAACAAAAAGAAAAATTTTAGAGGGTACCCATAAGAACCCTAAGCTCATAGCATATGTCAACATAGCTGCTGTGCAAGCAAGTGCAGACAATGTTGACAAGTTGATGAATGACGTAGAAAGAAAGAAAGAGAAAATGATCATGCTGAAAGATAATTTGGTGAAGATACGGGACGAAGGGATAGAATTGAAAAGGAAGCATGACGCCATTCTGTCAGAAAAGGAAAGGATGGTAGAAGAATATCAGAGTCTGGAAGTAGAAAAGGATGCATTAACTATGCAGTTGATGATTATAAAAGGGGAAAGGATTGACTTCGAAGCCCAGATCACTCAATTGGAATCAAGGGAGTCAGCTGCAAACCAGCAAGTTGAAGAGTTGAAAACTCAGATGGAAGAGCTGGTTAGAGAAAAGCAATCTTTGGCAGAGCAATTGGAGTTAGCAGATAAAAGGAAATTAGACATAATTCCATTTTGCAATCAGGCCTGTAGGATTCAAGAAAAAATATATCATTCCCAAGAGATTCTCACAGATGGAATATACAAGATGAAACCATCAATGGCACGGATGAATGAGATAGCTGCATAATCACTAGTGTTCCGTAAAAGGCTTTATGATGTGGTAGAAAAGATTAGGAGCCAGATGGTTTGGAGGGAAACCAACTCGGATTACCCTGACCATTTGCCTCTGAAGACAGTAGCAAATTTAATGTCAGAAATGGAACTTCTGGAGTTTTGTAGAAGGGCTACCAGAAAACTAAATGATGACATTCCAAAGACCATTAAAAAATGTCAGGATTTCTACGATAGAATATAGCAGGTTCATGAGAAGTGCCATCTCTCTCCACTCCCAAAGATGGGCGAGCTTCCTTCAAAAGACTTATGCATAACAAAACTGCAGAGTGGGTTGCGGGGAGAATTGGAATACATCAGAATATCGGATGCCCTCACTGAAGAAGACATCCACCATTTTGTAGGACAAGCATCCATCCATGTATATTTCCTAGAATATAGTTGCAAAGCTGGAGAAAATGGATTGGCGCATATTGACACTCAACTATCATACCATGAAGTCTCCTTACAAGTATTAGATCGCAATAGACTTAATATCATATTTGAAGGGGCTAATGCATGGGGATAATATTTTTCTAGCTTAGCTGGGCCCACGTCAATCTAAAATTGTAAATATCTTTTGTATTGTCTAATATAAGTACTAGAAGACAGAATTTTGGGAATCCCTAGGGTTAGGGTACGTGAAGAATCACTAGAGGACAAAACTTTTGTAAGATAAATAGAGGATTAGAACGCATATGAGAGGAATTTTGGCAGGTACAATAGACCTGGACTATTTTTGTATGAGAACTATTTTTCTGCTTAATAAAGAAGGATCTGTTGCCTCGGAAAAGCTGGTGCAGAGATTTTGCATGGAATTTGTGGAATGTTAATGTTGAACTACTTCTTCTTTCATTCATAAAATCAAACTGTGAAATCGTTCTAACTAAATTTTGAATTACTTCATGGTGATGAATGATTTTTCTTTCTGTGGAATTGTTTATGTGATAAATGAGTAATAATTTGCTTTATCATATCAGAGCTATATTTGATATTCTTTATGCTGTAAATGTGATTATTGTGTTGTAACAGCTATCTGTGAGACTTTTATGAACATTTATAGTTTACTACTCTTAATTCAATCTTGCTCCCTGCAGGGATAGCATAGTTAGACTAGATTAATTTATATGAGGAATAAATAGATAATTGATAAGGCAGGAACGGTAAGACGAGAGGTAAGAACCTGCGCATCACTAGTGTGGTTTCTGCCCGTCAATTATATGCATTTAATTAGGGCACTTGCATCTCAAAATAAAATATAAAATACATAAACAGTGAACTGGACCATTAACCAGACGGATTCCCCCACACCAAACAATGAGGGATCTAATTGGGCTTGCTTATCATAGAGAATCCCCAACAGTTAGTGCTGCGATATACCTTACTCCTCAAAAGTGGTTCAAGAGAGCATATCGCCTCTTTGAAAAGAGAACCTACCCCATGGAAAAACTACTATGGGAAAAGAAAAAAATGGTGGTCATTATATTAATGTATGACTTAGCATGGGAGGGATCACTTTTTTAAGCTTTAGTTAGTAAGCACCGTAAAGGAGAGTAATTATCCACGTCCTGAGCTAAGGAGAGTTTATCTTGGACTCTGCATGGTAATTAAAGGGACCTCTTAGTGGAGAGAAACAGGTGTTGTAGAGAGGCTACGTTTTATTGGGGAGCTGTCCCCATCATTTTTATGAAGCGCAGTGTTGAAGTGCCACTTGGCATTTTTTTTTTGTTTTGAAACTCAAGAAAACTAATTGTTGCTAGCCGAGCCTTGTGAGAGGATCTACCTTTGAAGATAGATTCCCAAGGTGAGATGGGCGTATATCCATTGTTATATAAGGGGGAAAAGAGGAACCAATGGAAAAAAAAAGGAATGGGAAAGAAAAACGCTACAATAGGATCAAGGATGAAATCTCGAGCTAAGAAGAGGGTTATCTTTGGTTCGCGGTCATTTTTGTAAAATTTCTGCATGGTCTCCACTCAAGTAAATTGCCTGCGTTATTGCATTGTTCTCTGCTTGATAGTAGTTCCTTTTAGCACTTTGACAGAGTACAAAGTTACCGTTTCCTTCTACAAAGTCGGGCACTCATTAGAGCAAATCCCCGCTTTATTGTTGTTTAATCATAATTATCTTATCTGTCTACGTGAGTTCCAAAGGAAAGGTCCGTTTTTCCTTTAACCCTACGAAAACGAGTTTCAAATAGAAACGATGGTAGGAATCTTCTACTCCTTGTGGATATATGTGTACGATTTCGATTGGGTGGCACATAGTTGTAATGGCATATAGATATAGATGTAAGAATATTAGTTTTTAAAATGAGATCTCAGTTTGGAGGATGGTTCCAGAAGCCAAATCCAAAATCTCCCAATTCATTACTCTCTCCTCAATAATTTATCAAACGAGTAGTTTATTGCTAGAAGCGATCCTTGCTGAGATGTTTGACAGAATATCCTTTTGTAGAGCTCTGCATCATCTATGTCTGTAGGCGGAATGTTGTTTTTAGGTGTATTCTCTGCTTTCCTTATCGCCATAGCGATCTCTATCTATAGAGCAGAGTATGTTTCCCTATGTGAACTCTGCATCCCTTATCGCCATAAGGTTAAATATTCTGAGTTGAATATACTTAGATCTGAGACGTGGTCTTTTGGTTAAGAAACAGACGTGGTCTTTTGGTTAAGAAACAGAGTTTAATTTCTGCTAAAAACGTAAGGTTATATATTCTGAGTTGAATATACTTAGATCTGATACATGGTCTTCTATTTTAAGAAACAGAGTTTAATCTCTGCTAAAAGAAAACGTGATATTTTTATTCTGGGTAGAAATCATAGAGGCTGCTAGTTCTGTGCAGCGATCCCATTGTGTGCTCGAACGAATCTATGTTAAAAATCTTAATAGCACAATAAATCAATTACTACTCGATGGAATAATAAGATCTTGATGAGCGACTACAAGATCTGCCGTCTTGATAGGGTTTTTACAAAAACGATAACTCTGTATACTTCTCTAGACATAATACACGAGATGGTATTTCTGCTTATATCCATATATATTTCTTTCTATATTTAAATTGGGGAAGTCCCTTGACAGAGTGTACATTCTACCCATGTTAGAGGCGAGCTATGACATGGATTGATAGACGTGTTTTTATACATAGCTTAGTTATATTAGGATCTATCACAATCGCTCGGGTATTATGCACAAACCATTTGTAAGCGATCTAAAGCGATCCTCTGTTTACTCATGGCCACAGAGTTATCATATATAGTATCTCTGCATTATTTTATAGTATTAGGTAATCACAAAGGTGACATCCCCTAAATCGAACCCATCGATGTCTTTGGAATTGATCGAGTGTAACCATATTAATTTTGTTTCTAGTTGTAATGTTGGACAACTAAATATAAATACTTATACTAGGGTTGGATAGAGATAAATTTGAAAATATGTAAAAGGCTGGGTATTAAGGGTTTGGTCCCAACCCCACAAATGTAATCCTTGTTAGGTCATAAGTATCTAGGTGAATAACCCCTAGACCACTATCTGAGGGAATAGTTAATCCCTAGAAGTTGGTCATAAGAGTGTAAAAAGGACTTTCGTTTGAAGGTGATCTAGTACCATAGTGGATTCATTACCATCTCAGGGGTGGCCTCTCGGTGAGAGTAATACACACCGGACAGATAGCCAATAGATTGGGTGGAAAGTTGCAATCCAACCTTCAATTGTATAATCCTAAGTCCGAGATAGGTATTGTTGCATTGTTGTATTATTAGAAGATAAAAAGTTAATGAATAAACATACTTCCATCTTGATGATATTGTTATTTGACTCCAGTTAAATGTGCATATGTTATATTGATCATTGTGGTATTAATGCGTATCAAAGTGAGTATATGGATGTCCAAAAGAGTTATGAGTTTTACATATTCATAATGAGGGTGTTTTACTTTACAAAACAAGTACATTCAAAGTGATGATGTCAAGCTATAAATATCAATGGATAATGGATAAACATCAGGAATGCCTAATTGTTACAATTCCATGTGTAGAAATTTAGATATATTGATGGTAAAAAATAATGGATGGCATCATTTATATTTGATTTATGATGAATGTATTAAGATGGATGTTATGTCTTATAGGAGATAATGTATTTATAACCATGACATTTGTACAAAGATTATAGGGGTAATATGTAGAGAGGTCATGCATAGGTTAATACTTTTATGAATAGGTCTAATACTTTTAAAGGTCTAAGGTGAACTTTCTCTAGCGAGGCATACTAGACCATGGTATAAATATTAATGAGGATATTGAGAATGTAACAACCAAATTCTTAAGTATAAATTTTGGTTAGTCAAATTTCAATAATAATTATATGTGTATTGTTGATTGTTACATAAATGATAAACCGATATATGAACTATTGTCGAGACTCTCATCTTCAAATTATGGTATGAATGCTTAGTAAATGTATACATATAAGCAGTTCCTTTTCTTATCTTGAAAAGGCATGGCAATTATTGATCTTAGAAATCCTTAAATACCTTAGTGTTAATGTACTTCTTACTTAGTATTTATGGAAACATGTGATAATGTTAAAGTAAGTAGAAAAAAGTTGTGAATAATACACAAGGGTTTTATATTATCTTATTAGTAACAAATCTGTAATTGTATATCCTTCAAATCGAACTATATTGTTTATCCAAGAAAGGTGTGATGAAGTACATAAGAAATTATAAAGTGTGAAGTGATTTTAAATACACATATTCTTGGTGAAACGAACATTTTATTAAAGTATTGGTTGTTGTTAATGAGTATGTTGTTTACTGAGCATTCTAGAGGTGATTACTTTATGAAGGATACCTCTTTATAAGTACGTTATTCATTATTATGTGTGAGATCTTTCTGACATAGAATTATATTTAGAAATCAATGACTTTATAAAGGAAGAGTTGATAAAGTTAATATGTTATATAAAGTGTTATCATTAATTTATTTTTTTAAGTTAAATATCAAATAATATGATATGCTCACAGATCTCATTAAATTGTGATGAGTGTTTATCGTATATATATTTATGCTTGCGACTTTAATAGGTATTGCAAAGTATATATATATATATATATATATAAAAGGATTCCTATTGCGGATAAATTTCATATCCAATAATTATATGTATCGATTAAAAATGTTATAAATGTGTATCATCATGTTTTCACAAATGCATATCAATGTTACAACTAGCATCCTTCAGTAGCATTTCCCAATGAGTTTACGACTAGCTACGCTAGCTCAAATTTTATTGAATTCGAATAACCTGCAATCAAAAGACCATCGAAATATCACGAGGAAACGAAAAATAAAATCCTAAATTAAAGACATCTTGATTGTGATAGATGGTTTTCAGTGATGTTGGAATTCAAATTTGGTGAGTTGGTAGATTATTTTCTGCAATGTAGTAACAATTATTTTTCCTCCAGATATCGCCTTCTTGAGTGACTCTTGGAAAAACTGAGATATTTTTCGAGTTGGATTCTCCATTATTATTTCAACTTGAACTACTCAGGGCATTAACGAAATATCTTACTATTTTCTCTTTTGCTGAGTCAGGAACTAATTCCATATTCTCACGCCTTGATCTATGGGGACAAGTGAGATAATGTTGATAGATTATTATTGACAAAAACTGAAGATTTCAGTTAAGCGATTTGAGGTGACTTAGCAACAAATTAAGTTTTTCCTTAAATGATAATAGGCATGTTTTTCTCCTTTCTTTTCTTTAAGGGAGAGTATTAATCCCTCAAGAGTCCCACGATTTTGGTGTTCATGGAAATACGTGGCTTTCTTAATCCATAAAGCTGGTGTTTTTACCTCTGCATCATACAGTAAACAAATGGAAATTTCTGTTGATAAAGTGGCTTGATGAAGTGAGGATGAGTGGAGCAGTTTTATTGATATTCTAACTGATTCATAAGATGATGATATTAAAATAAACCACTTATATTTGTAAATCCAACAATTCTTCTAAAACCAAATGAATCCAATCCTTGGTAGGTTCAGACGACTGCAAAGTTTTCTATACTGAGTCAGTGATACAGTGGCACAATAATGTTTATTGATTACGTTACAAACCATGCACATTCTTTCCTCATAAATCACGATCAATATCTTTCATGGCTCCAAACACATTTATTATTAGACAATGGGCTACAAATTTCGAAGAAATTTACTAGTCAAACGCTGCTCTTTCCATTAACCTTCCAAACGTTCGCATGTTCTTCTCGGAAGGCACCATTTTCCACAATAATTACACACTAAGTCGCAATGACTTTGTGCCCATGCAACTATTTATGTCCTGGTTGAACCCTTATCACAACCATTTTAGAATTCGAAAACCAGTGTTGAATGAGCAATAGGCTAATTTAGTCTAGCAGGACTTCTAGAGATTATAACTTTTGACTTCTCCATCATCTATCAAAATGAAGGATCCATATTTTAATTCCTCACTGTTGATTTTTGTGAATGATTTGAAGATTCCTTATAGGCGCCATTAACCATCATTTGGTTGTGCAAAAAATGTTGTTTAATCCAGCTATAGAGCACGAGGAAAGCAAGATAAGGGCCATAAAGGCTTTTTCAGGGTCTTGAGGTGTCAATCTTCATTACCATTATTGAATACGATGTCAAAGCATTTTATGCCCTAGGATTTCATATATATTTATTGAATATGATATCAAAGCATTTTATGCCCTAGGATTTCATATATATTTGTTGTTATGTCTTGCTTTACTAATACTCCTGTGTTTCACTGGCTCTAAGGCACTGGACATGGAGGACGAAAACATTCTTGCTGTGGGAGGAGCAGATCCTGTGTACCTCGCAGTAAAACTCATGAAATCTGGGTGCAGAGCTGCTGAGCGTGGGTCCTTCCATTGACAAATTCACTGAGAGTGGGTCCTTCCCTGTAAAGAAAAATTTACTGACAAACCCTTCGGGAAGTAATCTTCATGGCTTCGGCTTGTTTCTCATCTATCACTCCATCTTCATGTGTAATTCCTTCTCCATCGTATTTCTCTTAAGCCCAGCTTATTACATACGTCTAACATTCATTTCAATTCCAGATATATTAAATTCCCCGATCTATTAATAGATCTACTGCTAAGGGTACCTGTCCCGCTGAGTACCCTAGCGAATGCTGCGTATATCATTAACATTGGGTTTGATCCTCTTCCAGTCTTCTCCACTTCAGGACGAGACTACTCTCGTCTCTGGGCAGTGCGAGGCTCCCCACTGGTTATAACGACGGGAAATGGCACTTCTCAAGTTCGCTCCCTGCCATCGACTTGGATTTCTGCACAACTTTCTTTTTTGATAGATCAAAAGGATATTGGATTCGATACATCTTCCACCTAACAGCCGCAGAAGCACATGGGGGAGAAAGAGCTTGCCACACAGGCAAATGAGATGCAATCAAGCAGACACGCTCTTTTCCGATTTCAATGACTCAACTGACTCACAACTGACTCAAGCTATGTTGTTGCATTGGCCCCTGAGAGACAATTTACTCTCCATTGACTTCTACCAAGTGTGCCCAGATATTATTTCTTATTGTTAAAGGTTTTCTGTTTCATCATTTTGGATAAATCTACTGGAGCATTTATCTATAGGGTAATTTGAATGGAGTCGCGGGTATTAGGAACCGAGACCCATTACTTTGGGAATGGGATAAAGAGAGCTTAAGAGGTAAGATTTCACAGGGTTCCCCGTGAAGGCTACAACAACGAAGCTCTCACGGGTCACAGGAAGATTCTTCATAGTGCTTGTGACACGCTGGCGAATCCTCGTTGAAGAAGAGATTACAAGCAGGGTCTCATTTAAGATGAGACTGGAACCTTGATAAGGGACGTTCCTTGAAACAAGGTAGTTTGTTCTAGACTTTAATTTCATATTTCATAAGTTTGGTTTGTGGGGTTTGTGGTTGCTTTGGGATGTCTTGGTCCTTGCTGACTCACAAGTTACTGGCTTGCCGGCTGTTGGATATACCATTGGGAGGTTGTTGTTCCCATGGTTACAAAAAAACAATTTGCTATCCCACATTGTTTGAATTTGCTATCCCATATTGTTTGGGAGAATTGGTAGGTGGTAACATATAAACTCCATGATTTGTTATTTTTATGTGGGTGAGGGTTTTAAGTCCTCTTCACACTTTGAGTGTGATCTCATGATGTCCTTTTCTTATTTGTTTGTTTCTGTGGTGGAAAAATTCCTTCAAATTTAGTGTGATCTCATGATGTCCTTACTTATTTGTTTATGTGTCGTGGAAAAGTTCCTTTATTTTTTTATGACATCTTCACTTGAGTTTGATCTCATGATGTCCTTTACTTGTTTGTTTACGTGAGGTGGAAAATTTCCTTTACTTGTTTATGTGTGGTGGAAAATTATACATGTCTAAACTTGATTGTCAGATCTCATGATGGCCTTTACTTGTTTATGTGTGGTGGAAAATTATACATCTAAAATTAACTGTGATCTCATGATGTCTTTTACTTATTTGCATATGCGTGGTGGAAAATTATACATTTAAACTTGACTATGATCTCATGATCCAGAATGCCATAAACGAAGAGATACTGACCATGAATCACCATCATCATTTGCTGCCATTCGTGCCGAATAAAAAATTTCACTAGGAGGACTAGTACACGTATCAATAGCCTAATTTTGATTCTGATTGTTCAAAGGTGGGGACTAGGGAAACATGATCCTTGTATTCTCACTACATTCAAACTTTGGGCTCTCATAAAGAAATCAAGATATCCACTTACTCAATGAATCTATATCAACCCATATTATGTATGTTCGATGACTACAATCCAATAATAGGCCCGAGATGCCCATTATAAGCTTGAAACACCTTTGAACATTACAAAAAAAATATTTAAAACACCTAACATGCAATCTATTGGAATGGAAAGCCTCTTCACATTACCAAAACAATTTTCTAAAATTCACAACCTAGCATTTGAACCCAATGACAATATAGGGCTCATGTTTTCAAAGTACACCTACACAATTCATAAATCAAGGCTTATGTTTTCAAATTACACATACTCAATTCATAAATATGTATATGCCTAGATTTTAAATGTTCAATGAATATAGTTATACAATCCTAAAATAGTAACAAGTCTGGGACACCCTTAAATGCTTAAAAAGACTCTACACATTACCAATAAATTCTTCGAGAAAAAGAGTTGAAAGGGAGTATGTTAGAATGGTAGCCGTTGGCCATTAGATCCATCTACAAGGTTATTGGCATCCACTGAATTTTGCAAGCATAATTGAAAATACATTTACTAATTAAAATGAAGTGCATTTATCATCATTGATGAAATTCATTATTCATCTACGTGAAGAATTTCAAACCAATAGGTAATGGACGTGATTGTTCAACATGATAGCACATTTTTCTGACGACCATTCCTCATATTTCTGAACCTTAAGACCGTCCACACCAACATTGAGCATAATAGTAAGTGGAGCTAACTTGCTAGAGGGATACGCTTTCCTCCAAGGAGGTGCAGATTGTTGTTCCAAAAAACTATTAATTATTACCCTCAAGCTGCAGTCATGGTGGTTGCTAAAAGCTACAGTCGAGGTGGTTTATAATTAGGGATAGAAAGGAACAAAGTAAAGGTCAGGAAAGTATTTTCAAAGAAGGAACCTTCCCAATCATAAATCTTGTGGTTCTCTACAACACGCTATACAAAAATGAAGCAAAGGTAGGAGAGGCAAGAACATAGAAAGAAGCAAGAGCAAGAGAAAAGACCCCCATGGAATGGAAGAATTAATGTGATATGTTTTCCTGCCACTCCTTCCTAGAAGATATCATATTTTGTGAGTCTAGCGATGGGCTTCCCATCACACCACTCATAAGAAAAGAACATTCTCTACAACTCTATTGTTTTAGCCTTCCATCCAATAAAGAATGTTGCTTCTCTTTTCACTCTGGCATGTGCTGTTTGTTAGGGAAAAAGCAATACCATGCGCTTGGTGGATATGACTACCTAAAGGATGTCGTCTTTAGTTATAAGGATGTAGTGGCCATTTCTGTGGTATTGGCCTGCACTACCTCTAAATATGTAACCCCCTATTAAAGGGATTTCTTTTTGGCATCGAGGATAACAAAATGCTATCCTAGAAGTCCAAGCTTCTCTCTTTAGCTGAAACCGTTCAGACATGATAGCATAATCTACAATATGCTAATGTATGATTTCTATCCACATTGTTGTAATATTTCCCGTAGCTAGAAAATTTAGATATGCATAGAAAAACCAGTAGATTGTTGAAATCTACAAAATGCAAATATAGATAAATAAAACAAGGAAATAAAAATTTCCGCATGTTGATAATGAAGCTGCTTCAGCTTCTCATTTTATCAATACATGCTAAACAAAAGAATAAATAATAAGTTGTTTGGTACTCAAATTTTTGCACTAGAAAAACTATGTGACAATTCACCAGATAATAGACTGATTTGTTGGCAATCCAATGAAGGAAAACACCAATAAGAGAAAATTCAAACATCACATATGCTTAATTTTTAAGATAGTCAATTTATATTTATAATCCACCTAGTTTACCTATAAGTAAATTTAAGTTATAACTTATAACTTTTAATTCATTGAGTATTATTAGCCAGAAGATACTCCAAACAACCTGGAAATTTTATGTCAACATTTAAGATAATCAATTTATATTTATAATCCACCTAGCTCACATGTAAGTAAATACGCTGATCAAGTTATAACTTTTAGTTCATTGAGTATTATTAGCCACAAGATACTTCGAATGTTTGTAGCTTTACATCTGTACCCTTGGATGATCTCATTACCATAAACAGATATATCTTTAAGTGGTTTCGCTATAGCCAAGATCGGTCCCGATTTAATCTACACATTTTCTAGCAGCAATGAGCGGCAATAGAGCAAATTGTGCAACATAGTTCATACAAAACAAACCAAATTAAAGTGTTCTAGTCCAAAAATGAATAACTCTGATAAAACTTGTCTTGAGCATATATATTTTGAATATTATGAAGGATTGAAGATTCATTCAAATAACTAAGTTGAGTAAGGTCATCAACTCCTTCATAAATGTCTGGATTAGGCAACAAATTGCTAACAGGAAGTGTAAAATAGCTAGTGGGAATTTTACACAATTACAATGTGGTTTTTCACTCCTAGGATCCTTTTGTGGAAGTGTTAAAAACGACTTAACATTTCTCTAACAAAAAATGTTGAAGTTGTTTCTTGCACCACACGGTTTCCACGTGGGATGTTGGTTTCCACATCACACTCATGTCCTTGGGTTGGTTAATGGCCATACAAGATATTGTATAGAATTTAAAGTCCAGATGGAAGACAATAAGAAAATGTAACGTCGAAAGCAAGTCAATCAGAAAATGGATGACAAGTGGAATAAAACACTTTGGGATGGGATCACTTGTATTCTCTGACTAGTTAGTAAATTCAAATGATTATAATTTATTTTTTAGAAAATAAACCCAAATAGTTCTTGTGAAATCATTTTAAAATGCCAATGAACTACATGGAAATGCCAATTAACTTTGTCCACATTGGATCACATATGTCATTGTGCACTAATTCAAGTTGTTTCCTTTTTTCTCAAGGCCCCATTCTTCTCAAAGTTGTCACGGTACTGCTTAATCACCAAACAAGTTTAACATGCATATGTTACCCTTGAATAATGGATAGGTCATTATCTATTTCAAGTTTGGTCAACAACTAAAGATAATGAAAATTCAGGTGACGGTAACTTGCATGCCACAATTTTATGTCATCTCCAACAACTGTTGTCAAATGCTTGTTGCTTAGTTGTAATGGATTTGAATATGTATAAACCTTTTTCTTCAAAAGCATGAAACTTAACCTTTCATTGTTATTTTTGTCCTTGATCAAATCTGGACCTCACAATTCTGTGAAGATTCTTTTGTAGACCAATTATACTCAACATATCACGATTACTTTGCACCTTACCATTCTTCAACCTCGTCCCATGTCCTTGCACTTCATTTTGTTTTATGTTTGTTGTGAGACAACAAAACCATCCTCTTCGGGAAGTCATGTGTTTTGAGGCTCCTAGGTGTAAGTACTGGCATTCCTTAGACTCATCTGCATCATTCTATATAGCTAAAACATAAAATCTTCCTCTTTGACCCTCCCCTTGTTAGTTCTATTGTCAACATAACTATTTTTGTTTCTTCTCATTGTTGGAAGCAATCGTATTAAAAAACTATAAAAATATCCAATTTAGGTAGGATAAAATAGAGAAATCGATGAGGCAATGAAACTGACACAATTATATATACAAGTTTGCAGGAGTTCCAACTTCCAAGTATGGGTGATGAGAACATTCTTGAAAGTTATCATGTGGATTCCTCACAGTTATCCATTTTAGTTGTCATACATGTAACACAATCATACAGTTCATTTATCATTGCAGTTGCCAAGTTTACTAGTTGAGAATAAGGACACTTGTTCTCATGCACAATCATGAGCCTATTTGTCGTTGGAATTCCAAAAAATATATTTGAGATTATTAATTAGTGTCTAATAATATACTTACATGCTTAGTAATTAATAAAAGGTTAAAATTGGTTTTACTTGCTAAATTTTGTCTTATGTGCTTGAGTTCCAGCATCTGATTATCTTCATCATTTAGCATCAAAGCATTGATATTGCCCTTGGGAATCCTTTTTTTGGGACTTTTTATCCTCCTTTTTCCTTTGGGTTTTCTTTCCAGTAAGTGGCATTGTTTATTGCAAATTTGTATGCATAGATTTGCTTTATTTTTTGAGACATTATTGATTCCATATTTACATGCATAGACTTGCATACAATGAAGACAATTTGATTCTTTCTTATGATAATGCGTTAAGTGATATGGTGACTTGTAACAATTATTTAATGTTGATACTATAAGATTAAGTTAATCTTGTAGTAAACAAATTTTAGTTTTTTTCCAAGTTTTCGTTGTAATTCCCATAGGATTTTTAAAGAATTGTTGAAATTATAAGTTTTAATAGTTGAAGTCACAATATGGAGTTGTTTCAATGCTAATGGGTTCTATGACTCCATCTACAGTATCTGCGAAATTGCAAATTCTAATTGTCAAAATGGTGATCTTCCATTGCCCAATTCGTCAAATAACTTATGGAGTAAATTAATCTTGAAGCAAACAACCCTTAGTTTCAGTCAAGTTTTTTTTACAATTCTTATAGTAGAATTTGTGAAATTGCAAAATTTCATTGTCAAAATGGTGATTTTCCACCTAGATCCATCAAATAACCTACTTGAGACGGATTTTTTTCCATATTTAAACAACTTCCTATGATTATGAAGTAAGTTAATCTTAATACAAATTGCCCTTAAATTTATATGTTATATGTTGGATATCCATAAATAAAATATGTGCATGTACTAATTAGGAAAATAAATTCAAAAGTGAAAAATATTCTCAAATGTGCAGTTTTCCATTGGCTTTGCTACTAAGGAGACAATTTAAATATTTTATCCTAAACAAGCCCACATATTTATTTGCTTTCCCACGACACTGGAAATTTTCCTCCATATAGTTCATATTTTCCCTAGAATGTTTGTTCTCTACCTCTCTAATGTCTTGAAGCTAAAGTAGTCATAGTTAAAATCCCTATCCTAGATTATTTCACTATCTAAGTGAGCAACATTCTTCAAGATGATATCATAAACATCTTTTTCTATCAAAGGGTAGGCTTGACTAGATCTCACGTTCACATGAGCATACATGTCCCTGATTGTTTCAGAAAATGATTTCTTGGTGTTTTTATGGAGGTTTGAAACATCGATCCTTGCAGCCAATAGAGCATAGCTTGGATGATTTGCAGTCATGACAGTTGCAGTATCAACAACCAACTCATCAAGCTGATCTGTACTGACCCCCTAGTAAATCCCCGTACAAACCTTATGTGCAACAAGTACAAGGTCATAGTTATCAACATTGAGTCCATAACTGAGTTTCTTCATCCTAGCTATGATCTTATCAAAATACAAAGCCTTAGGAATTCCATCTCGCTTGATAACATACATTTTGCATAGTTGAAACCAATAAAAAAACTTCGAAAACTGCATATGGGTATTCAAGATTTGACTACAGAAACCTCAGAGAAATTGGATTCTAAAGGTTTTTCGATACAAAAAATCCATGCGAGGATTTGGGTAAACAAGGTTTGGTATGCAACGAATCCTATGTTTAGATAAGAATTCAGGTTTGTCTCTAACTCATTCAACCTTGCAAAAAGTTTTACATTTAGATTTTTTTTGATGCTTCAGATTTTAGCCAGGATGGCCATTCTTTGAAAAAAAGTAAAAACAAATATACTCTTCAATTTGGGGGATCTAGTATGACTGCTATGCAGCACTCACAAAAAGATACTCTTCAAGTTTGGGTATCTGGTATAACCTCTCTACAACACTTGCATGTGTCAATCCTAATGTACATTTTTCTTGTAAGATATGATCCATTTTCCTTTTAGTCCATGAGAATTGATGCAATGGCCATCACTATGCCAAGATACCCTTTACGAAATGACAACTAAATCTTGTCTCTCATCTGTGGTTTTTCAACTTCAAGGGTTGTTTTTCTTGTCCATATTACAAAGTTAATGTGTTCTAGGTGTCTTCTTATTGCACTAAGAGTAAATAGGTGCTTTATAGTCCAGTGCAATGAGAATAACAAAGTTAAGTGACAACAAACATAATTAAATAGTTATTATGCAACATATGTTAGTTCAATTTTAAATTACAAAAGAATGAAAAAATTAAAACCAACATACCAATCTTAAACCAAAAGCTATCAAACACTAAGAGGGATTATAAACATTTGATGTCAACATCAAGTGGGCACTTTGGTCCAAACATAAAAAGCATATTTTGCCCTTGAAAATATTCTCAACATTAAAGAAGCTCTCTTTGAGATATGGGAAGAAGGAGATGATGGAGAAAGCACCAAAAATGTTATGCGTTAGGGATTGCAGCAATTGAAATTGTTGTTACTACGGAAGTCATGATCTCATTGAATGAGGGAATAGGAGGATTATGTTAATCCCTTTGGATATTTGCCTTAAAACATGGTTGATGCAAAGATTTTTTGGAGTGGATGAAGTGGAATGAAGGTACTGTTCCATTCTTTGTGATGACATTTCTTAATATTTTTCTATTCTTGCAACAATGGGTTAAAGAAGATAAATTGGTTTAAAAGATGATCATTTTTGTTATTTTAATTTAACTAGTTTATTGGTTTTATTTTATAGTAAGTTTTGAATTATAGTTTTCTCAATTACATATGTCCTTTCAATATCTTGTTTTCAGCATACTATAAGATAAAAATATATACATTTGATCATATAGTATGCTTGAAACAATTAAAAGTGGTAAGTTTTATCTTAATGTTCATTCTAATTTAGATTTATATTTTAAAGTCATTTATTTAATTTTCTTTTCATAATTATTCACTCCTTTAAATTTTAATTTATTTGATTGGGTATATAATTTTTTTCTTTAATACTCAATATTATTAAGTTAGCATTTAGTTTCATTATGTAATGTGCTAACTCTTTAGAGCAATAGAAAGTGACAATATTTATGTTTATGTTAGGCTATTTTCATCTAGATTTAGAGTTCTAAATTTATTTTAGAATTACTATTTAATGTCATTTACTTTAAAATATAATTTTGATTTACTTTTAATAATTACTCACATATGGACATTGTCATGGTTTCATTCATGCATTATACTGATGACAAATGTATCACTTGGCAAATGGAAACCATAAGTTTATAAGGACAAATGGATCATATTATCATTACTAAAGGAGATGATAAATGAAATGGTATACTTTAGGCAATGATTTACTCTTGTTTTGAAGTTAAAAAATACTTACAACATAACTATTTTTTGAGAGTTGTACAATATTCATATCCCATAAAAAAGAATAAAACCAACATAAATCAATCTTAAACCTCGATCTATAAGCACTAAGAGGGAATCAAATTGCCGGAGATGTACAAAATTTAAGATATCATCTATTCTGGTTTTAAAATGACAAATGACAAATGTATCATTAGTAAATGGAAACCATCAACATATAAATACAAATGGGGGACACACTAATTAATAAAATAAAATGATATACTTTAGACAATAATCTACTTCATATTTTTAAGTTAAAAAGATACCTACAACATAAAGATGACAAATGAAATAGTATACTTTAGAGAATGTTTTTAAGTTAAAAAAATACCTATCACATAATTATTTTTTCAACCATTATTATGTCCCCGAAGGGGATCATATATGTATCAAGAAGAACCTATTATTTTGCAGCTAAAGCCTATAAATATGCTATAATTTTTTCCTCAACTATAATCTGAATTATAATTTGAAATGTATGATATCAAATAAAAATTTAAAAAATGATTTTTTTTATTTTTTTATTAGCTGCATGAGGATGATAGACCTCATTTTTTCGTTCCCAGGGGGCAGATGGCCTACCTCATCCTGATTTAAATGTCTTTTGCGTTCACATGATTCTGCAAGTTTTTAATGTGCACATGATTCTGCAAATTTTTAATGGTCTTGGATCGAATCGAGGTAAGCCTGCATTGCATTAGAGACCTTTGTGTGAATTAGATGGGCCCCCTGTCATATGCCACACGCGCCTGCAGGTTCTATGACCATTGATAATATTGTCGCCCATACCATACCACAGGATTGAATTGAGCAGAAAATCTGCATAATGCATGTAATTTCCTGGATCAGACTGCATCTCAAATGACTGATGTCTCACAAGATCACATTTAGATAGAGTGATCTCCCACATCTTGCATCTCAGCTATTACCCTTTACGAGTTGCAACGCTCACACACAGTAACCATGACGAACTTTCTCCGAGCTCATATGAACAACTTCGATTGATATAACGGGTCACATGCTCTACCTACCGGTTGGAACTTGGAACTCGGATCTTGCAAAATACCTTCTTGCAAGAATCATAATGGTCCACAGTTTCTGTAATCCAAATATGTCCATTTACAGCACTCATAGGTTGATTCTGAAATATCTGCACAAAGATACAGAGGACCAATGTACTTCAAAAATATTTTGTTTTTCTAAATTTTTCCAATCAGTACAACGATTGGGCTTTCAGACTTCAGTTCAACCTTTTTTTTTAAGCAAAGTCCCGGCCATCCACGAGTTTCATGTCGTATCCAATTCCTTCGTACCACTATAAATATGTCAAAAAACCCCATAGTTTCATAACATTTCAACATTGCATTCAGCACGCTGCATGATAATTTCATTAAGCTGGCCTGAATTTATTTGTTCGGTGGTTGTTTCAAAGAATGGCTTCGGTTTATGACAATGCTCACGGGAACCTTCCCAAATGAGGAAACTATTTTCTTGCGGTCGATAGCGTTCAAGAACTTGTGAAGAATCAGAAGGAAACAATACCGGAAAGGTATATGAGAAGAGAGGAAGGAAGGCCAAAACCAACTTCAACGTCTGATCATCAGCTCGATATCCCCATCATTGACATGGCCATGGCCATGATTTCAGAAGGATTGCAAAGAGAGCAAGAAATTAAGAACATTGCGAAGGCTTGTGAAGAATGGGGCTTCTTCCATGTATCATTGATTAATTCCTACATTCTTAGTCTCATGAACTGTTCTGGAAGAAATAACTAAATATATTGTTGTGGGGATTTTGCAGATTGTGAATCATGAGATCCCAAAGTCCTTAATAGATGGTGTTAAGAGAGTTGGAAAGGAGTTCTTCCAGCTTCCTTTGGAGGAGAAACAGAAGCACGCAGTGAAGCCAAGAGATCTTCAGGGCTATGGCCAGACATTCGTTGTGTTGGAAGAACAAAACTGGATTGGGGTGACTTGTTGGGTTTAATAATATCTCCTTTGGACATTAGAGATTTGAGTGTGTGGCCACTTTAGCCCACTGATTTCAGGTTCAGTTCTACATATTTTGCGCATAGAGAGAATAATTAAATTTGTACAACACAAAATTGCTACATAAAGTTTTTTGGACTCAATATATGTGGATTGTTTGGCAGGGAGATCGTTGATACATACAACATTGAAATTAAAAGTCTTGCTGCCAAGCTGTTGAATTTAATTGCTGAGACATTATAGTTAAATCCTGATTTCTTTGAGAAGAAGTTTGACAATCATACCAAAAAATGAGGATGAATTATTATCCTCAGTGCCCCAAACCAGATCTTGATTTTGTCCTGAGCCCACATGCAGACATGACTGGCATTACACTCTTACTGCAAGAAGATGAAATAGCAGGATTAAATGTCCGCAAGGATGACTGATGGATAGTTGTGCAACCAATTCCTTATGCTCTGGTTATTAACGTTGGATCCTTACAGATTAATGGCCCTATTATCCTAACTTTGTCTTAGAAACGTTTTGCTCAATACAGTGTTGTTGGGTTTTCAGGTAATGAAAAATGGGTTTTCAGGTAATGAATAATGGAAGATACAAGAGCATAGAACATCGAGCAATGACAGACCGTTGCAGGGCTAGGCTGTCGATTCACATCTTTTATGCTCCTGAATTCAAAGTAGAGATCAGTCCAGAACTGGAACTCATTGATGAAACTTATCCATGCTTGTTCAGGAATTTCATTCATGCAGATTATATGAAACATTATTTTTCCCGAGGGGTGGAGGGGAAGAACGCATTATATACTGAGATTTTAGGACTCTCCTGGTACATCGAAGGTTAAACCATTCAAAGTCATTGAAGAACTAAAAGAAAATGGTCAAATGATACAATCTCTTGGTTAAACCATTGGAAGATGGTGGACAAAGATTCCCTCTAAAATCTACACTTTGTTAAAAGAAATGTTATAATTAAATTTGAAAATGATGCTATCTCTTGGTTAAACCATTGGAAAATAGTGGACAAGGATTTCCTCCAAAGTCTACTCATTGTTAAATGAACTGTCATAATTAAATTCTAAAGAAAATGTGAAGCAATATAATGAAAATAAGAGAATGTTAAATTATTACAAACTTAACATGAGATTAGTTACAAACTTAATACTAGATTAGAAGATCCAAATCATTTTTCCATTATTGTAAACTCAAAAAGGAAAACAACCTTAACACAAAATTAGAATGAAAATAAGAGAACTTTGAATTATTACAAACTTAATACTAGATGAGAAGATCAAAATCATATTTCCATTATCGCCAACTCAAAAAGGAAAACTAATTTCCTATAAGCTTTATTTTAAAATAGGGTATTGGACAAGAGTTAAAATACTTTACTAAAAAAGAATCTATAAAATTTGAAATAGCTCAATGGAAGAAAAACATCAACTTAAAGATAATATATCTAATTTTTAAAGCATTTGTAATAAAATGAAATGTTATCATTATCATTATTAAAAATTAGGTATTAATAAAAATAATATTTGATCAATAAAATCTAGATTGGATAATTGGAAGTATTAATTATGATATTTCCCACTATAATAGATATTAAGGATACCTTGATTTTTACATATTATATATATATATAAAAACCAAAAAGAACACCTCAACCTAACAACTAAATCACAATTTAATATAAATATAAATGTTATACACATTTCAAGTAAGTTTAATCCGAACTCCCAAGTCTTGGGAGAATGTAAATGAATTATTTTATGTATTGAGTTGTACACATTTCATTTGATTTTAGTGGTTAGGTATTAATTTTATTATAATTCATAGAGTGTCTTTCATAATTGTAGCTATACAAGGTACGACTATATAAGTGGTTGCTAAAACAGGTTTAATTATAGAATGAATCACATCAATATTCTAGTCTAGGAATTTCTCTAGCTCTAATGACATGATATATTCATAAAAAGATTCTTGGCCTTTAAAAGAAAACAAAGACAAATATTATTTTAATTAAAGTAATGGATAAAGCATTGAAAAAAAATGATATTGTCAAAACTTAACAATAAAAACTATAGTTTAAAATAAATAATTAATTTATTGAAGACAAACTAATGTACAAATTTAATTTGATTGAAGACAAACTAATGATAATTGATTTGAATTGTTCAACTTCCAAATTTCAAAGTTTGTGTATAAAACTATATAGCCATGAATGAGAAACACACCTTCGGATTTTGTGGAAAGGTTTTGCATGCTAAATTGTAGCCATGTGAAGGGTGTTTCTAATGGGATTTTGTGGAAAGGTTTTGCATGCTAAATTGTAGCCATGTGAAAGGTGTTTCTAATGGTGTTGATTGAGTAGAAGTTGTAGACAATAGTATTCTTTTCAAATTATTGTAATGAAAGCTCAAGAGGTTGGCCAATTTTATTAATAAAATGTATAGTCGTTTATGCATAAATAATTGTATGTAATTATTATTCTATGTGATAGATTCATATTATAGAGATTTATTCAAAATCTAAGTGATTTTATTTTGTTGCATTTTTGCTTTATTTTGTTGCATTTTTTCTTTGACTCCTAGGGAGACATTGTCTGAGCTCCATCAAGTGGTATTATAGTGAGTTGATCCTACATTTGGGAAAACCAAAAAGAGCTTGGTCTTGGATTGAGTAATACACAAATGTTTGTGAAGTGGGGAGGACATAAGAAAGGGATACTAGAACTAAATCATA
This sequence comes from Larix kaempferi, assembly GCA_027924585.1. Taxonomy (NCBI): domain Eukaryota; kingdom Viridiplantae; phylum Streptophyta; class Pinopsida; order Pinales; family Pinaceae; genus Larix; species Larix kaempferi. Next base: position 1,303,537 of record BSBM01000403.1, read on the forward strand.
GGGATGGAAAATAGAGGAAGAGGTCATGGAAGACCCAAAAATCATGGAATCATGGATATATTCTTGCGAATGCGCACATAATAAAAATACTCACTTTATTTACCAAACAAGTATGTGAAGTTATTTACCAATCAAGTAGGTGAAGTTAACATTCCTAACCTACGTTTCCATCTGCGTTCTTGTTTTTATGGCTTCCATCTTCTAACGACAGATATTCGCAAGGTTAGGGACATTGCCACCTCATGGCTCTTTCTATGCAATCATACTTGTTATTTTTTCAAATCACGTTAATTTCAACAAACTTTATCTTTTTATAAGTCTCCCAAAAACTACCCCAAGTTAAAAATAAACTCAAATAACAAAAAAAAACTTTTATAACAAAAATATAATCTTAAATTACCACAAGGTGAATTCTTATTTAATTAATCATATATTCTCAATATAATACCTTGTTGCATTGTATATTGCAAGGCATGTACATTTAATGAAGAGAAGTGTCCTCCTCTCCCTTACTTAGTTTCTATGAGTTCTTGAGTTGTAATTTCTTGTTTTAGTTGGATATTTAGTTTTAGCAATAAAATACAAGATATTTCTTCATTGCAGTAGGGTCCTAGATGGTCTTGTTTTGGAATTTAATTATTGTGTTTTATATCTCATTTTCTAATATTGGAGTTTTCCAATTTCATTAAGACTGTTTTGGGCTTTCTTGGTTACTTTGAAAGTGTTTACATCATGTTTCGGGGTGCTTCTGTTAGTGAATCAAAGATTCATACTTCAATTGTGATTTTGTTTTATGTTTCAATAATGTTGGTGTAAAGTGGCCAAACTGCTTTTCCTTTCTTTCAATATTTTCCTCTCAACGTTCCTTTTGTCCCTACTAAGACAACTGATAGTTTATAGTTACAAAGATAAAAATAATTTAATTTATATAAAAAATAGTTTATTCTATACATTTATAAATATAAATATTAAAACAAATTAATCATTTTAATAAAATTAATTAAACTTTCAAATTTTCAATATTTAATTCTTAAAATTTTGAATAAGTTATAATAGTAATGATATCTATCGGTATTTTTAATTTTCTCTAAATGAGATCATAAGTTCTTAATGTGCTAGAGTATTTAAGATTTTATTAATTCTAAAAGCAGAGTGAGTGATTAATTTTATTATCACATTATTTTTTTTTAATTATTAAAATAATTTATAATGTAAATATTATGAGTTATATCATGTTCTATCCTTTATTTTGTTTTCATTCATTTTTATATTTTGTATCTTAAAAGATGGCCATATTGTTGCAAGTCTCTCAACAAAACCAACTATCATAGATTTTAATTCCTAACAACTCAAGTTTTCCTAAAGCATTATATATGTGAGTGTGGGAGGTTTCTCCCTAATTTTGTTTTATGTTGTGACGTTTGATGCATATGTAGTTATTTAGATGTATTTTTTCCATAAAAAAGTTTTTAATTGTTCGGGTTAACTTTGACTTGGGAATGAGCAAGGATGCGAATGGTTTCGGGCACATGGTTTTGGTAGCTCGTGGTTTCTTGCTAGTTATATTTGCATGTAAAGAATCATATTTATAGGGTTGGATTCCTCCATAAATGGTCGCATACAAAAAGATTGTCATATAGTGGGTATATAAACCCATCATTTTCATACTAGTTCTTCGAAAAAAAATAGATTATAGAGTCTTTGGAGGCCATTGCAATGTCCACTTCTAATGCTTCATGCAAGAAAAATATACAAAAAGTAAATCATATGAGACTGTTTTCCTGCTGCCAAAATGCAAAAACAGATAAGAAAAGGGCTTCTTAGTATTTAGATATTCATTGTAGTTGCACTGGAGCCCAAGAAGAAATTAAAAGGCATAGACCTTGGATCATCCTTGGTAATGGTTTCATTCGTGCTCTCCAATTTTTTCCAAACACCGTCCTTGAATTGAAGCCCAAATTTGGATAGTTGGTCAACTGTTTTGTTCCTCTATCTGGTAAGATGATGAGAAATGATGTCATGGAAACTGGCTGCAATTCTGTCTAGTTCTTCAAAGATGGCCTTGAGGTAGATATTCTTGGGCGGTCACCTGGGTCTTCTCCAATTGATGACCATATTAGAGTCGCCATATACCTGAATGCTATGAATATCCTTAGAAAGGGCCAACCAAAGAGTAATTTTCAAAGATAATAATTCAGCTCGATTATTCATACAAGGTTCAAGAGTCGCAACAAATTTAGTCCAGTCATGTTCAGTTGAGTGTATAATGCCTCTAGCCCCTCCCCTAGCAGGCTCCCCTTGGGAGGCCCCATCGAAAACACACCAATGATAGGATCTGTCCACCCGTTCTTCAACTATAACCCATGCCTGCTTGTATAAATTCCCTTGGGCATAGAGTCTAATATGGATAGAATATTGTAAGCATAAACTTTAGGTGGAATGAATTAGTCCTAGAAGATCGCCTTGTAACGCATAATCCAAGTGGACCAAATCAGAAGTAATGATAGAGAGAGATATTATGAGCCAATTGGAGAGGTGATTCATGATTTAAGAGCCTAAACAAGGTCATGCCCTATCTAGTTGAAATTAAAACCTTTCACCTATTGGGCAGTCTTCCACAATCTATGTATATAAGTGCAATGAAGGAAAATATGGAAAATGGTTTCCTCATTGTCCTTGCAAAGAGAACATCTGCCAGGTCCATATATTTTCCTTCTGATGAAATCCCAAACATGTACTCTATTTGATAGTGCTAACCAAGAGAAAAGCTTTATCTTTAGCGGGCAGTTGATTTTCCATATCACTAAGTGCCACCATTTAGGTTCTAGTTTTTCCCTTTCTTTGTTAGGCACTTTATATCCCATGTTTGGCATGCAATTTCCATTAATGATATTCCTACACCATAAAATCTCATCCGCTCTGTTAGATAGGCGAATATAATTATCCTGTAAGGATAAAATAAATTTGTCTCGGATAATCTTATCAACATGTATAAAACCAAAATGTTCTGATTTATACCATGCTTGGCCGTGTTGGTTAGTGTTATGTGCATCATTGATCTATTCCAAGTAAAAAAAACCTATTCTTGTAGAGAGTCGATCATGTGGTTAGGCAACAAATGAACCTACAGGATTCCAATCCATGGGTTGATACCGAGCCTTACTTCTCTGCCGTCCTTGATTTTCCATTGTAACCAATCAACAACCAGTTCGAAAGCTTCAAGGGATGTGTTACACATAGTGGAAATATTTCTATAACATTTTGTCTACTTCTCAACCAATCTTTGATGGACAGTGAATGAATGTATTTTTTGTAGATCACCTGTGTCCAAAGGGTATTTTTCAGTAAGGATTCTCCATATACACTTTGTAGAGAGGGATCTAGCAAAAAACATAGGGTGTTTCATCCCCCATCCTCCAGACTCTTTTGGAAGGGTAAGTCTATTCCGTGCTATCCAATGGAAGGGTTTTTGCACCTTATGCCCATTCCACAGGAATTTGAAACAAATCTTCATAATGTGGTTCAAGGTACCACTAGGAACGTGTGTGATGGTCATCCAGTAGATAGGTATGGCTTGTAAAATGGATTTTATGAGGACCAATATTCCTCCCTTAGAAATCCAAATGTTACACCAAAGAAGAATTCTCCTTTCCACTCTACTGACCAACCAAGTCTAGTCCTTTATACCATAATCATTTGGATTAATGAAAACCCCCAGATAATGGATCCCATGTTCAATATCCACCTCCTTGTAGTGTATATGAGTACTTATCTAATCCTTCAAGTCTTGATAAAGGTTCATATAGGAAAAAATAAACTTTAAAACATTGATAGTCATACCTATGGCTCAAGTGAAATTCTCCAAAAAAAATTGGACTTTACAAATGTCCCTTCTGGATCCATCAGAAAAGATCAAGATGTCATCTATGAAGAGTAGATGTGTAATACTAATATTATGCGCTATCTTTATACCATTGAAGGATCCATTTTCCTTCGCCACTATGATGGACTTGCTTAGTCCTTCAACAATCAAAATAAATAGTAAAGGTGCTAAGTGGAAAACCTATTGCAACCCTCTTTTTGGTCTAAAGAAATTAATGGTTGAAGCATTATTGAGGATAGCATATGAAATTGATTGTACAAAAGACATCATCCAATTTACAATGGTGAGATGAAATCCAACTTGTAAGAGGACCAACCTCAACTATGCCCAATTTACTTGATCATAGGCTCGTATGAGATCGATCTTAATGATAACAACAACTAGATTCCACATTTTTGAAGAGTGAAGGACTTCTTGGGAAGTTCCAACAACATCATGGATAAGTATACCTTCTAAGAAAGTGTGTTGTTCATTAGAAATCCCTTTTGATAGTATTCCCTTAATCCTCTTGGTAATGAATTTTGCAGTAAACTTATAAATACATTGGCACAAAGAAATGGGCCAATAATCATCAAAAGAAACCCCCTTGTCTTTTTTTGAAATGAGTGCTATAAAAGTAGAATTAAAGACACCAAGGATTCTTCCTTTAAGATTTGATTCCTCTAGAACAATGAGGATGTCCTGGTAAAAAAATCTCCATGAATACTTCGTAAAATTCAACATTCAACCCATCAGGCCCTGGGATTTTATCATTCTGCCATGGAAAGAATAGCCTCTTTGAGTTCTTCCATGGTGACCGGTTGTTGTAGAATCTCATTTTGTTCCTTGGAAACCATGTTAGGAAATGATTTACTAAGACTCATCATCGGTAGTAAAGATATCTCTTGTTCCTCAGAGTACACCTTTTTGAAATGCTTAATCCATGGCTTTGCCAAATCATGAAAACTTTTGTATTCAATACCAAACTCATCTTGTAATTCCCAAACAGAATTAGTATTTTCCCGGTGTTGAATGTGATTATAGAAGTATTTTGTATTGTTGTCTTCGAGCTATAACCAAGTAGATCTACTTTGAAGCCTAGCATATTCCTCCTCATCGAGAAGAATTTTCCTTTTCTGGTGCTCCATCCATAAATCTCTTGTTTTTTATCCTCTGATATATACCCATCTGTACATCGGCAATGGTAGTATTTAAGGGATGCTTCAATGTTTCTTAAATCCAATGATTTCTCTAATATATTATGTGAAATCCAAGGGACAACCAAGGACTTTATCAATTTTAGGTTGTTATTGAATTGTATTGTAGCAGAGACAGGGCTATTTTTGTCAAAAGGGATCCATTCCTTTTTAATCCTTTCTCTAAATACTACATCCTTCAGCCATCTGACATCAAATTGAAGGGGGTAGGAGGCTTTATGGTCCCTTGCTTCAGATCAATAAGAATAGGATGGTGATCCGAGTCACCTCCTACACCAACCCATTGTCTAATGAGAGATGCAGAGTGTATAGCACCTTCATTGATGATAAACTTGTCCAATATTTTAGCTATGTAGGCCTCCCTCATTCTCATATTACACCAGGTAGAACTCATATGTATAGGAGGAATGTCCACTAGCAGAATCTCAGAAAGTTTCCTGCTAAAATATTCTACTAAAGGGTCTCTCTAAGCCTGCTTCCCCCAAATCTCAGCCTCCCCCAGGGTAAAATTTAAGTCACCACCTAAAATGAAGCGATCCAATGAAAGAAAGTTGGCTCTGAAGAGTCTATCCCGATAGTCCATTCTTTGTTGGTATGGACCATATACATTAATAAATGAATAACCCATGTACCAATTTCTCTAGAAAAAAGGACAACCCCCAGCCTAGAGGGGAAGGCTCAACTGTTAGTGCTCAGAAATTGATTGGTAATCCAACCAATAATCAAACCTCTTGATCTACCAATGGCATTTGCATAAATGAAATCCCATCTCGGAAGCAGTCTTTTGAGGTCAACTAAGATCAAATCTCGAATTGCTAAAGTTTCTTGAAGCATGAGAGCCCATGGTCCGTAAACAACAATTAACCGTTTGAGGGCTAATTTTTGGAGGGCAGCTCGAGCCTTTGCAATTAAGGGAGAGAGCTGGCATTAGGGAAACTTGGCCCTGGGTTTTCTTGCTCTAAGTGACCCTTTCAAACTCCATTGTCTACCAGCATTGATGTCCAAAATTGCTTGTGATCTGGATGAGTCCATAATGGACCTCCTACCTCTTAACCCATGAGAAGATTTGTATAGCCCTTTGATTCCTCCCAGACCATGTCCATGGATTTTGGGTTTCCTTTATTTTGATCTTAAATTATATTCATTTATGATCTTAGAATCCATTGGTGTTGTAGACTCAACAAAACACTGTCGAGGTAAATGGCCACTTTGAATAAGGTCCAATACAGGAGTTGTAGAACCCAGAGCACGAACTTCCACAATGGGGGTATCGGTTGGAAGTGAAGAGAGAGGAAGGGGTGACCCTATAGAGTCAGATAAATACAAGGATATGGATACATTACCATGATCATCAGGCATTGCCATGTTCAAAGGTGGGGAGGGGGCAAATATGGTGGATATGGGTTCTCCTTCGACCGGGAAGAATAAGTCTGCCACTCCAGACATGATAAGGGCCTATCCATCATGAAGAAAGAAGACCATTTTTTCGGGGCTGACTTGACTAAAAATTATTCGAAAGTGTCCAAAGAAAAAACTCTCCTGGGCCAAGGACAAAAAAGAGGGGTTTCTGCACTCCTAGAAAACCCTCAGGGAAGAAACTCAGGGTTGATATCCATATCCATATCAGGGAATATGGCCGCATATAAAGGAGGGAATCAAATCCATACAAACCACCAAAACCAAAGGAACCAGAAGGGTTTGGAAACTTACCTAGAGAAAAAAGACTCAGGGTCAAGCAGAGGTGCATATTTTTTGGAGGTAAGACTGTCAATCCTTGAGGTTAGTCCTTCTGGAATCAATTGATTCTACGAGTTAGCCCACTATGGAACTTGAAAAGAGGGGATATCTACCGGTATAGGGGAAACAACTTTCCTTTTCCATATGTGCTTCTTAAACCCCTTCTTCCAGTAATGTGCAATGTGACCATATCGATGGCAACAATTGCATTTGAAAGGTATAACCATATAGTCAATTGCTTGGACCCATGTTTTACCTTTCAACGAGATTTCTATCTCCTCTGGAAAACCATCCCTAAGTTCCAGTTCAACCAAGATTTTACCAATGGAGAGGATATCCATATCAAAAAATGCCATATGAACTTTTAGGAAGGTTCCAAGGTTTTCGCCCAGTTTTCCTAAGACCTTGTTCAACCATAATTCTGGTGAGAGGCCTGGAAACTTTACCCAGCTGGCTTGTTTGTAGAACTTCTCATACGTGCGATAAAAAAGGGGGCCCACCTCTTGAGCCTTAGAATAGATGAATCCCACTCCCAAATTCCTTTTAGGAGGTGGTTTGTGTCCTCTGCTTCCTCAAGAATCACCCGCATCCAGCCTCTTGTGAGTGGCTTATAGCCCAACATCTGTGACCAATGGGTTTTTACCCATATCCTGAAATTTCCTAATCTCATACGTCTACCTCCGAAGCACCCCACTAGAGCATGTTCCAACATGGCAATGACTTCGTATAGCTCAACATCCTCACCCAAAGCAAGGAATCTTTTAGCGGATTTTTTGACACAAGACTTCCCCCTTTTGGCCCTCTTTCACTAACTGAATAAGGATACAAGGCTCTCTATTTGCGGGTTGACTTCATCATCATACTTCTCCCTCCCTTCACCGAGCCACCAACACAGGGATTCTTCGAAAAATTACATTTTCGACAAAAACGGTTTTAGGGTAAAAACAATCGGCAATACTATCTCCTACTTCTTTTCCAGACGAGGACGCAGGAGAGGTTACGGTGGCACATCCCTTCGAGGACAGAGTCAGTGTGATACCTTCATTGTCGGGTCCATCAGGTAAAGCACTAACTGAAGAAAGCCACCCCTTCGAGGACAGAGTCAATGTGATACCTTCATTGTCGGATCCATCAGGTGAAGCACTAACTGAAGAAAAGCTAAGGGACGAGAAAAAGGAAAAAGGGGGATTGGGAACGTTAACAATAACTTTGTATTTTCCTTCATGGGAGGAGGTCATAGTGATGAATTAAATGACCTTGAAAATACCCCTGAAAGGTGCTAGAAAAGAAGGAAAAGACCTAACAAAAAACACCAAAAACCAAGTCGTCAGGTGGAGTTCAAACACCGAGACGCCTTAGTGGGAGCCCCTACCTCTCTTGAACAATAAACCAACGTCTAATCATATTATGCAGGGGAACCAGGACTCCAAGAAGGGGTCCCAACCGTCACCATTCATGGAACCATCGTCAGAAACCCAGAAACCCCAAAACCCTCGCTACGTCGAATCCCTTGCATTTCCCTTAAAACACGTCTATTTGCAAGTGTTGAAAATTATAGTAAAAATTCTTTTATGCCAAATAAGGTTTTGTTCGTTGCTTAAGGTTATCTCATCTCAACGATGAATACTCTGTGTTTGCATATAATTTCTTTGTTAAGTTTATTTTCGTTGGAAATGGGTGTTTGGATGAAAATATGATTTCCTTTTATAAAATAAATAAATAAAGAACAAGTTTACAATTTCCAAAATCTAATCTGCTTTTTGTTGAGGTTTTCAAAATTTTGTATTATTTGTAACATTTAAAAATATTATAATTATATTTAAAAGGAAATGTGCAGTTAAAATGGTTTTATGTTAACTTAAATATAATAAATTTATATTTTATAAATAATAAAGCACAATGTTTTTGAACTCTATAATAAGCAAAGACGCATATCAAAAGAGGTAATTTTTTTAATTCACTTATGAGAACAATAAATATATATATATTTTTTTAAAGAAATGTAACATTTTCAAAATGTGTTAATATTGTAACTCTTAGAGTGATCTATCATCATTTTACCAAATGATGATAGATGTGAAACATGAACAAGATAAAGGTTTCAATATCTAATGTTTTTTTTGACATATAAAGACTAAAATTATTATGTTTTTCTTGACTTTCTCATCTATTACATTCTTTATAAAGAATGTACCTTTTCACAATATTAAATATTAAATTCATCATGTAGAGGACATTCATAATTCACAACTTCGTAATCATATCACCATTTTAAATATACCTTAGTAAAAGGTGTTTAGAAAAGATTGGAAACCTTCTCATTCTGAATTCCCACTTGAATCTATGTTTTATTAGCATTGTTAATCCTTCTCAACATTAAAACTAACATCACATTCATTTTTTATAAATATCATGTTTAATCCTACATTTTCCATGATGTCATTCATTTTGTTATCTTTGTCTCCCCTCTTGGTTTTACAAAACTGCAAAACAATTCGTCATAAGTTATGGGTGTAAATTGTAACAGCATTGGAAACTTATTTAATTTGATTAGGTACACATATATGACTTACAGAAACGGGTTAATGATTTTGTTTGGGATAATTGATTACATTAAGTTGAGTGAGATTTGATTTTGTTTGGGATAATTAATTTCATTAAGTTGAGTGAGTTTTCTAATTTGTGTGTTTTTTTATTAAGTTACAATACAAACCTACACAAAATGAATGTTGTCAACATCATAAAAACTAAAATTTGATTATTGTGAGTGTATTACTTCAATTGTATCTTCCATCATCAAACCCTCACTTTTTTGTTCTAGATATTGATCATTCCCAAATTCTCTATTCTAAGCATTTTTATCTAATCAAGTATATTTATCTATCACACTCACTCACATATTTTGAAAATTCTCCATAGCTCCCTTTTCTAGTGCTTTAGTCTCAATACCTAAACTGTGTTATTGTAAAATTAATGCTTATAACTACATTTTGTATCTTTTAGGATGGGATTTTTAAATAAAATATACATAATAGAATATGATTTTTAAGTGAGATATACACAATAGAATATAATTATAGTTATAATCACATATATGTATTAGAAATTATATTCTAACAATCACTATGACATACACGTTTCCATCATTTGAGAAATAAAGCCAACAGTTAATATCCTCAATAAAATTAATATACTTGGTCGTCTTCATAAATAATATTATATCCTTTAGTTATATATTTGTAGGGTTCTTAACTGCATGTTTCTAGAGTCTTAAAGGTAAGTAATCTATCTTCATAGATCTTATAGTGTTTCACTAGAATTATCATCATTCAACATAAACTTTAAAATTTACTATTTTTTTAAGGTATAATAAACAGGTTAAATGTATTATAATAGGGAGTTCCACGATTGATGATGATGGGATCTATTATTATATATAATTGTTATATGAAACTATATATAAATGTGTTCCTCAAGTTTCATATTAATACATCTAGATTTAAAAAAAAAACATAAAATTTTTTTTTTTTTTTTTTAAGGTATAATAAACAAGTTAAATGTACTAATAGGGAGTTCCAAGATTAATGATAGGATCTATTATTATATATAATTGTTATATGAAACTATATATCAAATGGGTTCCTCAAGTGTCATATTAATACATCTAGATTTTCAAAAAAATATTGGACATAAGATTTTTTATTATCAATTTTAACATTTTAAAAGAAAAATTGAAAAATAGTAATAACTCAATGTTTATGAAAATTATTTATTTATAAAAACTTATAACTAGTTAAAATATTACATTTTTAATTAATTGTAAAATATATATAACTAATAAAAAAATTACATTCGAAATTATAAATTACATATATATGTTTTCACGAATATATTTGATTGTAACATTGCTTATTGTAATTCCCAAGTCGGGTGGGATCATCTTTGATCCTGGAGGAAGTACACTAGCAACCATATCTTTCGGATTGGGTATCGCCACTAATAATCATGCCAAGAGATATATTTTATTATTAAGTGTGAGCCAAGCTAAAGAATTGGGAATTCATTCTATCACCGTGACTAGGAACTCTTTGTTGATAGTCTCCCAATTTCGTCAAAGATTTAAGCCTAGAGAGAAATCTCCGGGGCATCTTCATTCTCATATTGAGACCCTTCTTCAGTGCTTTAGTAGCATACAATTTTTCCATGCTTGGAGGGAACACAATGGGCTTGTAGATATATTTGCAAAGGAAGCAACTTGTCTTCCTTCTAGGGTAATGAGATTCAATGGGGGTACCGCCATTGAATGTTGGCTTCCCTAATCCATTTCTTGTTGTATTACATTAATATAGTTTTAAGTCCTCCCCACCGTCGTTTTTATTTTCGATAGAGTAACAAGCCACGGGGCTTTCACTCAATAAACCGCTATCATAGCACGTTTGTTCGTGGCATATGAAACAATACCCCTAATTTCACTAAATATTGGAAAATACCTTCCAAAATCTTTTTTTTGACCCCCTCCCAATATGCCTTCCCAATTAAAAAAAACCCCTATTTTCACTAGATATTGTATGTATCAATTTTTTCATTAACATTTTTTATACCCCTTTATATTTCTACCTAGTATATTAACATGATACCCCTCTTATGACACCACACGCATTCTACAATGCACCTTGCTTCTTTCGATGTATATTGTGGATGCACATTACTTCACCCACAATGTAATTACTCAACCACATATCATTATGATTTGCAACATCTAATGGTCTAATGAAGAGATAGGAGATCACTTCTTGTATGTCACTAGAGCCAATGCACATAGTACAACATTTAGATTGCATGTTGCAGTTCCCCAATCGCTGACTAAGCCTATTGTGGGCGAGGTATCCAAGCCCCCAGGGCCTGTCACAAGCTCTAGGAGGCTGACTAAAACCCCCAAGGCCTATAATAGGCACGAGTGGTTGGGTATTCAAGCCCCCAAGGCCTATCGAGGGCCTATAACAGGCCCTAGAGGCTTAGAGCCTCCCAAGGCTATTGGTAACAATTGGCTGAGTGTTATTGGTAACAATTGGCTGTCAATGACCACTGTCTCTCGACTATGATCAACTGGAAACCCACTTCACCAGGAAACTCCCTGGCCTCAAGCATGCCTCAAGACGCGATTTCCTTGCGTATTGGTAAGCTTGAGCCTTGCCTCAACCTGATTTCTCATCCGGTCGTGATCCCGCCATCTCCATTTGGCGGATATTTGTCAGCCCGCCCATATAAAAAAGACCCCAAAGTATTTTTGTATTTTTACATTAAATAAAAAAACCCTTTGCCCCTTAATATATAAGCAATATAATTTTAGGTTTTCATGAATATTTAATACCGCAATATGAATGAACGTGGTATTATATTTCCTTCTAGTGAAGCCTCCGTGTAACAAGCGCTCACATCATCCTCCTTGTGATATCTCAAGGTATGATTTAAATGTTGAGAGCCAAATTGAATAAATTTAGGTTACTGTCACGAATCTAGAAGATGTGGAACAACAGATGAATCACAATACAACTCAAGTCACTAATATGGATGCTCATTTGCAAGCTACAGAGGAGGGTTTTGCTAAACAAAAGCTAAAGGTTGAAAAAATAGAAAAGTATGTTGATAGGCATAACTTATTAGGGGAGTTTCGAGGTAAAAAATGGGCCTCAAAAAAAAAATGTACCATATAAATTCACTTTATAAGAACCAATAGGATTCATGCTGATGATGTCAACCATAAGAGTAAAATTTGTAAAACAAATTGGAGGGAAAAACAAAAAACTACTTTTTCTTATCGTATTTTTGACATATCTCCTTAACAGTTTACCCAAATTTCAAGTTTTGGCACTCGTTGGATGCGTATTTTAATTCTGCATCCAACCCATACCCACACTGCATACTTCTGAGGTGCCCACAACATGAAAAAAATGAAAATTTCAATAAATTAACAAGGAATTTGAAATTTCAATAAATTTCAATCAATAAATTAATCAATAAAAATGGAATTTGAAATTTTCATTTTTTCATATCGTAGGCACCTTAGAAGTATGCAATGCGGATATGGGATGGATGTGGAATTAAAATATGCATCCAACGAGTGCCCAATCTTGAAATTTGGGTAAACTGTTAAGGAGATATGTCAAAAATACGATAAGAAAAAAATAGTTTTTATTTTTCCCCTCTAAAATTTAGAACTCTTATTTTATTATTATAACTCTTATTTTATTATTTCCCTTAAGAGGCCCATTTTAGACCTCAAAACTCCCCTAATTTGAGAGCTTCTTGAAGTTCAAATGTCCTGAACTATTAATCTCAATAGCAACAACGAATTTGGGGGTTCCTTCGGGAAACCGATTCTATACTCATATCTAATTCGAATTATAAAGTTATGAATGAAGATGTTGAATCATATGAGAATCTGATTGGTTGTTATTCTCTGTCTCTTTATATTTAGCTTTGTGTTTTTTCTGCAAGCTAGTTGTAGGTCAATTTATTAGGATCTATAGTATTGTTTCTGGCGTTATATGTAAATAGTTTTTGCAATTTTGGATGATTGTTCATGGCATTCTAGATGTAACAGAGTATTTACACTCCTTTTATCTTTTGGGACGGTCCTTATTTAATTCTCTTTTTTATGTTTATTTGAATGAATTTTTATATAAAAATCATTACCCGTTTTTGTTAAAAAAACACTGTTTATTGTAATTATTAACATTTTGATAACCTTTTTTCAAGGCTCACACCCATGAAGTTTCGAATCGATGACCTTATGCAATGACTGTCTTAATAATATACCCACTCACCGTTTATTGTACACTCCATGGTAACATTTTGATAGCTTAATTTTTATGAAAATGATTTATTTTCAATGATTTATAACTAATCAAAAAAATTTATTTGTACTTTATTTATTTTAATAACACACCATTAATAAAAAAATACATTTCAAATTATAAAACTAAAAAAATACATTTGAAATTACAAATTATATTTATGACAAATAACTAATTAAAAAATTACATTTCAAATTGCGATACTAATTAGTAGAAAAAATATATTTAAAATTACAATTTTTATATAATATTTTTTAAAAATACATTTAAAATTAAGATTTTTTTTTTGAAATTACAATATTTAAAAATCAGTTTATTGAAGAAATAATTACAAAATTAAATTAAAATATTATTTATTTCTTTAAAATTACAATATTTAGCCGTTGCTTAGTTAAAAATTAATTTAATATTTTTTTTAATTCTCAATATTTAATAATCTATTAATTTTAAAAATATTAAGTCTTTTTCAGGAGAAAAAAAAGCTACAATTGTTATTTTCTTTGAAAATCAAAGTTACAAAACATCTCTTCTAGACAGTTTGAAAGTCTCCAAAATAAATATCAGGAACATAAATCTATATATATCTCCCTCCAGCACATACAAAGTCCCTACTATAGCAGAAACAACAAACCAGAAAATCCAACTCCCACCTACAGTCTATCAGAACAGAAAACCAAAGACAATAGAAGATCAAAAAGTTAAATGGTAGTATAACTGCCATTATCGACTAGTATATCATTGATCCATTCTTCATAATTAATTGAACCATTCAATGGTCCAACAACTTCTTTAGAAATTTTATCCGCTTATGAGTTGGCTTCACAATAAATATGACATAAAGTAATATGCTCAAAGGATTTGATGAGTTGTACAATATGATCAAGCCACAGAAGGAGATGAAGAGTATGAAAACCATGAACACTTGTATCCCAGTCAATTAAGACCTTAGAATCACCATACACATTAATGTTAAAGATACCTATTTTTCTGGCAAACCAGAGAAGTCCCCACAGAGCAAAAATTTATGTTTTCATATTTGTACCATTGCCAAACCCCATACAAATGGTACCATCGTGGTGACGATACCATTCCTAGATGTTGTTTAGTCCACGAGGACGCTGAAAAGGATCTGAATGATTTCCATAGTGGAGCATGTGGCACTCACTTATCTGGGATGGAAACTACCTAGAAGATTCATTACGCAGGATATTTCTCGCCATCAATATTTAAAGATTATCATGAGGCTGTTAAGAAATGTTACCCTTGTTAGGAATTTACTAAAAGGATGTGCACTCACCCTGCTCCTCTTTATCCAGTTATTACCATTGGTCCTTTCACCAAGTGGCATATTGACTTTACTACATGCAATCTAGCATCAACCAATGGCCATAAGTACATTTTTGTGGCTGTAGACTACTTTACTAAGTGGGTCAAGTCTATGCCAACATTTCGCTGTGATGGTGAAACCGTTGCGTACTTCCTCTTTAACCAAATAATTACTTGTTTCAACATACCTAGGGAGATTGTGATTGATAATGGTCCTCATTTCCAAAACAAAATGATGACAAAATTATTAGAGAATCTTGGATTTCATCAATATTTCTCATCATCGTACTATCCTCAAGCTCTCGAGCAAGTAGAAGTTGTTAATAAATATTTGAAAACTTTGTTGCAGAGAATGGTGAACAAACATTGATCCAATTGGCATATCATGCTCTATTCTTCTCTCTGGGCATATTGAATCTCCATTAAAAATGTAATAGGATTTACTCATTTCCAGATGGTCAACAGAGTAGAGACCATCCTACCTATCGAGTGTGATATTCCATCACTCAAGTTAGTTGTAGAGCTCTTACCAGATACTACTAAACTCGAAAAAACACTTGTTATACTTAGATTAATTAAATGAACATAGGAGAGAAGCTCTCATCGCCATTGAATCAAATAAGAAACATGTTAAAACATAATATGATAAGGTAGTCTATCCAAGGATCTTCTTGGAAAGATATCTAATGTTGTTTTATGAAAAAAAAATGACGAGTTAGGGTCATGAAAGTTCACATTGATGTGGACTGATCCATATATTGTTTGGAGAGTTCTTGATAAAGGGGCCTATGAGCTTGAATATTATGATGGAAACATTCTAAGGTCCAGGAATGGACTCTATCTGAAAAAGTACTTTGCTTAGACACAATGTGTGGGAAAGTCTTTTGTAATTAGTGTGTTATAGATTCTACTTTTTGGCTTATATTGGTTGTTGGTTGATTTATACTTGTCTGCATTTGGCAGATGTATGCAAACATACAAATTCTTTCAGGCTATGTGGACAGAGCATGCCTCCACACCTGGAATATTGCTTCCGCAGCTTGGGTCATTTATGACACAGAAAGCCAGTAATGAGTTCTAGTGAAGTATCTCACAGCCTGGCTACTAATAACATTTATGAATATAGTTCCATGATTGAGTCGATGTTAGAATCCATTACTCAAGGTATTACACATCAAACTATTCACCTAGGCTCAAAATTGGTCGTATATCAGTTAAATGGAGTGTATCGTCTCCATTGCCCTATGTTGTTATGTACATTTTTAAGAATTTGATTATTAGAAAGATAATTTAATTTTATTAATTACGTACACATTCCAGGAACACATATCCATATAACTGATCTTCTAGCTAATTATATCATTGACATACATTTGTATCGTAATTTATAAAACATCCACATAAGCATAAAACAACAAACATTGTCCAAATGGTATATAATATTGATAAAGCCATCATCCATATGTAGATATATATAAGTAGATAAAGAGTACAAAAAGTGGGTCTAAGAGCAAAATATGATTTCAACACTGCTCTAGTGTGACTCATAATACAAAATGTGCATCTATCCCTACATGATGTAGATAACCTGTAATGTCCCCATCCAAATAAATACTAGATGAGAAAATTTCACCAATCTACTAGTTCCCTAGGTTGGGGTGGAAACATTTGGATTTTGAATAAGGGAGCTAATAAAATCCAAATGGACATTAGCTTGACATAAATATATTAAAAGGGGATAAATAAATATTTACAATAGGAAAATAAGGTGTCACTTGGTCATGGAGGCACATTGGTGATGTGGGACCCACATAAAGCAAGATTCCCTATGCTGCATGACATCCCATTCTCACCCATTCGAATCCAAGGTGGAGTCTAATGTTATTGGGGGAGTTGGAAGGTCATTATACTTGGAATGAATCAATGAAGATAGAATTGGAGTGGAAGAGTAACTCCCATGGAAGAGGAAGAGGCATTTTAGAGATATTGAGACACTTGGGCTAGATTCCCTAGCTTCTATGACAACAATGATGAAGATTCTATGACACTTATGACAAAAATCATACCTGATTGCTAAAATCTAACAAATATGACATGTCAGGGCTACAAATATTCTCCAAGAGGGAACACTAGGGAGTTAGGGAAGCCAAGAATCCTCCTCTTTCGAATTGGTGGAAGATGGAGTCTAGTAATTGTTGGACAAGTGGCACACATTGGAATCTCTTCCCAATTCGAGTTGGCATGAATATTTGGGAAGGAATTAGAACCGTGGAAGGATTGGGAAGTTTATAAAAGACAAGAACAAAGAAGCATATGGGATTTTGATCATTTCTCATTTTGCATATTGGAGAGGATAGCTTGTCCATGCTGGTGGAGTGTTTACTCTACTTGCATTAGTACCAATTTCTAGGGTGAAAGATTCCCATCCTAATTGGAAATTGGAGAGGCCATTCAGAAATTTAATTTGGGTATAAAATGGAGTCATTTGTTTCAGGTTGAAGCTACAGGGCTGCTCGTGATCTTCTCTTCTTCAACTTGTTTCCACACCTCTCTCACATTTCTCTTCATATTTTGGCTCTTGGAGGAAGGGCGCACTTGGTGAGATGATGGTCTCTTTGGGGGAGCTCTTGTGGCCCCATTTATTTGTAATATGATGTATTTACTCTACATTTTATTCTCAGAAGAGCCTCAGGTCGAAACTCCAGGTGAAACTATGTAAAAATTCCAAACTATGTATGAATCGTGCCATTTTCCCCTATATCTTGTTGTGAGAGCTTGACGTTGCTTAGTTTTGATTTGTCTCAGTAAAAATATGTGAATTTTTTGCTGTATGGAGAGCCATTAATGTATTTGATAAGTCTCATGAACATCATACAATTCATTGGAACAATTATCTCGAATTTCATAGCAAGTTGTGGAGTTTTACTAGCATTTCCCCCTATGTGAAAGCATGTTTCCAAATCTCTGATTTATGGGAGTTGAAGCAGCCTTTAGGAATTGATTAATGATGAATTTTGGAGCCCATTTAAGTCCTTTAAATATTCCATGTCTATTTTCTGAAATTTTGGAGGTTTGTACTGCATTTGGGAAGCCATTTTTGTCCCCTACCCTTGGGGGTTTGAACCTCGAATTTACTAGTAAATTTCCCTACTTTCTCTTGATTGTAAATGAATGTTGAAGAAGTATTTTGAGATTTTACAAGAATCCATAATAATAATTTATATGTTTTAATACCTTTAAAATAAATTCATACCCAATTTGGAAGCATTTGGAGCCATTTGGAAGCATTTGAGTCATTACTAGTCTAAGGGTTGAATTGGCCAAAAAATGTAAATTTTCCTAATTTTAACAAATTCATTAAAAGGAACACTACAAGTGGTATCAGAGGATGGCCCTTGAACCTGATGTCTATGAACATTCATGAGGGCAAGAAGTCAAAGAAATCAACCCCCACCCTTAGAAACTGAAACTGAAAGCACTTTTGGTGAAAGGGAAGAAGCAGTAGAAGAAGTGCATTCTTTGGTAACCATGACTAAGGCTGAGAAAGAGGAGTTTAGGAAATTCATGAAACCATTCTTTGAAGACATGAAAAATCATATAATTCAAGGGTTCGAATTGTTGGCTAGTCAAATTGGAAGCAAATTGGCATAAGGAGGCAACAGTAGTTCTCCTTTCGAGGAAAAGAAGGCAATGGGTGAAAGTATTTTCTCAAAGGTAGGGCATCATAATCGACCTCATGAATTTCAAAGCTCAAAAAGAGCTACCACACATAAGTTTATTGAGACCGAAGAAGATCCTAACCCTCAAATTGGCATGAAGGTAATTCTAGCAGAATGGCAAGAGTTGAGTGAAGATTGTAGAAGGACATTTCCATTTGATCAATTCTTTACTATCTCAAACAAGATCAAAATGAGAGGAGGTAACAGAACTCCTTTTCAAAATAAAGAATTCAATTATTCCATAGGTAAAATGCCCCTTCTTACCTTTGATGGCTCATCTCAAAGTTCTGCAAATACTTGGATACAAAAACTAGATGTGTATTTTCAGCTGAATCCAATAATTGAAGAGGATGCTCTAAAAATGGCTATTTTGCATCTTGAGGGAGAAGCCAATGATTGGTGGTTCCATGCAACTAAGACCTTGGGAAATGATCAGGTTACAACATATGAATAATTTGTTAACAAGGTATTGGAAATATTTGAGCAAATAGACCCATAAATGCCTTTCAAGGAACTAGCATAGTTGAAGCAAATTGGAACCCCTGATGAGTACATGTTGGAATTACAAAAACTATTAGTTAAGGTGGCCGATATATCTATGGTAAGATTAGTATTTCTATTTACTAAAGTTTTGGCTGCACCTTTGAAGGGTTAGTTAAGGCCCACAAACCTACTTCATTGAAAGATGCCATGAACTTGGCAAGAGATCTGCAAAATGTGCTACCCAAGACAAGGTATCCTCCCAAGCCCAACTTTCCTTCCAGGTTCGGATTTGAAAAGAAGCCATGGAAAAAGATGCATTTGGAAAGGATAAGAAAGAGGGTCCAAGCAAGGAATAACTCAAAAGAAATAAATATGTTACACATGATTCCAACCATGGGTACTAGGGCATAAATGTGCTAAGGGGAAAGCACAATTCATTGAAGTATTTTCCAATGATGATGAGTATGAAGGGGGTATGGAGGAAGAAGGACATATTTCAGCCCAAGAAGAGGGATATGACACAGCATAAGAAGATAAACAAGAAGAATATCATCCATCACCTAACAAAGGGAGAATGGTAATACTTTCAGGAGTGCCTCATTTTCGCACCATTCGATGCAAAGGAGTTGTACAAGGGAAAAGGGTTTTAGTCTTGGTAGATGAAGGAGAAACTCATAAATTCATTGATGCAGCCATGGTGGAGAGGAGAAAGTTACCTACTAAACCATTTGATGGGTTCATAGTCATCATTCTAGGTCACAATACTATGGAGTGCAAAACATGGATTCCAAAGCTACAACTCACCATAGGTAATTACACATTTTCCTAGCTTTTATGTGGTTGATGTTGCTGATACTAATGTGGTCTTGGGAAGATTCGGAAGGAAAACAAAGGGTGGTGAGGGGAATGCACACCTATCTAAATCAAGTGGTGTCTTCCCACAGTATGAGGTCCATATTGAGGCATGGGGATATTGAATGGGCTGCTGAATGTTTCATCACTTCCCCAAAGACAAACATAAATATTTCAGAACATCCAAGGGAGATAAAGCAGCTCCTACATAAATATGAAAGGGATTTTAGAGACCTTCCTCCTGGAAGGTCACCTGACATAGAAGTTGAGCACACCATTGTTTTGGAGGTGGTTACTTCACCTATCCAAATACCACCATATAGACACCCAAAAAAGTTCAGATATTAGATTTAGAAGGCTATTCAAGAGCTCTTGGAATTGGGACTCATTAGACCAAGCTCTAGTCTCTATGCTTCTTCAGTTGTTTTGGTGAAGAAAAAGGATGGACCTTGAGGATGTGCATCGATTTTAGAGCTCTAAAAAAGAAGAAAATTAAGAATAGATATCCCATCCATAGAATAGATGAGCTCATGGATGAGCTATTTGGAGCAAAATTCTTCTCCAAAATTGATCTCAGATCAGGTTACCATCGGATTCGAATGAAGGAGGAGGATGTGGAGAAAACTGCTTTCCGATGTCACTATGGCCATTTCGAATTTCTTGTCATGCCTTTTGGTTTGACCAATGCTCCAACCACATTCCAATCATGCATGAACAAAATATTTGGAAGCAGCTCCGTAAGTTTTTTTTGGTTTTGTTTGATGAAATTTTGATTTACAATAAGTCTACATGGGAGGAACATTTGCACCATTTAGAATTTGTATTGAAAATATTGCATGAACACTATTTGTTTGCTAAGTTGTCCAAGTGTGAATTTGGGTTGAAAGAAGTTTTTTATATTGGGCATATCATTGGGAAAGATGGAGTAAAGGTGCACATGGAAAAAATAAAGGCTATTCTTGAATGGCCATCACCCAAAAACAACACAGAATTGAGAGGCTTCATTGGAATATGCACTTACTATAGGAAGTTTGTGAACGAGTTCTCCAAATTAACTGCTCGACTTACTGATTTGACCAAGAAGGATGCTTTCAAATGGGATGAAGAGGTTGAAAACAATTTCCAAAAAATGAAATAGGTAATGACTAGTTGTCCAGTACTTGCATTACCAGCTTTTTCTAAACATTTTGTTTTGGAATGTGATGCATCAGGAGAAGGAATAGGGGTGGTCCTAAAGCAAAATCAATACACCATATATTTTGAGAGCAGAAAGTTGCAGCCACATGACAAGATATACTCCATATATGACAAATAAATGGTAGCCATCATGCATGCCTTGGCCAAGTTTAGACAATATCTGGTGGGGAACAAGTTTGTGGTCAAAACTGATCATAACAGTTTAAGCCATTTTCTCACACAAAAGGATCTCAATTAAAAGAAACAAAAATGGGTAAGCAAGGTCCAAAATGTAGATTTTGACATTGAATATGTAAAAGGAAAGAATAATATTGTAGAAGATGCATTATCTAGGAGACCTTCATTTTCCCTTATGGGCATTTCAAAAGATTGGAAAGATATGCTAATAGTTGAGTATGCCAAAGATAGTTTTGCTTGGGATGTGTTAGATGGGGTCTAAGGAGATGATAGGTACAAGATTTTGAATGGCCTAATCTAATATAAGGATAGAATATACTTGGTTCATGGTTCGAATCTAAAGCACAATATTTTGAAGGAATCTCATGATTCTCCTTTGGTAGGCCATCATAGTTTTTTCAAAACATATAGGCAACTAAGTCAAAGGTTCTCTTGGAAAGGGATGAAGGAAGATGTTCTAAAGTATGTGAATGAATGAAAGATATGTCAGAAAAACAAAGTTGAACTCACGGGTTTTCCCAAAGCTTTGGGTAAGGATTGTATTTATGTTGTGGTGGATAGACTACCAAATTGTCTCATTTATTTTCTATTACATCATATTTTACTGCTGCACAAGTGGCTGATCTATTCTTTAGATAAATTTTCAGATTGCATGGACTTCCCAAGAACATTGTGAGTGATAGAGATATCAGATTTATGAGTGCCTTTTGGAACGAAATTTTCAAGTTGGTGGGCACTCAATTGACACCAAGAACAATCTATCATCCTAAAAATGATGGCCAAACAGAAAGAGTGAATCAACGGTTGGAGGGGTACTTGAGGAAAGTTATGTCGGTGAGCAACAGAAAGCATGGGTGAAATGGATACACTTGGGTAAGTTTTTCTACAATACTAATTTCCATATGTCCATTGGCATGTCTCCTTTAAAAGCACTTTATGTTTATGAATCACTCACATTTTTTGAGCACATCTTTGGTGATAGTAGAGCCCCAAAAGCTGAGGATTGGGTGGAGGAAAGTCAAGAGATTTTGAAACTTCTAAAAGACAATTTGCAGGTTGCCCAAAGTAAACAAAAACAGTATGTGGATCAACATAGGGTGGAAATAACTTTCCAAGTGAATGGTTTGGTTTATTTGAGGCTGCAGCCATATAAACAAACCTCCATGAAATGGAAAGGGTCAGAAAAGCTCAAACCAAGGTTTTTGGGTCCATACAAGATAGTTCAAAAATTTGGGGAGGTAGCTTATGAGTTAGAACTTCCGGAAGGTAGAAAAATACACAATGTATTTCATGTCTCGTGCCTTAAGAAGGCTATTGGTCCGAAAATTTCTATTCCAGAAACACTCCCTCCATTGGATGATGAAGGACAACTCATACTTATTCCAGAAAAAAAAATTGAAGACAAGAGAAAGGAAATTGAGGAGCATAATCATAAGAGAATATTTGGTACAATGGAAAGATTTTCCAAGTGAGGATGCCACATGGGAAGAGGAATTTTTTTTGCAGCATTTTAATTTAGAATTACTTGAGGGAAAGAAATCTTGGGTGGGGAGGACTGTAATGTCCCCATCCAAATAAATACTAGAAGGGAAACTTCCACCAATCTACTAGTTCTTTAGGTTGGGGTGGAAACATTTGGATTTTGAATAAGGGAGCTAATAAAACCCAAATGGACATTAGATTGACACAAATATATTGAAAGGGGATAAATAAATATTTACAATAGGAAAATAAGGTGGCATTTGGTCATGGAGGCACATTGGTGATGTGGGACCCACACAAAGCAAGATTCTCTATGCCACATGGAATCCCATTCTCAGCCATTCGAATCCAAGGTGGAGTCTAATGTTCTTGGGGGAGTTGGAAGGTCATTATACTTGTAATGGCTTAATGAAGGTAGAATTGGAGTGAAAGAGTAACTCCCATGGAAGAGGAAGAGGCATTTTAGATATATTGAGACACTTTGGCTAAATTCCCTAGCTTCTATGGCAACAATGATGAAGATGCTATGACACTTATGACAAAAATCAGAGCTGATTGCTGAGATCTAACCAATATGACATTTCAGGGATAAAAATAACCTCCAAGAGGGCACACTAGGGAGTTAGGGCAGCCAAGAATCCTCCTCATTCGAATTGGTGGAAGATGGAGACTAGGAATTGTTGGACAAGTGGCACACATTGTAATCTCTTCCCAATTCGAGTTGGAATGAATCTTTGGGAAGGAATTCGAACCATGGAAGGTTTGGGAAGTTTATAAAAGACAAGAACAAAGAAGAAGATGGGATTTTGATAATTTCTCATTTTTCATATTGGAGAGCATAGCTTGTCCATGCTAGTGGAGTGTTTACTCTACTTGCCTTAGTACCAATTTCGAGGGTGAAAGATTCCCATCCTAATTGGAAATTGGAGAGGCCATTCAGACCTTTCATTTGGAGCTACAATGGAGTCATTTGTTGCAAATTGAATCTACAGGGTTGCTTGTGATCTTCTCTTCTTCAACTTGTTTCCATGCCTCTCTCACATTTCTCTTCATGTTTTGGCTCTTGGAGGAAGGGCGCACTAGGTGAGATGCTGATGTAATATCCCTCTTTTCTCCCTTAGGGTTTCTGCAAGAGAAAGTACAACTGTATATCCTCCAACGACAAGGATCTCATGGAAAGAGCTCCGTAGGTAAAAGCTTTGTAAGTATGATTATGTTTTCCTAAGGGTTAAGTGAATTTGTAGACTTAGCATACTGAAGGCTTGACACAACGAAACGGATGGGGCATGGAATCCACTAGGGGGAGAGGGTTAATGGCTTGGTAGCCATAATTTTTTGATGACAATAGTCATTCTAGTGCCGTGAGCACCTGGAGTGAACTATTATGTTCACTAAGAAAACACTTAAATTTAAAAGTATGTTAATAATTAGTCCTAGATAAGGACGTCGAAGAAACTTCTAATCGTCGGAAGGCAGTAATAATCTACCTTGACCTAACCATTAGCATGGAGCTAACCCATATTGAGTACCATTAAGTAAAAATAAAAAGTTAACCTAAACAACATTAGTGCTTTGGCCTCGACAAAATATTTTGTTAAAGTTCCTAAGTGGAAAATGATTAATATTTTCCTAATTATAAATTAGGAATAAAAGATAAAATGATGTATTATTTCTAAGAAAATATATTGGTATTTATAAATAAATATTTAATGTTTATTGCAAATAAGATAAATAAAGTAGGTAAGATTAAAAAAGGACTGATTGTCCTTGACTAAAAGTAAAAGCTTTAAAATAATTAAAAAGTCATAAAAGTTTATCTACAAAAGAAGAAAAGGTTAACTAGTAGTTAATGCATGGTTATGCATGGATAAACAGTAACTAATGCATGGTATGCATGGATAAATCTTAGATATTAATATTTGGGTAAATATATAAATTGGAAGTTAAATCTAATTTACATTTAGTTATGTTCAGATAATATAAATAATTAAAGTTAGTAAAAAATAAAGCTTACAAAATAAATTGATGGAGTTACAATTAAGATAAGTTATTTATCTTAAAGTTAATTAGATAAAGCTAAATAAGTTAAATTAAGCTAAGTTAAATATCATTTAATTGATTATTTAAAGATCGACTGAGTAAGTCGAGAAGTTAAGATTAACTAAAAGTAAAATAAGTTAAGAGCTAACAAGAACTTATCTCGTTAGTCCAAACATAAATTTGACTATAAAGAGGGCATTGAGGTGCTCGTAAAGGGGATATCTTCGGCGGAAGTGAAGAACTCATGGGAAGGCGAAGAAGATTAATTAGAGAAAGAAAGCCGAGCATTATTCTCATACCCTAGTGGATTCGTGCCCAGCTCGGGGGTGGTCTCTCGGCGGGAAAACCTACGCCGGAAAGAGGTCAGTTGGAAGGGAGGAACATTGTAGTCAAGCTTTTAGTCACCTCCATCTAAATTTCTAAGATGAGTGTCTTTCCCCTGTTTGTTCAGGTAAGTAGAATTGATCAAAATTTAGTTTAACAATTGTTGTCCAATTTTTATGGTTATTACGGATTAATTTATAAATGGCACATGGTTTAGCACATCCCTACTATATGTTAAACTAAACAACTTAAGCTCCAACTTGAAGGCCCGCGTTTTCTTCCCAACGCTTAAATCCTCAGCCTGTTTGATACTTATTGACCCATGTTAATACTTTAGTTGACTGTATGTTAATTTAGTGAGTTGATTTTTAAAATAAGATTTGAAGAAACTAATTTGTATATTGGAAATGGGATTATTACTTAAGCTTTTAGTTAAGTAAATAGGAAGAAAATACATAGAAGGGAATTGTTAATTGAAATTATGGTTAAACCACGTGGCTTAAAATAGTTGCACTCTAAAAATTCCTATATTGTAAGGTTTTGCATATATATATATGAGAACAAGAAATCATATTGGTAAATATGGTGGAAGTGCATGCACATTTATATTAAATAAATTGCAATCTTTATATCTATTATAGTAAATTACAATTTGGTATTATGGTAAGATTTTCGCTTACATGTGTACTAGAATAGGAGTCATACATATATGTATATATATAAACCTATGGATACTTATATGTGTAATTCGGGAAGAATAAAGGGATGTTATAAACATTAGATATTGAATTATAATTTGAATAAAGTTGTCATATATATATATAAAATAATGGAGCTTATTATGTATATGCATTTTGGAGTGGTCATTCAATATATAAATTACAATATAGAAATGTCTTTTGATGTAAATTTGTTATGTAAAAACTTTCCAAAAAGAATATAAAAAGAACAAAAATAGATCAGAAAGAGTACTCCATGACTTGATTGAAGAAAATAGCTGAATAACAATCCTCTTCGAGGGGGAAACCTCCTTACACAATGTACTAAGTACACAAGACAAGACAAGACAAGATACTCCAAATGAAAGGTCTCCTTCCTATATATAGGAGACTAAGGGGTACAATCCCAAATAACTGACCCAAGCCGACATAACTAATGTAACCATATTAATGACAATTACCACTAATGGACCAAAGCCGACATCAAAACTAATGTAATGAACCACAATATAAGGGGAAATGTACCCATATTTAGGACTTAACATGCCCCTCCCCTTCAGACAAGTGTTGTCCTCAACGCTTGATTAGTTGCGGATGCTTCTGTATGAAGGACTCATCTTCCCATGTCAAATATTCAACTGGTATGTTCTTCCACTTTATGAGGTACTCAGTAATTTCCCGGTTTCGTAGTTGTTTAGTCCTTGTTTTAGTCATTTGTTCAAGTTCCAATATGACTGTTCCTTCTTCATCAAGATCTGGAAATATTGTTTGAATTGGGATCTTGTCTCCTATTACCTTCTTTAAGCAAGAAACATGGAAAACTATATGTACTCTTGAAGATGAGGGAGCTCCAATTTGCAGGCCATACTACCAATCTTCTGCAACACTTTATAAGGACCATAATACTTGGGTGCTAATTTATTGTCCTTCTTTAATAGCTTTAGAGACATCTGCTTGTAAGGTTGTAGCCTGAGAAATGCCCAATCCCCTTCTTCAAAACTCCTTTCACTGCAATGTTGATCAGCTTGTTGTTTCATCCTATTTTTTGACAGTGAGGTTGTCCTTAAGTATCTGCAGAACTCCTTGTTGGTGCTCTATGTGATCTTCCACAGCTTGAAATTTATATTTTCCTTTTAAGGGAGATGTGATAGATGGAGGCTGGTAGCCATAAAGTGCCATAAATGGAGACATTTTTGATGTTGTATGGAAGGAAGTATTGTGCCACCATTCTTCCAAAGAAAACCATTTCACCCATTTTGTTTGTTTATCAGATGCAAAGCAACGAAGATAGCATTCCAAACACTTGTTCACGATCTTAGTTTCTCCATCAGATTGAGGGTGATAAGATGAACTATGAGCCAATTGAGTACCCAAACAGGAAAATAATTCAGTCCAAAATTTTTCAGTGAAAATTGGATCTCTATCACTTACAATAATCTTCGGATTTCCATGTAACTTCTAAACAATTTCCATAAAGGTTGCAACTACTATTCTTGCATTAAAAGGGTGAGCGAGTGCACAAAAAATTGCATACTTAGTGAGTCTATCAACAACCACCATAATAACATTCTTTCCTTCTTACTTGGGTAGACCTGTGATAAAATCCATGGAGACTTCCTCCCAGCGCTGACAAGGTATGTCTAATGGTTGTAGAAGTCCTGGGGTCTTAACTGTTTCACCCTTATTCTGTTGGAAAACCAAGCATTCAACCACAAACCTTTGAACATCAGATTTAAGACCTTCCCAAGAAAATTCCTTCTTGACCTTGTGGTAAGTTTTCAGGAATCCTGAGTGCCCACCTATAGGAGAGGCATGTAATTCAGAAAGGATATTCTGCTTGAGTTGGGAGTTTTTGCAAAAATATAAGCGATCCTTATACCATAGTGAATCATTTTTCCACACAAAAGTATCTGATACACTCGGATCATTCTGTAGCTTTTGAATGAGTGTCCACACAGATAGGGATTTTTTTCATTCTTCCCTTCCTGGAACTATCCAATCTCGTTGTAGAATGGAAATGGAACAAATTAATGCCCCAACATCTTCATCTTTTCTGGAGAGTGCATCTGCCACCACATTATGTTTCCCTTTTCTATAGATGATTTCAAAGTCATATCCCAACACCTTGGTTACCCACTTTTGCTTCTCTTCTGAAGACAATATCTATTCCAAGAAGTATTTAAGACTATCATGATCTGTTTTAACCTTGAAGTGCCTACCTATTAGATAAGGACGCCATTTCTTAAGAGGATGTAGTATTTCCAACATTTCCTTCTCATAAATGGGATTTTGTAAGTTGTTTCCCTTGATTGGATGACTTTTAAAAGCAACTGGGTGTCCTTCTTGCATTAGAACAGAGCCAATTCCATTTCCTGAATCATCACATTCCACAATAAAGGTTTTTGTGAAGTCTGGTGTGGCCAATACAAGAGTTGTGCACATTGCCTGTTTACGTTGTTCAAAAGCTTGAGTTTCCTCTAGATTCCAAGAAAATGCATCTTTTTTCAATAATGTTGTTAGAGGTGCTTCTATTCTTCCATAATTTCGAACAAAATTGCGGTAGTACCCTGTCAGACCTAAGAATCCTCGAATATTCTTCAGGTTTATTGGAATCGTCTAGTCTATCATGGATTTAATTTTGTTAGGGTATACCTTGACACCTTCATGAGATACAATATGACCCAAATACTCTACCTCCTTCACCCCAAAGAAACATTTGGAAGGTTTTGCATATAGTTGTTGCTCTTGTAGTAGTTGTAGTATCCTATCAACATGTTGAACATGTTCTTCCCAATACTTGCTATAGATTAGTATATCATCAAAGAATACTAGAACAAATTTTCTAAGAAAAGGATTGAAAATGGAATTCATCGAACCCTGAAATGTGGAAGGTGCATTCGTGAGACCAAATGGCATGACTAGAAATTCATAATGACCTTCATGAGTTATGAATACTATTTTTGGGATGTCTTCATTTTTCATTCTAACTTGATGATACCCAGAACGAAGATCCAACTTTGTGAATACAATTTCTCCATGTAATTCATGTAGCAATTCATCAATTACAGGAATTGGAAACTTATCTTTAATGGTGATCTTGTTGAACTCTCTATAATATGGACACATACGCCATGACCCATCTGACTTGTGTACCATTGCCACTGGTGCAGAGTAAGAAATTTGGCTAGGCCTAATTATGCCAGCCTCTAGCATTTCTTCAACCATATGCTCAATTTCACTCTTCTGTCCATAGGGGTATATGTAAGGTCTGATGTTAGGAGGAACACTTCCTGGGCTTAAGTGAATAGAATGATCGAAATCTCGGACAGGTGGAAGAAATTTTGGAATATCTTCAAATACCTTGGAATGCTTATTAATGACTCTTTGGAGATATGGGAAATAGGAGGCCTAGATGTTTGAACATCTAATGAGCATAATTGTGCAATTACACCTTGATGTCCCCTTTTCATCAATTTTTTCATACCATTAGAGCTTATCACCTTGCTTGGTTTCCCTGTGATACCATGTAACTCATATTCCTTTCCTTCCCATAAAAATATCATGAAAAGCTTCTGAAAATTAAAAGCCATAGTTCCCAAATATTGTAACCATCAAACTCCTAAGACAACATCAGCACCACCCATTGGAATAGCAATCATTGGACTATTCAATACATATTCTCCCATAGAAAGATTTATATTATGGCATTTCCCTGAGAAGTTAATAGTTCCTCCATCTGCAATCATTACTTGAAACTTTGGTGTTGGATATACAAAGCAATTGAGAGATTTTGCTAATTTATAGTGAATGAAATTATGAGTACTACCATAATCAATCAACACTGTTACCTTTTTCTTTTTTATAAATCCTTCGATCTTGAGAGTTTGAGGAGTGCTAATTCCAGCCAATGCATGGCATGATATGGTGGGAGTAATCTATTCTGAAGTAGTGTCTTCTATTTCTTCATCTAGAGATGGTTCTTGTTCTTTTGGTTCTTCCTCTTAACATTCTATGTAAAATAATTTCTTCTCACCACACTTATGTCCCTTACTATACTTTCTATCACACTTAAAACATAGGCCTTTTTCTCTTGTTTCCTCTATTTGTTGAGGTGCAACCTTTGAGGTGGGTTAGAAGAAGTAACAGTATTCTCTTGGTATGTGTTGAAGGTGCTCTTTCTAGTAGCCATCGTCATATTTTTACTTTAAACCTTCCTTGCCATCATGAAGGCCTTCTCCAAGGATGGTGGTTCAAAGAGATGCACCTCATGTTGAATTCATCCTTCAAGGTGCCAATGAAGAGATCCAACATATTATCTTCTGAAATATTCTTCACTCTAAGACTTAACTTCTGAAAATGTTTGATGTGCTCTACAGCTGGACCTTTTTGCTTGAGACTTATTAACTGGCAGAAGAAGGTATTGCTATTAATATCCCCATAATGTGCAATCAATTCTTCGGTGAATTTAGACCAATATATAATAGAGACATTTTTACGATCACAAAGCCACTGATACCATACAAATTGATCAGGCTCTGAATATAATGATGCAATATTTACCTTTTGCAAAGTTGGAACCTGGTGTAGATCAAAAAATTGCTCCATTTGGAATATCCATGTTATTGGATCATTGCCATCAAACTTTCTCATGTCAATATTGGGAATTTGGGTACCCCTTGGTAATCATCCCTGATGACTTCCATTACCAAAATCATTTCCTCTTGGAATATTCTTATTCATGGAAGGTTTCTCAACATGAGAATTATCTTTATCCTCCATAGTATCGTGGAACACCACATCACCTGTAGAAAGAGTATCCCTTGAATTTTGAATGAGATTAGCAATATTGTTCAACTTCTCCTCTAAATTGAGTAAATCAGTTGTTCTCATCTAACCCTTCATATTTTCCTCCATTTTATTCAACTTCTCCTCTAAATTATCCAAATCCACTTTTTTCACAGATCCTTTAATCATATCTTCCAACTGGGACACTCAAAAAGAGAGGTCTTCCTTTTCATCATAGGTCGAGGATGGATCCTCAGGTGGTTTGGTTGGAGTGTGAGACTTTATAATTCCTTTTGGTTGCATTTTGAACAATATAAATAGATATAAAACCTTATGTATCCCCACAATTAGATCCTTATACTCAAAGTTAATCAAAATTAAAAATGGCGTACCTTTTCAAACCCTAATTGGATGATTTTTTTAGAGCCGACTTTAAACTGAGATAAAATTCAATTTTTGACTCCTCTGCGTCTGAAAATTCATCTTGTTGTATTATTATGTGTCCTCTTTCTAATTCCGCAGGTATAACCTAATTATGATATCCCAATAGAAAGATATTGTGAATCTCCCAACACTTCTTTTTTTTGGTCCTTTCAGAATATCTAACTTGTACGGACTTCCACATGTCCAATATTTTGGATCTGATTCTGAAACTTCTACCACATATACTTTGGTCCTTCCACTTTCTAATTCAACTGGTCTCACTCAATTTGGACCTGGCATTCCGCATATATGACCTTTTCCCTAGAACACATGTTTTAGACTAGTTTCTGGACTAGTCAAAAACCCTATATTCCGAGGCCAATATATCCAAACCTGTGAAGTCTCAGGACCTGAATTTAGCACCAAATATATTTTGTCCTGTTTCAGAAGTGGGTTTTTAATCTCGCTCTTTGAATCCTTGTATAAGAAAATTTATAGCGAACATTCCAATATGAATCATTTTGAAGAACCCAGTGTCGAGGAAAGAGCTATGATAGCAAGTGTTATGCAACAACTTTCCAAAAAGAGTATAAAAGGAGCAAAAATAGATCAGAAAGAGTATTCCACAACTTGATTGAAGAAAATATTTGAATAACAAGCCTCTTCGAGGGGGAAACCTCCTTAAACAATATACTAAGTACACAAGACAAGACAAGATACTCCAAATGAAAGGTCTCCTTCCTATATATAGGAGACTAAGGGGTGCAATCCCAACTAACTGACCCAGGACGACATAACTAATATAACTATATTAATGACAATTACCACTAATGGATCAAAACCGACATCAAAACTATTGTAATGAAGCACAATATAGGGGGGAATGTGCCCATATTTAGGGCTTATCAAAATTATGAGAAGCTAATTCAAGTTTAGAGATAATGTAAACATATGATATATTGAGTAGATGTTAGAAATTGATTTAGTTGGAGTTAACCAAGTTTCAGATAAAGACATGTGTTAGAAACATTCTTATTTTATAGATATGGAAATTGTTGCGTTAATAGAGGTTACAAGTATACATTCAATGCATGTGATTACAATGTACTATAAAAATCATTCAAGTCCATATAGTATAGAAGGAAGTTATCAAATTAGGGACAATGTTGTATATCCTTTTTATAGGAATCACCTTTATATATATATATACTGAATAAGAAGAATTTCGGATATGAATATTCTAAATTACAAATGTCAATGTAGTTGATTGTTTTAAAACATAATTCATTGCATGGAAACAATAAATTGATGTTTTAAGGGTTTCAGATTTATATAATTCAAATATAAGTTTAAATTATTTTTATTACAAGACGAGGTAGAACAATGTTATCGAGAATAAAAGTACTCTCTCTCGAAATAGGGCCTAGTTTTAATTCTCACGGAGAAAAGAAGAACTCTTGAAAAAAAAATGTACACACAGAAACGCAAGGAGTGCGAACAAAGAAACATAAAAAATATTTAATTTAATTAAATATAAAGAGAACGTGAAAGAAGTTATCAGTGATCGAATTTAATTTATGTCAACATGTAATTTACAACGTTATGGAGACCCTTAGAAAAAAAAATTAGTGTGTATTTTGAGGGACATTACAACTGATCTATTTGGGGGAGCTCTTGTGGCCCCATTTATTTGTAATATGATGTATTTACTCTGTATTTTCTGCTCATAATAACCTCAGGTTGAAACTCCAAGTGAGACTATGTAAAAATCCCAAACTATGTATGAATGGTGCCATTTTCCCCTTTATCTTGTTGTGAGAGCTTGAAGTTGCTTAGTTTCGATTTGTCTAAGTAAACATATTTGATTTTATTTCTGTATGGAGAGCCATTAATGTATTGAATAAGTCTCATGAACATTATACAATTCATTGGAACAATTATCTCGAATTTCATAGCAAGTTGTGGAGTTTTACTGGCATTTCCCCCTATGTGAAACCATGTTTCCAAATCTATGATTTATGGGAGTTGCAGCAGCCATTTATGATTCCAACCATGGGTACTAGGGCATAAATGTGCTAAGGGGAAAGCACAATTCATTGAAGTATTTTCCAATGATGATGAGTATGAAGGGGGTATGGAGGAAGAAGGACATATTTCAGCCCAAGAAGACGGATATGACACAGCATAAGAAGATAAACAAGAAGAATATCATCCATCACCTGACAAAGGGAGAATGGAAATACTTTCAGGAGTGCCTCGTATTCGCACCATTCAATGCAAAGGAGTGGTACAAGGGAAAAGGGTTTTGGTCTTGGTAGATGGAGGAGAAACTCATAAATTCATTGATGCAACTATGGTGGAGAGGAGAAAGTTACCTACTAAACCATTTGATGGGTTCACAGTCATCATTCTAGGTCACAATACTATGGAGTGCAAAACATGGATTCCAAAGCTAAAACTCACCATAGGTAATTACACATTTTCCTAGCTTTTATGTGTTAGATGTTGTTGATACTAATGTGGTCTTGGGAAGATTCAGAAAGAAAACAAAGGGTGGTGAGGGGAATGCACACCTATCTAAATCAAGTGGTGTCTTCCCACAGTATGAGGTCCATATGGAGGCATGGGGATATTGAATGGGATGCTGAATGTTTCATCACTTCCCCAAAGACAAACATAAATATTCCAGAACATCCAAGGGAGATAAAGCAGCTCCTACATAAATATGAAAGGGGTTTTAGAGACCTTCCTCCTGGAAGGCCACCTGACATAGGAGTTGAACACACCATTGTTTTGGAGGTGGTTACTTCACCTATCCAAATACCACCATATAGACACCCAAAAAAGTTCAGATATTAGATTTAGAAGGCTATTCAAGAGCTCTTGGAATTGGGACTCATTAGACCAAGATCTAGTCTCTATGCTTCTTCAGTTGTTTTGGTGAAGAAAAATGATGGAACCTTGAGGATGTGCATCGATTTTAGAGCTCTAAAAAAGAAGACAATTAAGAATAGATATCCCATCCATAGAACAGATGAACTCATGGATGAGCTATTTGGAGAAAAATTCTTCTCCAAAATTGTTCTCATATCAGGTTACCATCAGATTCGAATGAAGGAGGAGGATGTGGAGAAAACCGCTTTCCGATGTCACTATGGCCATTTCGAATTTCTTGTCATGCCTTTTGGTTTGACCAATGCTCCAACCACATTCCAATCATGCATGAACAAAATATTTTGCAAGCAGCTCCGTAAGTTTTTTTTGGTTTTGTTTTATGAAATTTTGATTTACAATAAGTCTACATGGGAGGAACATTTGCACCATTTAGAATTTGTATTGAAAATCTTGCATGAACACTATTTGTTTGCTAAGTTGTCCAAGTGTGAATTTGGGTTGAAAGAAGTTTTGTATATTGGGCATATCATTGGGAAAGATGGAGTAAAGGTGCACATGGAGAAAATAAAGGCTATTCTTGAATGGCCATCACCCAAAAACAACACAGAATTGAGAGGCTTCATTGGAATATGCACTTACTATAGGAAGTTTGCGAAGGGGTTCTCCAAATTAACTGCTCCACTTACTGATTTGACCAAGAAGGATGCTTTCAAATGGGATGAAGAGGTTGAAAACAATTTCCAAAAAATGAAATAGGTAATGAGTAGTTGTCCAGTACTTGCATTACCAGCTTTTTCTAAACATTTTGTTTTGGAATGTGATGCACCAGGAGAAGGAATAGGGGTGGTCCTAAAGCAAAATCAATACACCATAGATTTTGAGAGCAGAAAGTTGCAGCTAGATGACAAGATATACTCCATATATGACAAAGAAATGGTAGCCATCATGCATGCCTTGGCCAAGTTTAGACAATATCTGGTGGGGAACAAGTTTGTGGTCAAAACTGATCATAACAGTTTAAGGCATTTTCTCACACAAAAGGATCTCAATTAAAGGAAACAAAAATGGGTAAGCAAGGTCCAAAATGTTGATTTTGACATTGAATATGTAAAAGGGAAGAATAATATTGTAGCAGATGCATTATCTAGGAGACCTTCATTTTCCTTTATGGGCATTTCAAAAGATTGGAAAGATATGCTAATAGTTGAGTATGCCAAAGATAGTTTTGCTTGTGATATGTTAGATGGGGTCAAAGGAGATGATAGGTACAAGATTTTGAATGGCCTAATCTACTATAAGGATAGAATATAATTGGTTCATGGTTCGAATCTAAAGCACAATATTTTGAAGGAATCTCATGATTCTCCTTTGGTAGGCCATCATAGTTTTTTCAAAACATATAGGCAACTAAGGCAAAGGTTCTCTTGGAAAGGGATGAAGGAAGATGTTCTAAAGTATGTGAATGAATGAAAGATATGTCAGAAAAACAAAGTTGAACTCACGGGTTTTCCCAAAGCTTTGGGTAAGGATTGTATTTATGTTGTGGTGGATAGACTACCAAATTGTCTCATTTATTTTCTATTACATCATATTTTACTACTGCACAAGTGGTTGATCTATTCTTTAGATAAATTTTCAGATTGCATCGACTTCCCAAGAACATTGTGAGTGATAGAGATATCAGATTTATGAGTGCCTTTTGGCACGAAATTTTCAAGTTGGTGGGCACTCAATTGACACCAAGAACAATCTATCATCCTAAAAATGATGGCCAAATAGAAAGAGTGAATCAATGGTTGGAGGGGTACTTGAGGAAAGTTATGTCGGTGAGCAACAAAAAGCATGGGTGAAATGGATACACTTGGGTGATTTTTTCTACAATACTAATTTCCATATGTCCATTGGCATGTCTCCTTTAAAAGCACTTTATGTTTATGAATCACTCACATTTTTTGAGCACATCTTTGGTGATAGTAGAGCCCCAAAAGCTAAGGATTGGGTGGAGGAAAGTCAAGAGATTTTGAAACTTCTAAAAGACAATTTGCAGGTTTCCCACAGTAAACAAAAACAGTATGTGGATCAACATAGGGTGGAAATAAATTTCCAAGTGAATGATTTGGTTTATTTGAGGCTGCAGCCATATAAACAAACCTCCATGAAATGGAAAGGGTCAGAAAAGCTCAAACCAAGTTATTATGGTCCATACAAGATAGTTCGAAAATTTGGGGAGGTAGATTATGAGTTAGAACTTCCGGAAGGTAGAAAAATACACAATGTATTTCATGTCTCGTGCCTTAAGAAGGCTATTGGTCAGAAAATTTATATTTCAGAAACACTCCCTCCATTGGATGATGAAGGACAACTCATACTTATTCCAGAAAAAAATTTGAAGACAAGAGAAAGGAAATTGAGGAGCATAACCATAAGAGAATATTTGGTACAATGGAAATATTTTCCAAGTGAGGATGCCACATGGGAAGAGGAAATTTTTTTGCAGCATCCTAATTTAGAATTGCTTGAGGGAAAGCAATCTTGGGTGGGGAGGACTGTAATGTCCCCATCCAAATAAATACTAGAAGGGAAACTTCCACCAATCTACTAGTTCTTTAGGTTGGGGTGGAAACATTTGGATTTTGAATAAGGGAGCTAATAAACTCCAAATGGACATTAGATTGACACAAATATATTCAAAGGGGATAAATAAATATTTACAATAGGAAAATAAGGTGGCATTTGGTCATGGAGGCACATTGGTGATGTGGGACCCACACAAAGCAAGGTTCTCTATGCCACATGGAATCCCATTCTCACCCATTCGAATCCAAGGTGGAGTCTAATGTTCTTGGGGGAGTTGGAAGGTCATTATACTTGTAATGGCTCAATGAAGGTAGAATTGGAGTGAAATAGTAACTCCCATGGAAGAGGAAGAGGCATTTTAGAGATATTGAGACACTTGGGCTAAATTCCCTAGCTTCTATGGGAACAATGATGAAGATGCTATGACACTTATGAAAAAAATCAGACCTGATTGCTGAGATCTAACCAATATGACATTTCAGGGATAAAAATAGCCTCCAAGAGGGCGCACTAGGGAGTTAGGGCAGCCAAGAAGCCTCCTCATTCGAATTGGTGGAAGATGGAGTCTAGGAATTGTTGGACAAGTGGCACACATTGTAATCTCTTCCCAATTCGAGTTGGAATGAATCTTTGGGAAGGAATTCGAACCATGGAAGGTTTGGGAAGTTTATAAAAGACAAGAACAAAGAAGAAGATGGGATTTTGATCATTTCTAATTTTTCATATTGGAGAGCATAGCTTGTCCATGCTAGTGGAGTGTTTACTCTACTTTCCTTAGTACCAATTTCGAGGGTGAAAGATTCCCATCCTAATTGGAAATTGGAGAGGCCATTCAAACCTTTCATTTGGAGCTACAATGGAGTCATTTGTTGCAAGTTGAATCTACAGGGTTGCTCATGATCTTCTCTTCTTCAACTTGTTTCCACGCCTCTCTCACATTTCTCTTCATGTTTTGGCTCTTGGAGGAAGGGCGCACTAGGTGAGATGCTGATGTAATATCCCTATTTTGTCCCTTAGGGTTTTTGCAACAGAAAGTACAACTGTATATCCTCCAACGACAAGGATCTCATGGAAAGAGCTCCACAGGTAAAAACTTTGTAAGTATGATTATGTTTTCCTAAGTGTTAAGTGAATTTGTAGACTTAGGATACTGAAGGCTTGACGCAACGAAACAGATGGGGCATGGAATCCACTAGGGGGAGAGGGTCAATGGCTTGGTAGCTATAATTTTTTGATGAAAATAGTCATCCTAGTGCCGTGAGCACTTGGAGTGGACTGTGATGTTCACTAAGAAAACACTTAAATTTAAAAGTATGTTAATAATTAGTCCTAGATAAGGACGTCGAAGAAACTTCTAATCGTCGGAAGGTAGTAATAATATACCTTGACCTAACCATTAGCATGGAGCTAACCCATATTGAGTACCATTAAGTAAAAATAAAAAGTTAACCTAAACAACATTAGTGCTTTGGCCTCGACAAAATATTTTGTTAAAGTTCCTAAGTGGAAAATGATTAATATTTTCCTAATTATAAAATAGGAATAAAAGATAAAATGATGTATTATTACTAAGAAAACATATTGGTATTTATAAATAAATATTTAATGTTTATTGCAAATAAGATAAATAAAGTAGGTAAGATTAAAGGACTGATTGTCCTTGACTAAAAGTAAAAGCTTTAAAAGAATTAAAAAGTCATAAAAGTTTATCTGCAAAAGAAGAAAAGGTTAACTAGTAGTTAATGCCTGGTTATGCATGGATAAACAGTAACTAATGCATGGTATGCATGGATAAATCTTATATATTAATATTTGGGTAAATATATAAATTGGAAGTTAAATCTAATTTACATTTAGTTATGTTCAGATAATATAAATAATGAAAGTTAGTCGAAAATAAAGCTTACGAAATAAATTGATGGAGTTACAATTAAGATAAGTTATTTATCTTAAAGTTAATTAGATAAAGCTAAATAAGTTAAATTAAGCTAAGTTAAATATCATTTAATTGATTATTTAAAGATCGACTGAGTAAGTCTAGAAGTTAAGATTAACTAAAAGTAAAATAAGTTAAGTGCTAACAAGAACTTATCTTGTTAGTCCAAACATAAATTTGACTATAAAGAAGGCACTGAGGTGCTCGTAAAGGGGATATCTTCGGCGGAAGTGAAGAACTCATGGGAAGGCGAAGAATATTAATTAGAGAAAGAAAGCCGAGCATTATTCTCATACCCTAGTGGATTCATGCCCAGCTCGGGGGTGGTCTCTCGGCAGGAAAACCTACGCCGGAAAGAGGTCAGTTGGAAGGGAGGAACAATGTAGTCAAGCTTTCAGTCACCTCCATCTAAATTGCTAAGATGAGTGTCTTTCCCCTGTTTGTTCAGGTAAGTAGAATTTATCAAAATTTAGTTTAACGATTGTTGTCCAATTTTTATGGTTATTATGGATTAATTTATAAATGGCACGATGTATGATTTTATTCAAGGAAGTAAGTGATGAGTTTTATTGGGCTAATTTTTACAATATCCAGTATTACCGTGTTTTTATTGGGCTAATTTTTATATTCGCAATATCTAGTATTACTGTGTTTTATTGGGCTAATTTTTATATCTACAATACCTGGTATTACTGTGTTTTATTGGGATAATTTTTATATTCACAAAACCTGGTATTACTGTGCGATGCATGGAGAAAATGAATACTATTTGAGCGATTATGGTATCAACCTTGTCAAAATAAATCTTAGTGGGTTATGCTGAGATTCTATATGTATTAATACTTGGGCCTAATTCAGATTCTGATCAAACCTTTACAATTACTTATTCTCCCGTCTTTATAATTCATATCTACTTTAATATTACAATTATATATTGGAATAATAGATTAATGAAGCAAATTATCCATAGATTCGATAGAGGCTAACTCTTAGATAGCGCTGGGATGAAATTTATTAAACAAAATTTATGTCCATAATCTCTGTATATGCGGAAGCCAAGAAGCCTCTGTGTTTCGCCAGGCCTGTTGTATTGGGTTCATTGTCCACCCCCTAATTTACTTATGATGAGCGAACAAACACGCTAAAGTAACTGTGTCACGGGCTGCGTAGACAGTGTGGTCTATGTGTTTGATCTGTGAGTCAATAATCGTTGTTTGTTGAGA
The DNA here is from genome assembly GCA_027924585.1 of Larix kaempferi. NCBI lineage: Eukaryota > Viridiplantae > Streptophyta > Pinopsida > Pinales > Pinaceae > Larix > Larix kaempferi. The sequence goes on from BSBM01000403.1 coordinate 1,343,368, forward strand.
TTGTAACCGATTCCTTTTCATGGGTTTCGATCTGTGTCTTTTCCCAATGGTAATCTATTGTTTTCTCTTCCTGTTCAACGTAGCCTCTCTTTTGAATTCACAAACACTAAGATCCGTGGGTTAGAAATTAAAGACGCATTCAGTATCATAATGTATCCTATATCTGATGTTGATAAGTCGGGTAGTGGCGTATTGTAGTTGTCGGGTTGGCTATGTCTTGTTTTGGTTATAATTCTTCCTTCGTCACTGAGTTTTCCTTTGTTGGGCGTATGCCCAGTGCTGTCTGCAATTAAATTTGATATATATACTTGACAAACCTAGTCGTATGAGATTGTGAGGAGGGCATTCATACCTCTGTGGAGAAATTATATATATAATTGGGTTGGGCACATGCCTAGTAATGCTGGCAGTATTTAATAAATACTTATTAAACTTTGGGGTTAGGACCTCTTAGAAAGAGCTTAGGCCTAGTTTGAGCATTGTCCGTGATCTGTTGGATTATATATGTAATCTGGATTTATATTGATAAAATCTGCGTGTTTGTCTTCCTGTCCACATGGCATGCGTATTGCTTTACCTACTGGCCATATGTCAGCTTGTGGACTATGTGTTATATCCAGTCGTGTTGATACTCTTGAGTGTTCTCTTTTATGAATCCCTTAAAATGAGCAGTTCGAAGCTATAATATAAATCCTACATAACCCTACAAGTGAATTAATGTCTTTATATAATTCATTTATTAAATTGGAATTCATAAGCCATGCATAGCCACCTGCTAACATCCGTTACAACCACTCAAGAAATTTGGCTCATGGTTTAGCACATCCCTACTATACGTTAAACTAAACAACTTAAGCTCCAACTTGAAGGCCCGCGTTTTCTTCCCAATGCTTAAATCCCCAGCCTGTTTGATACTTATTGACCCATGTTAATACTTCAGTTGATTGTATGTTAATTTAGTGAGTTGATTTTTAAAATAATATTTGAATAAAGTAATTTGTATATTGGAAATGGGATTATTACTTAAGCTTTTAGTTAAGTAAATAGGAAGAAAATACATAGAAGGGAATCGTTAATTGAAATTATGGTTAAATCACATGGCTTAAAATAGTTGCACTCTAAAAATTCCTATATTGTAAGGTTTTGCATATATATTAGAACAAGAAATCACATTGGTAAATATGGTGGAAGTGCATGCACATTTATATTAAATAAATTGTAATCTTTATATGTATTGTAGTAAATTACAATTTGGTATTATGGTAAGATTTTAGCTTACATGTGTACTAGAATAGGAGTCATACATATATGTATATGTATAAACCTATGGATACTTATATGTGTAATTCGGGAAGAATAAAGGGATGTTATAAACATTAGATATTGAATTATAATTTGAATAAAGTTGTCATATATATATATATATATATAACAATGGAGCTTATTATGTATATGCATTTCGGAGTGGTCATTCAATATATAAACTACAATATAGAAATGTATTTTGATGTAAATTTGTTATGTAAAAACTTTCCAAAAAGAGTATAAAAAGAACAGAAATAGATCAGAAAGAGTACTCCATGACTTGATTGAAGAAAATAGCTTAATAACAAGCCTCTTCGAGGGGGAAACCTCCTTACACAATGTACTAAGTACACAAGACAAGACAAGACAAGATACTCCAAATGAAAGGTCTCCTTCCTATATATAGGAGACTAAGGGGTACAATCCCAAATAACTGACCCAAGTCGACATAACTAATATAACCATATTAATGACAATTACCACTAATGGACCAAAGCCGACATCAAAACTAATGTAATGAACCACAATATAAAGGGAAATGTACCCATATTTAGGGCTTAACATGCCCCTCCCCTTCAGACAAGTGTTGTCCTCAACGCTTGATTAGTTGCAGATGCTTCTGTACAAAGGACTCATCTTCCTATGTCAAATATTCAACTGGTAAGTTCTTCCACTTTATGAGGCACTCAGTAATATCTTTGGATTTCCATGTCACTTCTGAACAATTTCCATAAAGGCTGCAACTACTGTTCTTGCATTAAAAGGGTGAGCGAGTGCACAAAAATGTGCATACTTCGTGAGTCTATCAACAACCACCATAATAACATTCTTTCCTTCTGACTTGGGTAGACTTGTGATAAAATCCATGGAGACTTCCTCCCAACGCTGACAAGGTATGTCTAATGGTTGTAGAAGTCCTGGGGTCTTAACTGTTTCACCCTTATTCTGTTGGAAAACCAAGCATTCAGCCACAAACCTTTGAACATCAGATTTAAGACCTTCCCAGGAAAATTCCTTCTTGACCCTATGGTAAGTTTTCAGGAATCCTGAGTGCCCACCTATAGGAGAGGCATGTAATTTAGAAAGGATATTCTGCTTAAAATATAAGCGATCCTTATACCATAGTGAATCATTTTTCCACACAAAAGTATATGATACACTGGGATCATTCTGTAGCTTTTGAATGAGTGTCCACACAGATAGGGCTTTTTTCCATTCTTCTCTTCCTGGCACTATCCAATCTCATTGTAGAATGGAAATGGAACAAAGTAATGCCCCAACATCTTCATCTTTTCTGGAGAGTGCATCTGCCACCACATTATGTTTCCCTTTTCTATAGATGATTTCAAAGTCATATCCCAACACCTTGGTTACCCACTTTTGCTTCTCTTCTAAAGATAGTATCTATTCCAAGAAGTATTTAAGACTATCATGATCTGTTTTGACCTTGAAGTGCCTACCTATTAGATAAGGACGCCATTTCTTAAGAGCATGTAGTATTGCCAACATTTCCTTCTCATAAATGGGATTTTGTAAGTTCTTTCCCTTGATTGGATGACTTTTGAAAGCAAGTGGGTGTCCTTCTTACATTAGAACATAGCCAATGCCATTTCCTGAAGCATTACATTACATTGCATGTTTACGTTGTTCAAAAGTTTGAGTTTCCTCTAGATTCCAAGAAAATGCATCTTTTTTCAATAATGTTGTTAGAGGTGCTGCTATTCTTCCATAATTTCGAACAAAATTGTGGTAGTACCCTATCAGACCTAAGAATCCTCGAATACTCTTCAGGTTTCTTGGAATCGTCTAGTCTATCATGGATTTAATTTTTTTAGGGTCTACCTTGACACCTTCATGAGATACAATATGACCCAAATACTCTACCTCCTTCACCCCAAATAAACATTTGGAAGGTTTTGCATATAGTTGTTGTTCTTGTAGTAGTTGTAGTATCCGATCAACATGTTGAACATGTTCTTCCCAAGAATTGCTATAGATTAGTATATCATCAAAGAATACTAGCTCAAATTTTCTAAGAAAAGGAGTGAAAATGGAATTCATCAAACCCTGAAATGTGGAAGGTGCATTCGTGAGACCAAATGGCATGACTAGAAATTCATAATGACCTTCATGAGTTCTGAATGCTATTTTTGGGATGTCTTCATTTTTCATTCTAGCTTGATGATACCCAGAACGAAGATCCAACTTTGTGAATACAATTTCTCCATGTAATTCATGTAGCAATTCATCAATCACAGGAATTGGAAACTTATCTTTAATGGTGATCTTGTTGAACTCTCTATAATATGGGCACATACGCCATGACCCATCCGACTTGTGTACCATTACCATTGGTGTAGAGTAAGAAATTTGGCTAGGCCTAATTATGCCAGCCTCTAGCATTTCTTCAACCATATGCTCAATTTCACTCTTCTGTCCATAGGGGTATATGTAGATCTGATGTTAGGAGGAACACTTCCTGGGATTAAGTGAATAGAATGATCGAAATATCGGACAGGTGGAAGACATTTTGGAATATCCTCAAATACCTTGTAATGCTTATTAATGACCCTTTGGAGTTATGGGGAAATAGGAGCCCTAGATGTTTGAACATCTAATGAGCATAATTGTGCAATTACACCTTGATGTCCCCTTTTCATCAATTTTTTCATACCATTAGAGCTTATCACCTTGCTTGGTTTCCCTGTGATACCATGTGATTCATATTCCTTTCCTTCCCATAAAAATATCATGAAAAGCTTCTGAAAATTAAAAGCCACAGTTCCCAAATACTGTAACCATCGAACTCCTAAGACAACATCAACACCACCCATTGGAATAGCAATCAATGGACTATTCAATACATATTCTCCCATAGAAAGATTTATATTATGGCATTTCCCTAAGAAGTTGATAGTTCCTCCATCTGCAATTATTACTTGAAACTTTGGTGTTCGATATACAAAGCAATTGAGAGATTTTGCTAATTTATAGTGTGAAATTATGAGTACTACCAGAATCAATCAACACTGTTACCTTTTTCTTTTTGATAAATCCTTCGTTCTTGAGAGTTTGAGGAGTGCTAATTCTAGCCAATGCATGGCATGATATAGTGGGAGTAATCTGTTCTGAAGTAGTGTCTTCTATTTCTTCATCTAGAGATGGTTCTTGTTCTTTTGGTTCTTCCTCTTAAAATTCTATGTAAAATAATTTCTTCTCACCACACTTATGTCCCTTACTATACTTTCTATCACACTTAAAACATAGGCCTTTTTCTCTTCTTTCCTCTATTTGTTGAGGTGCAAACTTTGAGGTGGGTTAGAAGAAGTAACATTATTCTCTCAGTATGTGTTGAAGGTGCTCTTTCTAGTAGCCATCGTCATATTTTTACTTTCAACCTTCCTTGCCATCATGAAGGCCTTCTCCAAGGATGGTGGTTCAAAGAGATGCACTTCATGTTGAATGCTATCCTTCAAGGTGCCAATGAAGAGATCCAACATATTACCTTCTGAAATATTCTTCACTCTAAGACTTAACTTCTGAAATTGTTTGATGTGCTCTATAGCTGGACCTTTTTGCTTAAGACTTATTAACTGGCAGAAGAAGGTATTGCTATTAATATCCCCATAATGTGCAATCAATTCTTCGGTGAATTTAGACCAATATATAATGGAGACATTTTTATGATCACAAAGCCACTGATACCATACAAATTGATCGGGCTCTAAATATAATGATGCAATATTTACCTTTTGAAAAGTTGAAACCTAGTGTAGATCAAAGAATTTCTCCATTTGGAATATCCATGTTATTGTACCATTGCCATCAAACTTTCTCATGTCAATATTGGGAATTTGGGTACCCCTTGGTAATCATCCTTGATGACTTACATTACCAAAATCATTCCCTCTTGGAATATTCTTATTCATGGAAGGTTTCTCAACATGAGAATTATCTTTATCCTCCATAGTATCGTGGAACACCACATCACCTGTAGGAAGAGTATCCCTTGAATTTTGAATTAGATTAGCAATATTGTTCAACTTCTCCTCTAAATTGAGTAAATCAGTTGTTCTCATCGAACCCTTCATATTTTCCTCCATTTTATTCAACTTCTCCTCTAAATTATCCAAATGCACTTTTTTCACAAACCCTTTAATCATATCTTCCAACTGGGACACTCGAAAAGAGAGGTCTTCCCTTTCATCATACGTCGAGGATGGATCCTCAGGTGGTTTGGTTGGAGTGTGAGACTTTATAATTCCTTTTGGTTGCATTTTGAACAATATAAATAGATATCAAACCTTATGTATCCCCACAATTAGATCCTTATACTCAAGGTTAATCAAAATTTAAAATGGCGTACCTTTTTAAACCCTGATTGGATGATTTTTTTAGAGCCGACTTTAAACTAAGATAAAATTCAACTTTCGACTCCTCTGGGTCTGAAAATTCATCCTGCTGTATTATTATGTGTCCTCTTTCTAATTCCGTAGGTATAACCTAATTATGATATCCCAATAGAAAGATATTGTGAATCTCCCAACACTTCTTATTTTTGGTCCTTTCAGAATATCTAACCTGTACGGACTTCCACGTGTCCAATATTTTGGATCTGATTCTGAAACTTCTACCACAAATACTTTGGTCCTTCCACTTTCTAATTCAACTGGTCTCACTCAATTTGGACCTAGCATTCCCCATATATGACCTTTTCCCTAGAACACATGTTTTAGACTAGTTTATGGACTAGTCAAAAACCCTTGATTCCGAGGCCAATATATCCGAACCTGTGAAGTCTCGGGACCTGAATTTAGCACCAAATATATTTTAGTCCTCTTTTAGAAGTGGGTTTTTAGTCTCGTTCTTTGAATTCTTGTACAAAAAAATTTATAGCGAACATTCCAATATGAATCCTTTTGAAGAACCCAGTGTCGAGGAAAGAGCTATGATACCAAATGTTATGCAAGAAATTTCCAAAAAGAGTATAAAAGGAGAAAAAATAGATAAAAAAGATTATTCCATAGCTTGATTGAATAAAATATTTGAATAACAAGCCTCTTTGAGGGGGAAACCTCCTTACACAATGTACTGAGTACACAAGACAAGACAAGACAAGATACTCCAAATGAAGGTCTCCTTCCTATATATAGGAGAATAAGGGGTACAATCCCAACTAACTGACCCAGGACGACATAACTAATATAACTATATTAATGACAATTACCACTAATGGATCAAACCGACATCAAAACTATTGTAATGAAGCACAATATAGGGGGGGATGTGCCCATATTTAGGGCTTAACAAAATTATGAGAAGCTAATTCAAGTTTAGAGATAATGTAAACATATGATATATTGAGTAGATGTTAGAAATTGATTTAGTTGGAGTTAACCAAGTTTCAGATAAAGACATGTGTTAGAAACATTCTTATTTTATAGATATGGAAATTGTTGCGTTAATAGAGGTTACAAGTATACATTCAATGCATTTGATTACAATGTACTATAAAAATCATTCAAGTCCATATAGTATAGAAGGAAGTTATCAAATTAGGGACAATGTTGTATATCCTTTTTCTAGGAATCACCTTTATATATATATATATATATATATATATATATATATATATATACTAAATAAGAAGAATTTCGGATATGAATATTCTAAATTACAAATGTCAATGTAGTTGATTGTTTTAAAACATAATTCATTGCATGGAAACAATAAATTGATGTTTAAAGGGTTTCAGATTTATATACTTCAAATATAAGTTTAAATTATTTTTATTACAAGATGAGGTAGAACAATGTTATCGAGAATAAAAGTACTCTCTCTCGGAATAGGGCCTAGTTTTAATTCTCACGGAGAAAAGAAGAACTCTTGAAAAACAAAATGTACACACAGAAACGCAAGGAGTGCGAACAAAGAAACATAAAAAATATTTAATTTAATTAAATATAAAGAGAACGTGAAAGACTTTATCAGTGATCGAATTTAATTTATGATAACACGTAATTTACAACGTTATGGAGACACTTAGAAAAATAAATTAGGGTGTATTTTGAGGGACATTAAAACTGATCTCTTTGGGGGATCTCTTGTGGCCCCATTTATTTGTAATATGATGTATTTACTCTGTATTTTCTGCTCATAATAACCTCAGGTCGAAACTCCAAGTGAGACTATGTAAAAATCCCAAACTATGTATGAATGGTGCCATTTTCCCCTATATCTTGTTGTGAGAGCTTGAAGTTGCTTAGTTTCGATTTGTCTAAGTAAACCTATGTGATTTTATTTCTGTATGGAGAGCCATTAATGTATTGAATAATTCTCATGAACATTTTACAATTCATTGGAACAATTATCTCGAATTTCATAGCAAGTTGTGCAGTTTTACTGGCATTTCCCCCTATGTGAAAGCATGTTTTCAAATCTATGATTTATGGGATTTGCAGCAGCCTTTAGGAACTGATTAATGATTCATTTTGGATACCATTGAATTCATTTAAATATTCCAAGTCTCTTTTCTGAAATTTGGGAGGTCCGTACTGCATTTGGGAAGCCATTTTTGTCCCCTACCCTTGGGGGTTTGAACCTCGAATTTACTAGTAAATTTCCCTACTTTCTCCTGATTGTAAATGAATGTTGAAGAAGTCTTTTGAGAGTGTACAAGAATCCATCAGCCTCATTTTCATTTCTTAATACCTTTCAAACACATTCAGGCCCAATTCAGAAGCATTTGGAGCCATCTGGAAGCATTTGAGTCATTACTAGTCTAAGGGTCGAATTGGCCAAAACTTGCAAACTTTCCTAATTTTTACAAACTCATTAAAAGGGACACTACATAACCACTATGTACAAAAAATAAATGTCTCTAAGGAGATTGTCATCAATTATAATCCTCTTCTGCATGAGCAACCTTTGCCTCCCTAGAGCAAACTACACAAGTGGCTACTTTGTGTAGTAACCTAATCCACACTGGGGGCACACCAAATACCCACGACTGTATTTCCATGGGGATATTCTCTATGCAGATAGATCTAAATACTGCAGTTAAACTGGTAATATGACTCTACATAGCAGCAAGTATAGTTGGGGATCCCAGGACATAAAGTGTCTCAAGTACTAGCACTCTAGGATGACCATCAGGTCATATTGTCCCTATATCTACATCATGTTAATATGTCAATACTCACATCATAAAAGTTTTATAACTTTTCAAAATACAAAAAATAATTGAAATAAAACAAAAGTAAAACCTACCAATGTTTCCCCATGCACTTCCAGGAGGTGACATCAAGTTAGGATCACCACGAAAATCTAATCCTGTATAGGGGAACTTCTATATAGAAGGGATCAAATGACTCCACCAAGATTTGAATTCATCATCAAATAAAGTGGTGGTTGATCCACCTCCATGTCTCACAAAAAGATCACTTCACAAGACTAATTGGGGTTCATGACAATCCAAATGTGGGAGTGTAGTCTTGGGACTTATGCATGGGATCTGCTTGAATAAAATCGACACAAGGATGCTTCCATACACAAAATTATTTTCCCTCCTTGCCCTACATTCTTTCAATTGGTATTTTAAGTTCACCAATAATCCACTAGCCTAATCAAAGATCACACCTCGAAGGCACTCCATTCCTATTTGCATTTGGTTACGCATAGCTAAGTGTAATGTGGCACTACCATCCACTCTAGTGACAATACTAAGTACGACTCTGAGAGGAAAAAAATGCTATGTTGGTGATAGGAACTTGAATAACAAAATTTTGTGTCCAAAGAGTATAGTAGGCATTCACATAAACTTGCACAGATAGGGCACCGACCCCTCCAAAGGAACCTTTCAAATTTATTGATTCTCCTCGGTGTGATAAACCGACAATAAAGTAAATATCCTCGCTATAATTTCAAGGATCTCTCCCTAAAGGTTGAAGATTCCTTGATCTACGTCCTAGTACCTCACTAATGTCTCAACAAGCAGCCTTTGTGCTCTCATATTGGCAATTTGGAAAAACATGAGAAACCACACCGACGTAATGCGGTTAACATTAATGGATCTTCAAGAGCATCCTGGTCAAGGGCCTCATGCTTCCTTTCACACCATACAAGCATCATCTCTACAAAATTTTGAGTATTAGGCCTTCAACATTCCAAATTTTAATTTTTATTGCACCACATGCAGGTGACAGTTGCTACAGTTGTGCATCATACATAGCTGAGACAAAGACCACTTGCACATATTAAACTTATGCGTAACCCGATATTGTCTCACCCAGGTGTATGCAACTAAAGATAAAAAATGAAGCTACAAACTTAAAATCATAACTAAAACTTGAAATAAATGGGTGCAAAATAATGAGGAAGAACAAAGGAATTAAATGCAATTGATGGATTTGGAATTGGTCCACTAGATCAACCGCAACAGAAACTCAAACTTCTAGGGATTTTAGGCTCTCCAGAGTGGTAAAATGAAAATAAACTATTTATTTTCATTATTTTCTATTTAAAAATAAATATTTCTATATTTTAACCACTTTTATATAATTTGACATGTTATATTGTTATATTTGGTACTAATGGTCCACTTTTGGCTAATGTTTGACTTTATGAAGTAGGAGGGTGGGGTATTAAAACTTTTTGTCTACATATGGCTTGGAATAAAAGGTTTTTATCTCTAACCGGCATATAGGTCAGGTCACAATCATTCTACATCATGCATTAAGACCTTACCATATGTTATACTATAGGACATTTTCTCCATGGACTACGCCATTAAGCCTTTTTATAACATCTCATCATCATTGTTCTTCCATGGATAGATTCTACCACAGATGGGACACTTGTAATACCCCTATTTTGGACTTTAAACCCCTATTATATTTCTGCTAAGTATTATTTCATTTATACTTAGGAAATTTACAAATCTGCTAAAGAGGTTTCTATTGACCATGTGGACCATCACATTAAAAGAGGGGGTCACAGTCCCCTAAGGTTGGAGGGAAAATGCCACTTAACCAGCCTAGATCCAAATCCTAGGCTCTATCAAGCGCCGAGAGGGATCAAATCTCACGTGGTGCAAACCTCTCATTGAATATCTCTTAGAGTACAATACTTGAGCCACCTAATCCTAAGCTATAAAGTCTCTAGTTTAAGTCTCATATTTACTTTTTACTTTGTATTATTCTTTTTTGTTTATGTCAACATAATATTTATTAGTTTTTACTTTGTATTATTATTTTTTGTTTACTTTGTATTATTTTGTTACCAGACAAACACTCTAAAGTCTCATATTTACTTTTACTTTGTATTAAAAGTAAAAAATAAAGTCTCTAGTTTAAGTCTCATATTTACTTTTTACTTTGTATTATTCTTTTTTGTTTATGGCCGACATAATATTTACCACCTAATCCTAATCTCTAAAGTCTCTAATTTAAGTCTCATATTTAATTTTTACTTTGTATTATTCTTTTTTTGTTTATGGCCGACATAATATTTATTACTTTTTACTTTGTATTATTTTGTTACTCGACAAACACTCGACTAACAAGATCTCCCCCATACTGGGCTGTAGAGCGCCTCTCGGCGCAATAATAATAATAAGAAATTATTATTGGAGACAATTGGCAAACCCTAAAGAAAAGAATTGAGAGATTAATGAATTAAAAGAATTCACATAATCAGCAAAATTCCCCTAAGAGAATAAAAGGTGAAAACTCATTGAAACTCTCATTATTCAATCTGCATCATTCACAATCTCATGAGCTGAATACACAAGAGAAATGGGAATGGGAAACAAAAAACTTGAGACAATGAATGCTGGTGAGGGAGGACAGATTTGGGAGAACCAAACTAGTCCCGATGCCAAGTAATTGAGGGCAGGTTTGGGAGGACCAAACTGACTAAGATCAGAAAGAATCATATAGTTTGGTATGGGTTTGGCCACTTAACTGTGTGTAGGTAGGAGAATAGCCCCAAGTTTTGCAGAATTACTACACATACTTGAATAGACTGTGTTTAATGATTCTCTCTTTGGCTAAGGCTTAAAATCCCCTGGAGCACCCTGGAGCTCAAGAATACAGAGTTGGGTGTTGGGTTGCCTAATTTTCCTTTTGACATATCTTGAATAACTTGGGAAATAACAAGTTAAGGGTAACTAAAAATAAATACTCTACCTGGGGGACTGTGAACTCAGCTCAGGGGTGACCTGAGAGCAAGGAGTACTTGCTGGTCAAAGGCTGGGAGGTTTGTGCCTGGTTCCACTGGTCAGCAAATTCAGATAAGTGTTTATCTTCTAACTTGTAGATTATCTACTTTAGAATAATATTTGTATATGTTTCTGAGTATATCTAGTTTACAGTGAATCGTAGATGTATCAGATCTGAACATATCTGTATTGTTTCATGCATATTCTAAGTTTGAATCTCAGTTGAATAACTAGATCTCTGTCTTGAGTTTATCTATGATGATTTTTACAGATCTTGAATATTTATGTTATGGGCTGGCTGTGAAAAAACGTACTTCCTATTTGCAGTAGATGTACATCAATAAGACCCCCCTATACTGTTGAAATAGTATGCAACATCTAATATAAGACCAATATGTACATGTGCTAACCTAGGGTTTGTTGAGACATGTGATCATATTGTAGGTGTTGTATTTTAAGTGTATTTCAGTATTTAATAAAGATCTTAGGCATTTTATTGTAATGCTTTAAATAGGGTAGGCAGGTAAACCTAAAGGCTTACATGCCTAGCCCTTATGTTTATTAACTCTTTCATAGTAGAGTTTTATTTCAGAAATGATAAACGATGATAATGCCAAAGTGCAAACCTGTTATAAGTTCTGAATTATGATTATAGACAAAGTTTGTATCTTATTCAAATCTGGTCAAAACCGACAGTGTGAAATTAAAGGGCATTTCAGTTAAATTTATGAGTATTAAAATAAGCTATATATATATTGCTATATAAATTCCTCAGTATGGATCTATACTATATATAGATGGATATATATATTTCTGAGTGAATCTGTGCATGAATATCATTCTGGGCTAAATGGCTAATGCCTAAATCGGTAGCATTGTATTACATATTTGTTAACTTGAATGTGAATGCATTCGTTGGTGGTGATATGCGAGTCTGGGAGAATCCAGATCGTTGTGTATGTATGCTATTATGCAAAATGAATGCAACATCAAATGCTTTAAGTGCAGAACGAATCGTTTTAGGTAAACTAGTGTTTATCCTTAGTATGGCAGTCATCAATTTAATGTATGGCATTTCATATAAACATTCATTTCACATTGTGTTATTATCAGCGTGTCCACATTAATACAAACACATATATTGCATACATTTAATATCTCAACAGAGTAAAGCATACACGCATTCCATTTATTTAAACATTCAACATATAAACATAGTTTTTATTTATTTAAACATTGTTGAAGACCTCGAATCGTTTCACCTAAACATGAATTGTTTGTGCATACGATGGGAAGGCTTAATGCCTTACCCTAACCACATTATTTATACACAAATTAAAACTATAGCACAATATGCCTTTGAATGCAAACGAATTCATGGAGGATGCATAACATGAAGACAAATGTCCTAGTTACGGGAGTAGAAAGCAATTCATTCATTTATGCAGCTAGCAATCAATCTTTGTGTTCATATTATAATCATATGCATCAAACCATAAATCGCTATGCATAACAGAGGAAGCAATAAAATGTACACATTGCATTGTAAATGTCAAATGTCGAGGGAATTTATTCATATAGACTTTGTGTTACAAAATACACAACATTTTTTTATAAATGACATTCAGACCCGACGAAGATCGCTGCAAGCACATCAAGTCAAGTTGTGCTTGCAACCAAGTATACAACAAAACATTAATCGTTTACCCTTTACACAGACAAAGTTGGGGAATGCGAAGGCTATGGCGTTGCCACTTAGATTACAAAGAAGCCATTGAATCCCAGCGCCTCTGCCGGGGCAGAGCATCGTTGGAGCTCTTAAAAATAAGCATGACCGTGGGGAGTCCTCGAGACTGTATTACCTTAAGTGTACAATGACCCTACGACAACGAAGAAGCACAGAGAGGTCGCAACAAGTTTTATCCCTAAGACTGGCGTTATGCCCTGTTACTTTGGCCAAGGGTTGTGGCACTTAAAAACTAGAAAATGAAATAGGAGGAAAACCCTAACCACTTTGACACTATTTTAGTAACTCTTCCCCACCCACGGGGTGAACCAAACCAAGGTTGTTTGGGTTTGGCGAGTTACCTGTGGAGCTTAGTAAGTCACCACGACCTCATGGTTGTTACGAGCTCGAGGGAGTGCACCACTCCACCTCTACCATTGGTTCCCTATGCATGAAAGAGTGACATGAGGTCAAACCTTAGGGATACCAAAAGCATCCATAAATGAAAGTTCAACATTTCCATGACAAAGCTACAAGGAAGAGTGGGTGTGACATTACCTGGTGATATGACGAGTCGCAGCGTAGCTCGGACAGCTCGCACCTGTCACAAGAATACCACGCGGGTCAAACGTTGGACATTCACATGCAAGATGTAAACAAAAGCACAACTTACAGTAAAACACATTTTCAATAAACAAAAGGTTGGTGAAGGAGAATATTGTAACTTACATTGCATGTTGACCACGCTGAGAAGGGCACTATTTGGTTCCTTGTGCATCTTTGTAATTGAAGTGCCATAACCTGGAAGTGGAACTTCCCCCTACACCGCACAGAGCTGAGGCTCTCGGCAGAGATGAACAACAAGTATGCTGAATTCCAAGTGAATGAGCTATCAACGCTGAATACCAGGGAGAGCAAGTGGGAGACCACTCCGACCGGTAAAAGAGAACGAGTTATTGCAGACGTGAAAGGGCAGGGCACGAAATCCCATCAACCAAATCAATGGTGTGTAAACCCGTCACCACTTTCCATGTAGTGGCAGGGATCGCCATCGGCGGATCATATTGAAACAAGTTTAATGTTGGGAAAATTTTGGTGTGCAGTACGCTCGAGGTGGTAGAACACGGATGGTGTTCCATTAATGGAACAAACAACCATTCCACCACGTCGACCAAGCCTCCAACGTAGCATGTACACGACCTTCCCTACCACGTGAGTGAGAGTCTTTGTCACTTGCCAACAAGGCAACAAGGCTAGGGTTAAAATGTTTTAAAGTATTTGGTTGAGCCTGAGTGGCGTAAGACACAAACCACGCAGGCCACCAGAGGGTTCGAGTAAGCTTACAACCAGCTAATTCAGGCATGTTATCCATGTCTAACGTTGAAATCGAGCTATGTTCAGTCGTAGTCTCCAGGGACTTGCCATCGTGGAAGCTTGGATGTACTCGCATGAAGATGCGTGGACCGGTCCCAATGCTAAACCTTAAATGCTAACGCTGCAAGGGTGAACCACGTTGAGTGGTAGGGTCGACTCCTCTTTAGCAACCACCTTTATGTTTTAATAACCATTACATGTTAATGTTCACATGGTTTTAATACCATACATTATATGCTATGGTTGGCGTCGTAAGTCTTGAAATGAGAGCTATGCCTTACCTTTTTAATGCATGTTTGGAACCATAATGTATAATCGCATTCCTTTGTAATATTATAAGTGTTATGTTATGGCCCAAACCATTAATGCTATAAGTATTAAAGTATAGTGTTTGTTGATATATATATATATATGGTAAGTCGCATTACATAGTGGTACATTATACTTAACCCTTGTGTTTATAAATTTAATAACAATATTGTTATATGTATTAATAACATTGTTATATGTATTAATAATACATATATTATTGATACATATGAACTATGTAATAATACATGTAATTACATACAATTAATTATGTGGCCTTTGTCAACATTAATAGATGATTTATAATCAATGGTATAAATGATTGTAGATTTATGAAACCCTTACATGGTTGATAATCATATTATCAACGATAATATTAACACTTGATGGTTGGTGTAGGTGGTCAGTCTAGTTAATTAGACAGGTGATGAGTAAGGTTGTCAAATGGCGGAAATGTTATTAATATCACCGTATATTGGTGGTAGAATATTAATAGACTAGGACCACTGTATACGCTGATGTATCATTATGCATGTATTCACTGTCACTTTAATCGAGGTCAGGATGAGTCATCATGTCATCATAAAGGACCTTCACGCCACGCATGCTTATTCAAGTGTGTCATTAGTACGACACTTAGATGTAAGGGTGCATATAGTCTGAAAGAATATAGCACTTTGGTAGAAGTCATGACAAGCAGTTCCGAAGAAGGTGTGACAACATATAATTAAAGTGTTATGCTTCTGATATATTTCCAAGTATAACTATCATTTATTGGCGTAACTGTAAACTGAATCGTAGGGCTGTAGGCCCGTGCAAAAAAAAATTGGTAAGAGGAGACATGAAAAATTGGTATCAGAGCACGGTCACTACACTAGGACCTTAAGCTCATTGCATGTATGCTGTGTTTTTAAATTACTTTTACTTTGTTTATAATAAATGCTTAATTATTTTTCCCTGTAGCATACTGCCTGTATTTTTTTATTTTAATTACCTGTTGTTTTTAAAAGTCTAACAAACAACTGGTTGGCCACACTTAGACAGCAGAGCAGCTGAAACTTTAATGGTAGAATTAAATTCTATAGAACAAGAAGATGGACTGGCGTTAGAAACATCCAATCAGCACGGAGAGATGGCCAATAGGCATGGGAGAAATCCAAATTCTCCATTGAGAGCGACAACATCCAGCGAGATGTTGGAAACAGTGAAAAGTCTGAAAGCAGAATTAATAAGCATCAAAGAAGACAATATTAAGAACTTTGAAGAACAACATGAAATCAATGCTATCCTGCTGCAGAAATTGACAAAAAAAGAGAATAGTCACCTCCCAACACCGGAGGGGCAGCATGCAGAAAAATCAGTCACAAAAAGGAATTCCAAATTCAAATCTACACCTCCAAGGAATTCTGCGAGTTCTAATATGGACGTGAGTGATGAAGAGTCATAGGGCGAGGAGTCTGAAGAGTGCATTCCTAAGAAGAAGAAGAAAAAGGGAAAAGTACATCACCTCCATTCATAATTGCGGAAGATCAAGCCTCCTACTTTTAACGGAGAAATTAAAACTAGAGAAGAAGCAGAGTTGTGGCTGAGAGACATGGAGAAGTACCTAAGCATGTTCGATTATTCCAACCTCATCTGGGCGAGAATTGTTGTTTTCAATCTGCAGGGTAAGGCATCAACTTGGTGGGATGATTTCAAGCTGACCCACTCTATCAACGAGAAAAAGGTAAGGTTGAAACTTTTTGCAACCCTCTTCAAGCAGAAGTACCTATCTGAAAGGTACTTCAACAAAAAGGTAAAAGATTTCTATGACCTTCAGTTGGGACAACAGAACATGGAAGAACTAATCAGTAAATTTCTGGAACTGCTGAAGTACATTCCATATATTCAGGATGAAAAAGTCAGAGTTCAGCACTTCCTGAATTGTTTACCATTTGGGTACAAAGATCGGATAGAGTTTGACGATCCTAAGACATTAGAAGACGCTTTCAGAAAATCTAGACTGTGTTACGAATAGGGGCATAACAGAGCTAAAGTGTCCAAGAAGTGGAATGAAAAGAGGAAACTCAAGTCTGAAATAAGGCAGAAGGGCCATAAGCCCA
This sequence comes from Larix kaempferi, assembly GCA_027924585.1. Lineage (NCBI taxonomy): Eukaryota > Viridiplantae > Streptophyta > Pinopsida > Pinales > Pinaceae > Larix > Larix kaempferi. Next base: position 1,360,403 of record BSBM01000403.1, read on the forward strand.
ACCATTTCAGAAACCAAAGTTCACGGACACCTTCCAGCAACAAATTTGAGGGCAGCAAGCCACAGTACAAATTTGTTCCGCCCACAAAGAAGTTCAACAATGAAGGCACCAGAAAACCAAAACCAACACCATCGAAACCACCTATCAAGTGCTGGGGCTGCGGGGAGAATCATTGATGGTATGACTGTCCTCACAAAAAGGACATAAGAAAACCTATGCATAATCTGCAAGAGGCATCTACGGTCCAAGACGTAGCAAGAAGTCCGAGAATTTATGTTGCATTGAACAACCGTTAGGTTGAACATCAAGCTTCGGTAATCGAGGTTGAAGGTATGCTTTTCGGGACACCTATGTCTATCTTAATTGATTATGGGGCATGTAAGAGTTACATAGACCCAAAACTTTGTGTGTCTTGCAAACTTAATAAGGAAAAATATAAACATCCTTGGCTGGTACAAATGGAAACAGGGACGAAAAGGAAATTTTCCAAGGTTGTTAATTAGTGTCCCTTGTAGCTAAATAAATCCTGTACTAGTGCAGATTTAAATATTTTGCCACTAGGATCCTACAACGTGCTCATCGGTATGGATTGGTTGGAAAAATATAGGGCTATTATTGACTGTTACCAGATTTCTGTTACATTTATTAACGATGTGGGACAGCAAGAAAAGATCCAAGGGATCGTGAGAGCAATGAAATTAAGGGAAACTTCTACTCTCCAACTAAAAAGGAATGCACGAAAAGGGTGCAAACTGTATGCTATCCACATGACAGAGAATCAACAAACTGAAAGTGCATAGTTCATAAAGCATCATGTGTTGGATGAGTTTAAGAATGTGTTTCCCGAGGAGATTCCAGAGCTTCCTCCTAGACGAGAGTTGGATTTTACTATTGACTTGTCCCCGGGAACCGTTCCAAACTCTAAGGCACCGTATCGGATGAGTACACCTAAACTAATTGAGCTGAAAGCACAATTGCAGGAACTATTGGAGAAAGGTTATATCCTCCCAAGTGTGTCCCCATGGGGAGCACCGGTAATCTTTGTGTGGAATAAGGATATAGTCTATGGCACATTCTGATTGTGTATAGACTATAGATAGTTGAACAAGGTAACCATCAAGAACCAGTATCCTTTGCCAAGGATAGACGACCTATTCGATCAAGTTAGGGGTTCCACTATCTTTTCTAAGATTGATCTAAGATCAGGTTATCATCAAATCTAGATTAAGGAAGAGGATGTGCACAAAACAACTTTCCGAACATGTTATGGACATTACTAGCTTGTGGTGATGCCATTCGGTTTGACGAATGCACCAACCACATTTATGTGCCTAATGAATAACGTTTTCAGCCAGTACTTGGATAAATTTGTTTTGGTGTTTATTGATGACATCCTCATCTATTCGAAGAACAAAAAGGAGCATGAGGAACACTTAAGACTAGTGCTGCAAGTCTTGAGAGAAAATCAGCTTTATGCCAAGTTATCCAAGTGTGATTTTCATAAAGACGAAATCCAATATTTGGGTCATGTCATATCAGCAGAGGGTATTGCAGTGGATCCCGACAAGATAGAGGCCATAATGAGCTGGCCTACACCCCAAAACGTAAGCAATGTCCGCTCTTTCATGGGATTGGCCGGGTATTATTGGAAATTTATTGAAGGTTTTTCCAAAGTAGCCCATCCCATAAATTCACTTCAGTGGAAGGAGGTAAAGTTTCTGTAGACAGCCAAGTGTGAAGCAAGTTTCACAAAGCTGAAACAATTGCTCACTACGGCCCCTATCCTAAAAGTGGCAGATCCTTATGGAGACTTTGTTGTATGCACGGATGCATGCAAGGATGGATTGGGAAGCGTGCTAATGCAAGATGGCGCAGTAATTGGTTATGAATCAAAGAAACTGAAACCATGTGAAGTAAACTATGCAATGCATGATTTGGAATTGACTTCTATCATTCATGCCTTGTGAATGTGGCGACACTATCTTCTTAGAAAAATATTCGTGTTGAAAACTGCCCACATTGGGCTGAAGTATCTTTTCGAACAACCGAATCTAAATGGAAGGCAAGTAAGGTGGTTGGCCTTCATAAGTGAGTTTGACTTTGAAATTCAGCACATCAAGAGAAAGGAAAATAAAATTGTTGATGCACTTAGTAGACTCATGCATCTACTAACCATGCAATCAGTCAACAATTTTTCAATTTGATTTAATAGCGCAGAACTGGACAGCAACTGAAAAAGATCAAAAATATTTGAATATAAGATAAAAATGTCTTGCAGAAAATTCAGAACAACAAGCAATAGATTTCAGCATATCCAAGGATGGACTGTTGTTGTTCAAAAACAGGTTGTACATACCAGATCACCCAGCTTTAAAGCAATTAATTATGGATGAATTTCACGTAAGACCATATTCTGGTCATCCTACCTACCAGAAAATGCTGACAATTGTTAAAAAACTGCATTATTGGCCAAGACTGAAATCAGAAATTGTTGAATACATTGCTAAATGTATGGACTGTCAGCGCGTGAAAATAGAACATCAGCATCTAGCTGGTTTGCTGCAGCCCATACCAGTTCCAGAATGGAGGTGGGAAACCATTTCCATGGATTTTATCACTGGATTGCCTAAAAACATTAAACAAAATGATGCAATCATGGTTATGGTGGATATGTTAACTAAGGCAGCACACTTCATACCTGTCAAATCCACTTTTAAGGCAATAAATATTGCAGAGGTTTTCATGAAGGAAGTCTTTTGACTTCATGGAATTCCCAAGGTGATTATATCCGACAGGGACACCAAATTCACCTCACACTTTTGGAGAGATCTGTTTGCAGGTTTGGGGACTAAACTGAGATTTAGTACCACCTACCATCCACAAATTTATGGGCATACTGAAAAGGTGAACCAAGTCCTTGAGGACATGCTTCGCTTATATGTCATGGACAAACCGAAGTAGTGGGAAAACTACCTACACTTAGCTGAATTTGCCTACAAAAACGGTTACCAAACTTCTGCAGGAATGAGTCCATTTGAAGTGTTATATGGCAAAAAGTGTAAAACCCCTATGACTTGAGACGATCCGGTAAATTGGATTGTAATGGGTCCCGAAATGTTAACTGAATTAGAAAACATTGTGCAGAAAGTTAGAACAAACTTGAAAACTACCCAAGATAGGCAGAAAAGCTATGCTAATATGCATAGAGAAAACAAAGACTTCGACGTTGGGGATCATGTGTTCCTAAGAGTGAAGGCCAAAAAGAGTTCTTTGAGCTTGGGCAAGGTTTCCAAGCTTGCACCAAGATTTTGTGGTCCTTTCAAATTACTTGATAGAGTAGGACCTGTTGCTTATCAGTTAGCTTTACCAACACATTTTAAAGTACATGATGTGTTTCATGTTTCATTGCTGAAAAAGTATGCATATGATCCTAAGCATATTGTGAACTAGCATGTGATTCAGGTGGAATCATAAGGATATTTCCAGATAGACCCTATATGCATACTAGATCGAAAATAGGTGGTACTTCGGAATCGAACCATCGTTCAGGTAAAAGTGCAATGGAAGCACTACAATCCTGATTAGGCTACCTAGGAAAAGGAAAGGGAAATGCAAACAACATACCCCTTCCTATTCGATGAAGGCCATGAAAAAAACTGAATTTTGCTTATGTTCACTTTGTTGTTTTGCAAAACTATTTAACACCGAGGACGGTGAACACTTAAGGGGAGGGGGAATGTAATACCCCTATTTTGGACTTTAAACCCCTATTATATTTCTGCTAAGTATTATTTCATTTATACTTAGGAATGTTTAGAAATCTTCTAAAGAGGTTTCTATTGACCATATGGACCAGCACATTAAAAGAGGGAGTCACAATTCCCTAAGGTTGGAGGGAAAATGCCACTTAATAATAATAATAAATTATTATTGGAGACAATTGGAAAACCCTAAAGAAAAGAATTCAAAGATTAATGAATTAAAAGAATTCACATAATGAGAAAAATTCCCCTAAGAGAATAAAAGGTGAAAACTCATTGAAACTCTCATTATTCAATCTGCATCATTCACAATCTCATGAGTTGAATACACAAGAGAAATGGGAATGGGAAACACAAAACCTGAGACAATGAATGCTGGTGAGGGAGGACAGATTTGGGAGGACCAAAATAGTCCCAAAGCCAAGTAACTGAGGGCAGGTTTGGGAGGACCAAACTGACTCAGATCAGAAAGAATAATACAGTTTGGTATGGGCTTGGCCACTTAACTATGTGTAGGTAGGAGAATTGCCCCAAGTTTTGCAGAATTACTACACATACCAGAATAAACTATGTTTAATGATTCTCTCTTTGGCTAAGGCTTAAAATCCCTTGGAGCACCCTGGAGCTCAAGAATACAGAGTTGGGTGTTGGGTTGCCTAATTTTCCTTTTGACATATCCTGAATAACTTGGGAAATAACAAGTTAAGGGTAACTAAAAATAAATACTCTACCTGGGGGACTGTAAATTCAGCTCGGGGTGACCTGAGAGCAAGGAGTACTTGCTGGTCAAAGGCTGGGCGGTTTGTGCCTGGTTCCACAGGTCAACAGATTCAGATAAGTGTTTATCTTCTAACTTACAGAGCATTTTCTTTGGGATAATATTTGTATATGTTTCTGAGTATATCTGGTTTACAATGAATGGTAGATGTATCAGATCTGAACATATATGTATTGTTTCATGTATATTTTGATTTTGAATCTCAGTTGAATAACTAGATCTCTGTATTGAGTTTATATATGATCATTTTTACAGATATGGAATATTTATGTTATGTGATGGCTCTGAAAACACCTACTTCCTATTTGAAGTAGATGTACAGCAATAAGACCCACCTATACTGTTGAAATAGTATGCAACATCTAACATAAGACTGATATGTACATCTTCTAACCTAGGGTTTGTTGAGACATGTGATCATATTGTAGGTGTTGTATTTTAAATGTATTCCAGTATTTAGTAAAGATCTTAGGCATTTTATTGTAATGTTGTAAATAGGGCAGGCAGGTAAACCTGAAGGTTTACATGCTTAGACCTTATGTTTATTAACTCTTTCATAGTAGAGTTTTATTTCAGAAATGATAAACCCTGATAGTGCTAGAGTGCAAACCTGTTATAAGTTTTGAGTTATGATTATAGACAAAGTTTGTATCTTATTCAAATCTGGTCAAAACTGACAGTGTGAAATTAAAGAGCATTTCAGTTAAATTTATGAATATTAAAATAAGCTATATATATATATTGCTATATAAATTCCCGAGTATGGATCTATACTATATATAGATGGATATATATATTTCTGAGTGAATTTGTGCATGAATGTCATTCTGGGTTAAATGGCTAATGCCTAAACTGGCAGCATTGTATTACATATTTGTTAACTTGAATGTGAATGCATTCGCTGGTGGCAATATGTGAGTCTGGGAGAATCCAGATCGCTATGTATGTATGCTATTATGCAAAACGAATGCAACATCAAATGCATTAAGTGAAGAATGAATTGTTTTAGGTAAAATAGGGTTTATCCTTAGTATGACAATCATCAATTTAATGTATGGCATTTCATATAAACATTCGTTGCACATTGTATTATTGTTGGCGCATCCACATTAATACCAAAACATATATTGAATACATTTAATATCTCAATAGAGTAAAGCATACATGCATTCCATTTATTTAAACATTCAACATATAAACACAGTGCGTATTTATTTAAACATTGCTAAAGACCTCGAATCGTTTCACCTAAACATTCAATTGTTTGTGCATACAATGGGAAGGCTTAATGCCTTACCCCAACGACATTCATTATACACGAACTAAAACTATAGCACAGTATGCCTTTGAATGCAAACGAATTTGTGGAGGATGCATAACATGAAGACGAATGTCCTAGTTACGGGAGCAGAAAGAAATACATTCATTTATGAAGCTAGCAATCAATCTTTGTGTTCATATTATAATCACATGCATCAAACAGTAAATTGCTATGCATAAAAGAGGAAGCAATAAAATGTACACATTGCCTTGTAAATTTCGAATGCCGAGGACATTTATTCATATAGACTTTGTGTTACAAAATACACAACATTTTTTTATAAATGGCATTCAGACCCAACAAAGATCACTGTGGGCACACCAAATCAAGTTGTGCTTGCAACCGAGTATACATTACAACATTAATCTTCTACCCTTTACACAAACAAAGTTTGGGAATGCGAAGGTTGTGGTGTTCCCACTTAGATTACAAAGAAGCCATTGAATCTCGACACCTCTGTCGGGGCAAAGTGTCGTTGGAGCTCTTAAAAATAAGCATTACATTGGGGAGATCTCAGGATTGTATTCCCTTACATGCACAACGACCTTGCGACGACGAAGGAGCACTGAGAGGTCGCAATGAGTTTTCTCCCTAAGATTGGCGTTAATACCTGTTACATTGGCCAAGGGTCGTGCCACTTAAAAACTGGAAAACGAAACAGGAGGAAAACCCTAACCACTTTGATAGAGTTTTAGTAACTCTGCCCCACCCACGGGGTGAACCAAACCAAGGTCATTTAGGTTCGGCGAGTTACCTGTGGAGCTTAGTAAGTTGACACGACCTCATGGTTGTTACGAGCTCGCAGGAGTGCACCACTCCACCTCTACCATTGGTTCCCTGTGCATGAAAGAGTGACACGAGGTCAAACCTCAGGGATACCAAAACCATCCATAAACGAAAGTTCAACATTTCCATGACGAAGCTGCAAGGAAGAGTAGGTGTGACATTACTTGGTTATACGACGAGTCGCAGCGTAGCTCGGTCGGCTCACACCTGTCACAAGAATACCACGAGGGTCAAACATTGGACATTCACATGCAAGACATAAACAAAAGCACAACTTGCAGTAAACCACGTTTTCAATAAACGAAAGCTTGGTGAAGGCGAATACTGTAACTTACATTGCATGTTGACCATGCAGAGAAGGCCGCTATCCGGTTCCTTGTGCATCTTTGTAACTGAAGTGCCATAACCGGAAAGTGGACCTTCCCCCTACACTACGCAGATCCGAGGCTCTCGGTGCAGACGAACAACAAGTATGGCGAATGCCAAGTGAACGAGCTATCAACGTTGAATACCAGGGAGAGCATGTGGGAGACCACTGCAACTGGTAAAAGAGAATGATTTATTGCTTACGTGAAAGGGCAGGGCGTGAAATCCCATCAACCAAATCAACGATGTGTAAACCCATCACCACTTTCCATGCAGTGGTAGGGATCGCCATCGACGGATCATTATATTGAAACGAGTTTAATGATGGGAAACGTTTGGTGTGTAGTATGCTCGGGGTGGCAGACCACGGACGGTGTTCCATTAATGGAACGAGCAACCATTCCACCATGTCGACCAAGTCTCCAACGTAGCATGTACAAGACCTTCCCTCCCACTTGAGCGAGAGTCTTCGTCACCTTCCAACAAGGAAGCAAGGCTGGGGTTAAAACATTGTAAAGGATTTGGTTGAGCCTATGTGGCATAAGCCACAAACCAAGTAGGCCACTGGAGGGTTCGAGTCAGCTTACAACCAACTGAGTCAGGCATGTTATCCACGTCTAACATTGAAATTGAGATACGTTCAGTCGTAGTCTCCAGGGCCTTTCCATCGTGGCATCTTGGATGTACTCGCATGAAGATGCTTGGACCAATCTCAACGCTAAACCTTAAATGCTAACATTGCAAGGGTGAGCCACGTTGAGTGGTAGGGTCGGCTCTCTTTAGAGACAACCTTTATGTTTTAATAACCGTTACATGTTAAGTATGTGAAGTTTGGCCGTAAGTCTAATGTTCACATGATTTTAATACTATACATTATATGCTATGGTTGGCGTCGTAAGTCTTGAAAGGAGAGCTGTGCCTTACCTTTTTAATGCATGTTTGGAACCATAATGTATAATCACATTCCTTTGTAATATTATAAGTGCTATGTTATGGCCCAAACCATTAATGCTATAAGTATTAAAGTATAGTTATATATATATTTAATATATATATATATATAGATATGGTAAGTCGCATTACATAGTGGTGCATTATACTTAACCCTTGTGTTTATAAATTTAATAACATATTGTTATATGTATTTATAACATTGTTATATGTATTAATAATACATATATTATTGATACATATGAACTATGTAATAATATATGTAATTATATACAATTAATTATGTGGCCTTTGTCAACATTAATATATGATTTATAATCAATGGTATAAATGATTGTAGATTTATGAAACCCTTATAGGGTTGATAATCATATTATCAACGACAATATTAACACTTGATGGCTGGTGTAGGTGGTCAGTCTAGTTAATTAGACGGGTGATGAGTAAGGTTGTCAAATGGCGGAAATGTTATTAGTATCACTGTATATTGGTGGCAGAATATTAATAGACTAGGACCACTGTATACGCTGATGTATCATTATGCATGTATTCACTGTCACTTTAATAGAGGTCGGGATGTGTCATCATGTCGATATAAAGGACCTTCACGCGACGCATGCTTGTTCAAGTGTGTCATTAGTACGACACTTATACATAAGGGTGCGTATAGTCTGAAAGAATATAGCACTTTGGTAAAAGTCATGACAAGCAGTTCCGAAGAAGGTGTGATAGCATATAATTAAAGTGTTATGCTTCTAATATATTTCCAAGTATAATTATCATTTATTGGCGTAACTGTAAACTGAATCGTAGGGCTGTAGGCCCATGCAAAAAAACAAAATCGGTAAGAGGAGACATGACAACACTCTAGTTAGAACATGTTTGCCATTTTTGTGCCCATGCTGCATTTTGTTAGGGGTGGGAGCCTAATTACTTTTTCATGTCCATGAAGAAAAACTACTTACTTTATCTCATCTTTCTTACCTCCCTTTTAAAGGCTCCTACTATTTATGGAGTGTCTTTAATTTATTTTCTACCTCCTCAAAGGATGAAAAGATTGTTGAGTCAACTTGTCTCTTTCATACTTGCTAAAGTACTTGACACATCGTCTATGTGATATAAGTTTAACCCTTTTCCGGAACGTTTACACTATATATGAAAAAGGAATACTCTAGTCATAGGTGGCTAGAAGAGTTCTCTCTTGCATTGTTTTATCCTTTTTTGGGCGAGAAGACTAACTTTATGAAAAATTTCATTATAGAGTATTCTTTAAGTTTTTTAGACTCTCTAAATGTGAAAACACCAGTGAGCATTTACCAACTCAGGCTTGATATAAAATCCACGAGATGGCATATAGAGTTCATGTTTAAGTTTTTCAGAGTCTTTAAAATTGAAAACACTGGCAAGCACAAACAGATCTGGGATCGATATAAAATCCATGGATCAATATCTTATCGATCATCTTTCTATATTTTCTTCAAGCTCGTTAAAAAAGGAAGTAAGTGTTGAGTTTTCCTTCTATGGAATCGTAAAACCATGCATTGAAGGACCCTTTTTGGAATTGAATCCCTCATTTCTAAGGTTCGTTAAATATATGTTAAGGTACTCATCGTTGGGTGAGCTATGTTGAGCATAATTTTATCATTTTAGTGTTCATTAAAACATGACAAAGAACAAAAAGAGAAAGGGAAGGGAAATATGTCGTATGTCTATCAATCAAACGACAGCAAGACAAATTTTCCTGGAACAAATCATCTATTTCAAGTCTATCAAACAAGTTGGATTCTAGCTTCGGTATTTTTACCCCTCCGATTGGTTACTCTTCCAATTGTTAGCACTCATAATTTCTACTTTTGTTGTGGAAGGATATTTCTAAGGTAACCTTTTCAAACCAATCTTTAGGAGGGAAGTTGGCTTCTTTCCTACAAGAGAGGGCTCTCTCACTTAAATAAGGCAATGGCCAGAAATATTTTATAAGAATAATTTAACAGTGCAAATGGTTTAAACATATGAATACCATTGGGCATGGAGTCAGAATTCGGAATCTTTAAAGGTAAGCAGAGTCTAAACAATATGGATTTTCACAAAGGCAGGGTAGTCATTATTTTACAGTCAGGTTCTTGCTTTCGGGTGGAAATAGAAGAAATATAGACAATCCATTAACAGTGGGCACCCAATAAAGATGAATCCAATATTAACTTTAGAAGAAAATATTTATGAATACTTGAATCCCATAGACCAGAGCATAATAATATGAATTCTGACCTAATACAATCTCATTCAAGTATGAAAGAAAACACAATGAAAATAAGATAACATAGATAAATTTCACATGAGAAAAGGAAATACAGACTGTAAAACAATAATACAAGAATATTTGTTCTGAAAAGTTCTGCTCGACTATGCAAATTTTCTATTAATCTTTGAAAATGGCTCAATACAAGATAAGTTTCACTCTCACGGGTTCCAACCCTGATTACATTGCAAAAGCATGTATTTATACATGAAAATATCATTGAGAAAAACCTAACTGTTTGTTTCGAAAAATAAAAATATATAACTACTTATTACATTTTTAGATCATATTGTCAAAATTTGAATCTTCTTAATGTCCAAAAATGTTGGAACTTGTTGCAAAGTGTCACAAATGTTGATAGTTGTTGGAGTTTGTTGATAACTGGTCTATGCTACCTGTTGATTTTGATACCCTAGAAATTTACAATTGGACCCTTGTGCTGATTTTGTGCCTTCAAATATGGAAACAAACAATCTTTTTCCCGTCAAGTGTGAAATTTGATCTTCAACTACTCATCTTAAAATATGGAAATAATCTTCTCTGTGCTAAACTTTGTAAATGATTTTTGAAAACCATGTCCTGAAACCATGTCTTGATTTCCCATCCATAAAACCATCTCCCACAACACCTCTCCATTTATTTTGCAATTGTTTATGAATTTCATAAATGGAATTCAAAACCAATTCACTATTTCTAAAACCATGTCTCGTTTTGTCCAAATCCAAAAATCATTTCTGTAAAAACCATCCATTTGTTTTCTTCCCGTGGTTTTGGATTTCCAAAGCTTGAAAAATATTTTCATTTTAAATATTTTCCAATGTTTAGCATTCCATATTTATGTGATCTCTACAAATAAATTCGAGAGAATCCAACATTATAATATAAGGTCAAATATTGGGAAAAAAATATTATTTTTTGTTACAGAGAGTGGTTTCGCAACTTGAAAGGAGTGGTTTACTCCTAACCACTTTTGGTAGCAAAATCTACGAGAAGTTACCACGTGTAAAATGGTTTAGATTTCGCTACCACCTCAAGAAATTACTTTTCGAGCTATTTGCAACAACGAAATAAATAATATCCATTCATTTCCCCTTTTTTTCTTTTCCATAACTTTTGGAGATTTGTGCCAGGGTCATAATATGGCATGAATATAAATATTTTATGTTTAAAATATTTATATTAAAAATAACCTTTTTCATTACTGTCAAGTACTTGGGCATATGAGGGTTATAATATGACCTTTTTGATAAGGTAAGAGGGCTTAAAAATGAAAGGAATAATAGGTAAGATTAAGCATTAATAAAATAGTGAAATAAATCTTAATTAGTGGAGGATATGACCATTTTGGAAAATATAATCGAATGAAAGCTTAAAGTGATGGGAAATTTACAGAAGTGATGGAAAAATTTTAAAAACTGAGTGCAAGGATGACACAAGGGCAAGGAGCTTTGATGAAGTTGATGCAGAATTTGGCAAAGGTTAAAAAACGGGTCGAATTATTGTCTTTTGCATGTCCCTTTTTCTTTTATAATACCCCAGAAAGCGGTTTCACAACCAAGCTAGGTGGTTTTCCCATACCACCTTTCAACCAACGAAATATTATTGTGTTGACACATAGCAAGTAGTTTTAAATTTCGCAACCACTTAACGCTTCCTTCATCCGTGCTTGTTCACAGTAAGAAATTGATGTTGTCCGTCAATCTTCCTCCTGTTGATCGATGACCATTGATATTTTCCTTGTTTTACTCCGGGCCAACGGTCATTTCACCCATTTGAAAACATGTTAAATATCCCACATCTTTTCCTAGCAGAGTTCTTATGAACCGCTGATCTTGGATACGCTTTAAAATGGACCGTTTATCTATTGAAAACTCTGTGGAACCCTCCTTTTCTCCACTTTGAAACTGATTTTGCTTTTAACACCATAATCATATGAGATGTTTCCCTTTGAGATTTGGCGCTTATCTATTGATACATTTCCTCATTACTTCTGCGGTCATATGGTAACAAGCCATAGAAACACAACTCTATCATCTTACTCACATTCGTAAAAAAATTTATCAACACTAAAAATAACTGTGTCAACAACTGGCTCCAACTAGGGATGTTATCCTCCCTGTGAGGTAGAAAAGAACCCGTAGACTAGTGCCTGATCCATTGAATGTTATGAAACCTTAATCTATCACCTGTTCCAAAATATAAAAACTTTGCAACCTTACTGAAACCCAAACTGCAAATTGAAATTTGTACTAAAAATCAACTGCTGAAAACCAAACTGAAACTACTGCATCTTTTGTACAAGCTAGAAATTCAAAATAAAACCAAACTTCTCACTGTTGAAATCAAACTGAAAAAGATGCTTGATATTCAAGCTTATTGCACATATTCCTACTCTAAAACGCTGAAACATCTTCAAAATCATGTGCCAACAGAGATCCAATGCAACCAATCAAGCAAGTGGCCATTTAGTTGAAGGTCACATTCAACTTCTCCAAATAAAAAGAAAAATAGCCACCTGTGACAATTGAAAACTCAACTAAAACTGATATCCATAATTCATAAATTCTGCAAAATCCACCTTCACTAATGATTCCAATAGACTTGTAAAAAGATCTTCGATAACATGAAGAATCACTTCTTGATCAACCAAAATAATAAGGCTTCCTTCATTTGTAATAGATATTGTTCCTTGTCTTATTTCCTTATAATTAAAATCATTTTCAAGCAAAGAAATAACAATCTGCTTACTCTTGTTTTCATCCAAATCAGGCAAAATATTTATGTATTTTTGAAAATCTTCAAATGAAACAGGAAAAACTTGTATATTTAGTTCTTCATGTAGCTCAATAGGTATATTTAAGATTGACCTTTCATGTGGTTCAACAAGAATTTCACCTTGATTTTCTAAAGTTTTTAACTTTGTGTTTTCAACATGGGTAAAATCTTGAATAGTTTCTCCATTCTCCAAAGGGTCTAAAACAACCTACTCTTCTTCAATGACTGATTTAGAAAGTAAAATAACTGTAGAAAATATTGATTGACTATCCATATTCTTCTCTTGATCACTTAAAATCTGAATATCTTCAACAAACTCAAGGAAAGGAACATGAATTTCAACATTAAAACCATGATCTGTTTCAATAAACTTTTCATATGGACGAACCTTAAGAATTTATGAACCCTGAATGACTTCTCCTATATCCTCTAAAACTTCTAAAGGCTGCTGAATTTTCTCATCATTCTCAGGAGAAGGAATCTGAATACTAAGGTCCTGAATTTCTTCATTTATAAGAAAAGAAGAGAGTATTGTCTGCTGAAAATCTTGTAGAATACCATGGAAACGATCCTCTAACATTTCCTCTTAATGTTGAAAATAATCTTCATAAAAATATTTAATTTCTTCATCCATTAATTCTTCATCACCAAATTCATTTTCCATGTGCTGCATAAAATTTTCAAAATTGACTTGACGGCAATTTTCAAACAAGGATAAAGATGAGTAACTTTCCTTATAATTTTCATAGAATGTTGAATGAAAATATTCTAGGGAATACAAACTAGCAGATGGTAATTTTTCATACCATGTTCTTGCCTTTCCTTCCAAAGTAGCCATGAACATTTCATAAGGAAATCTTCATGAAATTTCACCTTTAACTTATATATATGGATATGGAATTTGATTAAATGCAAAGTAGCATCATTTCAATCTTCATATTTAAATTTGGGAAAATATGTCAAGGTATATGATTTGGAAAACCTGGAATATGTGAACGATTCATAGGAGCATACCTTGCATATTTTAAGCTTCCATGGAATCCATCTTCAGAAAGTGGAGTCATGATCCAGGTGGATACCAATGGCGACCCACCTTTTCCAACTGGCTCAAAACAACTTTCTGGCAATTTTGGTAATTTACTATTTTTAGCAGTTTTTCAAGTCCTGAACTTTGGGAACCCTTTTGAGGACGTAAACGACGTTTTTTGGGATATCTTTTACGAGCAAATTTCATTATCAGTCCCAAAAGCTGTAGTTCTTAGATAGATCTTTCCAATGAGCTATTGTGCACCCCAAACGAAGATCGTATGCCAAAGTTACGCCCTCGGGAAGTTGATACACCAAACTACCCAAAACGAGGTCCACAAAACTGTTGGCTTTTCATCTTCCGGGGTTAGGGTTTTGGATTTTAGGTATTGTAAAAAGGCCTTCAAAGCCTCATTGTAATCATATTCTTGTGAATGAGTGCAGCCGTCACATCTCTTCTTAGAGATAAGCCGCCACCATTCCAACAAGCTTGTTTTCCGCTGCATTTTATAGTTTCAGTTTTTTCCTTATTGAATAGAAAACTAGTTTTATTGTATCTTTGTTATTTTTTGTTAAGCATCTTTTAATAATATGTATTCATTTCATTCTTCTCATAAAATATGGATCAGTGGTATCAGAGCGGTCTGCTCCTTATCGTCTTAATGCATGTCCCCAACGAGGTCAAGGTACAAAGAATTGGGTTTCGAGCTTGTTTCTCTTGAGGACAAAATCTCTTGCACGCCCAAGCAACCTCTCATGGTAGGAGAAAAGAAAGATGATGGGATAGGAGATCCTTTCAAAATGTTTCTTGAAGAAGCCCTCACGCAAAAAAGGAATGAGATGATGGATAATTTTTCGCAAATCCTTCGGCGGCTACCAACATGCCACACGTCTTCCTCGAGCGGAAGCGTCGCCCCCTTCAAGGTACAAATCAACTTCGATATTCCTATATTTGAAGGTCAAATAGACGCAGATGTTGTAGACAAGTGGTTGAATCTACTAGAATGGTATTTTTCTGTCCATAACTTTTCGAATAGAGAAAAGATTACTTTTGCACTCCTCAAAGCCGTTCGCCGTGTCAAATATTGGTGGGAAACTTTCTGTGAGCAAAAGGAAACAGAGGAACCCTCATTATTTACAGTCACGGCCACCTAGGAATCCTTTCGGGATTCTATTGAGGAACAATACTACCCTGTTGGAAGTTATGATGACTTGTATACCAAATAGCCCACACTGCGACAAGAAAGAGACCAAGCAGTGCCAGAGTTCACAAATATCTTCCGTATCTTGCACACCAAGTTCGGTATCAAATATTCAGAGCGACATCTGGTACTCAAGTATCGCGGTGCTCTGCATAGATACATCCAAACCGAAATGGAATTTTTGGACATCTCCTCCTTGGGCGTGGCCTACTGATATGCCGTCAAAATCGAGCAAAAGCTCAAACAAAAGACGTGGCAATTTGGGCCTGGGAACCCCTCAGAGCAAAAGACAGGAAAGGGCGGCCCCGACCCAGAGAATAAAGGACAAAGAAAAGATGGACAATATCAGGAAAACCAGTCAAAGCCGCAAGCAAAGTACACCAGAAAGACAAAGAAAGATATCGGGAAGTGATGCGACTTCCATAAGTGTCCTTGGCATAACACTACTGACTTTCGCTTAATGCAGTCGTTGGTGGCTGAAGTAAAAGCATCTGAATCAGATGCGGGTTCTGACTCTGAGTCAAAACCAGAAAGGGGAAGACAGATCATTGACGCAGAACCCAGTGCCACTGTGGCTACCATCAAGCTCCAACCTGATGAACCAGACGAGCCAGAAGAAGGAGAGCACCTCTTCCATTCACAGATGTGGGTAAAAGGCACTCCACTGCACTTCATCCTTGATAGCGGTATCCAGAAGAACCTCATCTCAGCAGAGGTTGTCAAGTGGCTGACCGTGCCAACAATGCCGCACCCACAACCCTAGACCATTGGATGGATCCGCCAAGGAAGCGATCTTCACGTCATCCAACAGTGCCGACTATTGTATAACATCAAGCCCTTCAAGGACAAGGTATTGTGTGATATTGAAACTTTTGAAGTTTGTCATTTTCTTTTGGACCAACCTTATTTATGGAAACGTCATGCTGTATATGATTCTAGGCCTCGTAGTGTTATTATTACTTTGAACAGGAAATTGTACAGGATACCCGAGGTAGTCCCTCCTAGTGTTATTTCCTTGATTTCTGCCAAGCAATGCAGGAAGGTCATCTCTCAGACTGGGAAATTTGTCTTCTTCGTGATTCGCCCTCGGAGTGAGAGAAAGATCGCAGCCACATCTAGGGCCTCCGCGGCCGATCTCTCCACACAACATAAGCAAGTGAATAAGGTCATGGAAGAATACTCAGATATCTTCTCGTCTCCTACCGGGGTACCTCTGCACTGCCAAGTCAAGCATCCCATCGATCTGACCCTAGGCGCACCGCTACCCAATGGGCTAGTCTATCGCTGCTCCCTGTTAGAAAACGAGGAGATCAAGAGGTAGATCCAAGAATTTCTCCACAAGGGGCACATCTGTCCCATCTCATCGCCTTCTGGGAGCCCAATCATGCTAGTGCAGAAGAAATATGGGACCTGGTGACTCTACATTGATTACCAGGCCTTGAATAAAATCACAGTCTGGAACCGGTACCTGATTCCCCAAATCGACGACCTCCTTGATCAACTCATGGGTGCCAAATAATTCAGTAATATTGATCTGAATTTTGGATACCACCAGGTTCCAATAGAATAGATAGATGTATGGAAGACTTTCTTGAAGTCAAAAGAAGGTCTTTTTGAATGGTTGGTCATGCCCTTTGGTTTGACAAATGCTCCAACAACCTTTATGATAATGATGGACGATATCCTATGACCTTTCACCAATACTTTTGTAGTGGTGTATCTGGATGACATCCTCATCTACAACAAGACTTGGGCAGAACACTTGCAACATATTCAGCAAGTTCTGCACACCCTACGGTAACACAAACTATATGCGAACTTGGAAAAATGCTCCTTCGGCATGGACAAGGTCCATTACTTAGGCTACATCATTGATCAGCATGGGGTGCATGTGGATCTAGCCAAGATCTAGGTCATCCGTGGCTGGCCAGCCCCAACCACACTCACTGAACTTCGGAGCTTCTTGGGCCTCACCAATTTCTATCACAGATTCGTGCTGGGATTCTCTCATATCGCATGGGCCCTCAGCCAAGTAACATGGGGTGGGAGTAAGGAAAAGTTTGTGTGGGGCCTGTCCCAACAACAAGCCTTCGATGACTTGAAGAAGCGTTTGTGGTCATCCCCAATACTCTCATTACCGAACCTACAACATCCATTTGAGATCGAAAAAGATGCTTCAGACTATGTTGTGGGCGCCGTTCTCACTCAACACGGCCACCCTGTGGCATATCATAGTGAGACACTATTAGATGTTGTCTGTAAGTACCTTACTTACGACAAAGAAATGTACTCCATTATGCAAGCCTGCTGCTAGTGGAGACATTACATTCTTGGGAAGGAGACATTCATCAACACTAATCACAAGCCCCTATAGTTCATGTAGACCTTAGGAAAATTGCAAAATGATCGCCATCAGAAGTGGTCCACATACTTACAGCAGTTCCACCTCAACATCAAGTATAAAATAGGAAGTATCAATTGAGTTGCTAACTGCCTCAATCGACCTCTAGTCGCAGCACTCACCATGGTGCTAGACTCTTGCGGCCACGAGACCTACGGATGGCCCCACCTCTACGAGACAGACCTTAACTTCTCCACCACTTACCAAATGTTGGTAACCAACTCAGTGGTCACTAATTTCCATCTTCAGGATGGCTTGTTGTTCCATCTGGGCCATCTCTGCATTCCAACAAGTGAGTGAGCGAAGCTTATTTGGGAAGCTCATTACAGTTGGGTGGCAGGACACTTTGGCGTCGAAAAGACAGTGGCAGTGCTGTAGAAACATTTCTACTGGCTGAAAATTCAACAAGATGTCAGCAAATATATCAGGTCCTACACTGCCTGTGCTATTGCCAAACCAACCACTAAGAAACAGGGCCTGTACACCCCTCTTCCTACAACTAACAGGTCATGGGAATCCATCTCAATGGACTACATGTTAGGCCTCCCATCCACCAAGAGGGGAAATGACTGTGTTTTTGTGGTTGTTGATCGCTTTTCCAAGATGGCGATTCTAGCCGCCTGCAAGAAGAACATCACAACAGAAGCCACTGCCAAGATCTTCTTTGAACGAGTATGGGTACATTTTTGGATCCCACAAACCATTATCTGAGATCTTGACAGTCAGTTCCTCAACTCATTCTGGTCACTGTTGGATACCAAGATCACCAAATCCACTGCCTTGCATCGCCAAACAGACGGCCAAACTGAGGTTGTCAACCGAATGGTCGTACATATCCTGCGCATGTACAATTCAAAGCACCCTCGCACATGGGATGAGAGTCTCCTCTATGTCCAACATATCTACAACTGAGCCTTGCATAGCTCAATTGGCCACAACCCCTTTTAGGTAGGGTTGGGATTCCAACCATTGGGAACCATGGATGTTTCACTACCATTGGCGACCACCTCATCCCCTGCTCCACCAGAAGCTGACAAAGCCACCCAGTTCATTGAGCGGATCCAACACATCCGCCAACAGGTTCAAGATATTCTACAGAAGTCTAATGACAAGTACAAGCAGCGCCATGATCAACATCAGGTGCCACATAAGTTTCAGTTGGGCAACAAATTTTGGTTGCATCTGCAAAAAGAACGCCTTACAAGGCCCCATCGGAAGCTTCGCCACTCCGTTATGGGTCATACACCATCACCAAGGCGGTGGGTGACAATGCTTTTGAGCTCAACATTCCCCCCTTCCTTGGTCTGCATCCAGTCTTCAACATGTCTCTCCTTCAGCTATATTTCCCACCATTATTATACACCTCAGAGATAGCAGAGTAGTTGAAACCAACAGATCTCAACCCTGACTGCATGCAACAGGCATTCAATGATCAGATTATGGACACACAGATCAAGGGCACTCGACAACAAAAGATCCAGCTTTATCAAGTCGTCAAAGTAGGGTAGCTCTTGCGCCAAGGCAAGTGGCTCACCCGGGGCCAAATTCAGCAAAAATTTTCTCATCTGATGGGAGAACTCAACGCAATGGAGACCATTGCTTCCTAATAAGGGAGGATTGATCCAGGTGGATATCGGTGGTGACCCACCTTTTCCAACTGGCTGAAAACAGCTTTCTGGCAATTTTGGTAATTTACTATTTTTAGCATCTTTTTGGGTCCTAAACTTCGGGAGCCATTTTGAGGCTGTAGTTCTCAGATAGATATTTCCAACGAGCTATCGTATTCCCCAAACAGAGATCGTATGCCAAATTTACACCCCCGGGAAGTTGATACACCAAACTATCCAAAACGGGGTCCACAAAACTGTTGGCTTTTCATCTTTCAGGGTTAGGGTTTTGGATTTTGGGTATTGTAAAAAGGCCTTCAGAGCCTCATTGTAATCATCTTCTTGCGAATGAATGAAACCGTCACATCTCTTCCTAGAGATAAGCCGCCACCATTCCAACAAGCTTGTTTTCCACTACATTTTACAGTTTCAGCTTATTTCCTTATTGAATAGAAAACTAGTTGTACTGTATCTTTGTTATTTTGTGTTAAGCATATTTTAATAATCTATATTCATTTCGTTCTGCTCATAAAATACAGATCAAGTCGCTAGTGATATTTTGAATTCTGGATTCTGCTGATAGTAGAACCGATAGGTGAATAATGTACAACATTCTTTGTGTCTGACTACTGCTCACCATCAGTAATTAACTCTGATCTTTGTCATTTCTCCCAGGGAATATTTTCACTTTTGCTCCCCGACAATGATGCCAAAATGTTAGCACTCAAAATTTCTACTCGCGTCATGGAATGATATTTCTAAGGTAACCTTTTCAAACCAATCTTTAGCAGGGATGCTGGCTTATTTCCTACCAGAGAGGGCTCTTTCACTTAAATAACGCAATGGCCAGAAATATTTTAAAAGGATAATTTAATAGTGCAAATGGATGAAACATAGGAATATCATTGGGCATGGAGTCAGAATCAGGAATCTGTAAAGGTAAGCAGAGTCTAAACAATATGATTTTTCACAAAGAAAGGGTAGTCATTCTTTGGCAGTCAGGTTCTTTCTTTCAAATGGAAATAGAAGAAAGATGGACAATCCATTAACATTGGCAACCCAATAAATATGAATCCAATATTAACTTTAGAAGAAAAGATTTATGAATACTTGAATCCCATAGACCATAGCATAATAATATGGATTATTACCTAATACAATCTCATTCAAGTATGAAAGGAAAACAATCAAAATAAGATAACAGAGATGACTTTCACATGAGAAAAGGAAATACGAACTGCAAAACAATAACACAAGAATCTTTTTCCTGAAAATTTCTGCTCGACTTTGCAAAATTTCTATTAATCTTTGAAAATGGATCAATATAAGATCATTTTCACTCTCACGGGTTCCAACCCTGATTACATTGCAAAAGCATGTATTTATACATGAAACGTTCATTGAGCAAAATCTAACTGCGTGTTTCCAAAAAAAGAAATATATGACTACTTATTACATTTTTAGATAATATTGTCAAAAATTGAATCTTCCTAATGTCCAAAAATGATGGAACTTGCTGCAAAGTGTCACAAATGTTGATAGTTGTTGGAGTTTGTTGATAATTGGTCTATTCTACCTGTTGATTTTGATACCCTAGAAATTTACAACTGGACCCTTGTGCTGATTTTGTGCCTTCAAATCTAGAAAAAATCTTTTGCCCACCATACCATGTGTGAAATTTGGACTTCAACTGTTCATCTTAAAATATGGAAATAATCTTCTCCCTGCTAAACTTTGTAAATGATTTTTGAAATCATTTATTTCTTGCCTTACTAATTTTCAGAAATAACAATTTTAAATATTTGGGAATTAATATATTTTGATAAAAAATACTTCCCAAATATTTCTTCAACCTGTAAACCATTATATTTCTACATTTCCTTTGAAATAAGAAATGCTCGTGGTTTTGAAAACCATGTCCTAAAACCATTTCTTGATTTCCCATCCATAAAAACATCTCCCACAACACCTCTCCATTTATTTTGCAATTTTTTATGAATTTCATAAATGGAATTCAAAAACCATTCACTGTTTCTAAAACCATGTCTCGTTTTTCCCAAATCCAAAAACCATTTCTGTAAAAACCATCCATTGGTTTGCTTCCCTGGTTTTGGATTTCCAAAGCTTGGAAAATATTCTCATTTTAAATATTTTCCAATGTTTTTCATTCCATATTTACGTGATCTCTACAAATAGATTCGGGAGCATCCAACATTATAATATAAGGTCACATATTGGGAAAAAAATATTATTTTTTGTTGTGGAGAGCGGTTTCGCAACTTGAAAGGAGTGGTTTACTCCTAACCACTTTTGGTAGTGAAATATATGAGAAGTTACCACGCGTAAAATGGTTTAGATTTCGCTACGACCTCAAGAAATTACCTTTCGAGCTATTTGCAACAGTGAAATAAATAATATCCATTCATTTCTCCTTTTTGACTTTTCCATAACTTTTTGAGATTTGTGCCAAGGTCATGATATGATATGAATATAAATATTTATATTAAAAATAACCTTTTTCATTATTGTCAAAGTACTTGGGAATATGAGGGTTATAATGCGACCTTTTTGATAAGGTAAGAGGGCTTAACAATGAAATGAATAATAGGTAAGCTTAAGCATTAATAAAATAGTGAAATCAATCTTAACTCGTGGAGGATATAACCATTTTGGAAAATATAATTGAATGAAAGCTTAAAGTGATGGGAAATTTACAGAAGTGATGGAAAAATTTTAAAAACTTAGTGCAAGGATGACACAATGGAAAGGAGCTTTGACGAAGTTGATGTAGAATTTGGCAAAGGCTAAAAAATGGGTCGAATTATTGTCTTTTGCATGTCCCTTTTTCTTTTATAATACTACAGAAATCAGTTTCACAACCGAGCAAGGTGTTTTTCCCATACCACCTTTCAACCAGCAAAATCTTCTCGTGTTGACACGTAGCAAGTGGTTTTAAATTTCACAACCACTTAAACGCTTCCTTCATCCATGCTTGTTCACGATGCGAAATCGATATTGTCCATTGATCGTCCTCCTGTTGATCGATGACCATCGATATTTTCCTCGTTTTACCACGGGCCTATGGTCATCTCACCAATTTGAAAACATGTTAAATATCCTGCATCTTTTCCCAACGGAGTTCTTATGAACTGCTGATCTTGGCTACACTTTAAAATGGACCGTTGATCTATTGAAAACTATGTGGAACCTGCATTTTCTCCACTTTGAAACTGATTTCAATTTTAACACCACAATCGTATGAGATGTTTCCATTTGGGATTTGGCACATATCTCTTGATACATTTCCTCATTACTTTCATGGTCATATGGTAACAATCCATATAAACAAAGCTCCATCATCTTGCTCACATTCTTCAAAAATTTTATCAACACTAAAAATAACTGTGTCAAAAAAATTCATATGGAGAATCTGTCAATGTATCCTACATTGCATATTTATATCGTTGGTCTAAAAGATACGTAAGTCACTTTTGTGTTGTGTTCATTGTTCGAGGATGTATCATGTGTTGGCCATTATGCAGTTTCCTAGAACTCATATGTAGGCCATTCCCTAGTGTTAGTATGTTTCATCATGTACTAAGTCCTACTCCAACTTAAATCATCCTTTGATTGTTCCTCATGTTAGATGATGGAGGATACATTAAGGCCTCCCTTCCAACGAGCTTCTTCCCATCGACTTCAGCTCATCCTGCTTTGGGAATGAAGTTTAGAGTTTCAATAGTACCTTGGGGATTTTAGTCATCAGTGACAATTTCCCTCACTATCAAGTAGTAGGAATACATCAATGTCATCTACTTGATGGATTCTTCAGGTGTTTGACTGCAAGAACATCGATTCAATCCTATTAGAATGTACTATGTACCTGAGGGTCCATTTTCATTATCGGTGGAATCCCTTGCGTTTGTTAACATTATACATCAATGATTGGTAATCAAAAGGTTTCCTCCATGTTCGACTTCATCCCATTTATTCACATGGTTTTGATTTGTACCCTTAGATTGTTTGGTTTGAAGACCTTGGGACAACAGTAGCATCCTTATTGAGTTATTCCCCAAGCTACGCAAGACTGTGCCTTATCTCATTTCGGCACTTGATGAGTCATAGATCCAGTTTTGTATTCCTATGGATATGTTCATGTTCATATTTTTCTCATGGATCCACTCTTGTATTCTTGTGGCCATTATATATGCATCAATTATACATATGTATTATCTAACTAAAGACTATGTTCTATCATTCTGAACATTGACAATACATCATGAATAAGATTGTCTGACAACTTGTTTCTGTTTCTGGTACTTCGTTAAGACAAAGGTTCTTTTTTTTCGAGCTTCTTGATTCGACACCTCAATCTATTTATAATGTATTTCGGCCATCATATTCTCCTCTTACCTCATACCTTAGGGGGTATCTGTTATAATTTATAATGGCACTTCTCCATCCGTGACGACATTAAACTTGTTGCTCACACAAAAGGACATCGTGGATGGAAGAGCCTCCACTTGACACCTATTTCCATGGCTTAGATAATTTTGTTTTTCTCCAGTATTATTGATTTGTTTAACTTGGTTTGTGACTCACATGTGTGTTGATGCCTCTGAAATCGCAGCATCAATCAGAAAAGGGATTCTCCCCGGTGAGCAAGCCCAATTAGATCGCTCACTGTTTGGTGTGGGGAATCCGTCAGGTTCTGGCTACTGTAATTTTTAAAGATTCTTGTTCTTTACACCATTCACGGCCCGATCCACCTTTTATGTGTTTTATTTTAAAAATGAAATCCAAGTGCCCTAAGCTAAATGCAAGTAGCTAATCTAAACTAATCCAAAAGTGTATAAGCAAATTTAACCTATCCTTGCAAGGAGCAAATCAAAAGAGATGAGTAATATACTGAAAGAAACACCTAAAGATTATACAGATAGCCATTTAATCATAAAGATGTACTTACAGCAGAATATGAAAGATATTAAAGATAGATTTAGTTCACTTAATACATTCCATTACTCATTTGAGATGAACATATTTGCATAGGAAAATATAAGAGCATCCATCACATAGAAACAATTCATGATAGTAAAGAATGATCTCATGGCAATATGCAAATGATACAGGAATAATCCAGCACACATTTGACACATTTCCCAGGAAAAAACGCCTTCTCCCAGGCTTTCATTAGGCAAAATCAAGTTCTTGGACCAAGTAGCAAAATAATTCACATATAAGGAAGAAACTTCATTCACCTACCAAAAGTCCTTCTTCCCTCCTCTGTGCGTCTATATATATCTTTAAAAAATTCTCCTTGAGCTGACAAGTGTACCCTAAAGTTCTCTAACCTTCTAATTTGTCATTTAGTGTGTAACTACAAAACTGAATGATTCGTAGGGAATTTCTTACAAAAGAAAAAATAAAGGACAGCTGTCTCTTAATGTATTTACATATGAAAACTTTCCAGCTCATTTTCCTAAAGTATAATAAGACAAATTAAGGCCCAGTTGTCTCTGCTAATTCATTGGGTTGCTCCTCCCCTATCAACTCGCTTTCTTTAGCAGGCTCGCCTTTTCTAACAGGCTCACTTGCTCCAGTAGGCTCGATTGATGGTGTCGATTTATCATCCTGTTCAATATAGCTTGCCCACTGTCCAATTTCTCTCTTAATGGTTTTCCCTCTTAATCAGATTGTCACATTCCGCGCTATCTTATGTTCGCACAAATCTGAATTGAGAGTTGTTGTCCCTGTTACCGTCCTTTGTGCACAAATTTCTAGAAAGTGAGTTTGGACAGCAATCTGCCCAATGAATTGATGAAGGTCTTATGGGGATATAGCTTCTATCTTCTTTAAATATTCCAATTCTGCATTTAGATTATCTTCCAACTCCTTCATGCGCTGGTCTCTCTCAGGAAATTCATAAATACTCTGTGGTAGAGGCATTTGACATGTCTCATGAGCTTCTCGGATCTTGGAATAGATAACATAGCACTTTTTTATTGCCTTCCGGATTTCAATACTTAATCTATCGCCGCAATCTCTACAAAATTCCAAGACTCCTATATCCATATCCAGCTCCTCATCGGTTAAAACACGCAGATTTGGGGGAAATTTTGACTTTCCTTTTCTCCATTCCGACTACTCCTTAATTTGGACCGCATATTGAGCAAACTTGTCTTTAATTCGAAGTGCTTCAATCTCAATGCTTGTCATATTTCCGATCATTTCCTTCATCTCGTAAATTTACTCAGAGATCGATACCAGCAATTGATGTATTCTCTCTTGCATGTCGCAGGATTTCTTACAAAAGGTGGACAAATCCTACTTTTCTTCTGCTATTTCCTTGAGTTGTTTCAATAACTCTTCCTTTTCTTATGATAATCTTTCAAATTGAGTTTTGAAGATATGAGTTTGTGGAGCATTGTTGGCCTCGAGTTTCTCTAACTCTGATATGCGAGTCTTTGAGT
Organism: Larix kaempferi; assembly: GCA_027924585.1. NCBI lineage: Eukaryota > Viridiplantae > Streptophyta > Pinopsida > Pinales > Pinaceae > Larix > Larix kaempferi. The sequence continues at coordinate 1,386,143 of BSBM01000403.1, forward strand.
TCTTTTGCTCATATTCTAAAATGGCTAGCTGCATCTCTAGTGAATTCTTCTCATTTTCAAGTTGCAAAGCTCCCGAAGTTATCCTTAACTTCTCTTCTTTGAGTTCCTTGTATTTCTTCTTCAATTCATTTGCTTCTAGCACCTCTTTCTTTCTGTCAGCTTTTATTTTGAAGCATTTCTCCCTGTAATGTTTTACCTCTTCTATTAAGCGATCAGTATTGGCTTTACTCGCCTTGGTTGAAGCTATAGTGCATCCTACTTGGAATGAAGGGTTGATGTCAGTCCCTTAGACTAGTGTGGTCTCCAATACTCTGAATTCATATAAGTTCTCCCCAATTTCCATTTTCCTTACTCTTCTGTCAATAATAGCCTTCTTTCATTCGTGAAAATAGACGGAATCCACGTTGGCCGCTTGGCGTGCTTTCTAGGGTTGTATGGGGTCAATGCCAATTCCTCAGTATAAATAACCCCTACACAAGCAATCCCTAGTTGGTCTATCTTTGGCATATCTAAGTCCATGGCATGTGGGTTGGGCGGGATTTGTTCGGGAGTTCTCTCAGCCTGCTCCTTTTCTTGTCTTTCAGTTAGTGCTACTAATTCTTCTTGTAATCTATCTGCTTCCTCCAACAAGAGGCTCCCTTCTTCTTCTTCTTGCAATTTGGTAGCCTGTTCTTGGAGGATTCTATCTTCCTCTTCTTTCTGGGTCCTAGCGGCTTCTTCTTGTAAAGCCTTTTCCTCCTGCTCCCTATAGATCCTAGCAGCTTCTTCCTGTTGCTGCAATTGAATAGCCTGCTCCTGTTTAATTCTTGCCGCCTCTTCTTGTTGAAACTTGGCAGCTTGTTCATTTTGAAACCTTTCTGCTTCCTGATCTTGTTATTGTCTGATAGTGTGTTCTTGTAGTATCCTGTCACTTTCTTCTTGTTCCATTCCTATTGGATCTCCTGATTGGGAGACTGATGCCTCCTGCTCCTTTTGGATGAGTCCGACAGGTCTGGGATTTGAACTTTTCCCGCTTTTCTTTCGGTAACGATTTCCTAGTCCGATCAAGTTGGGGGCACTTTTGAAGAATGATTCATTTAGGTCCATGGCATTAGCATATTCAAAGGAATTTTTGACATCTATGCAATGTTGAGCAGCCCTGTCGTAGGGGTCATGCCTTCTAAAAGGGACCGTACCGAAATGAAAGACCTCTAGGCCTTGAGCAAAGTTTTCACCATCTCTTGCACTTTGGAGGCTGTATGCGCCGATAGTAAAGGGAATTGGTGGGTACATACTCTTTTTTCTGTCTGAAAGGATCTTTCTGATTGCACCAGTACCAAAGAGTTTCCTTATAGCCTCCTTGTGCACCACAAAATCAGTAACATATCGAGGGAGTAAAAAGGGAGCTTGAGTTCCTCCACTCATCCGGATGACAATGCCTTCGGCAGAGTAGTAATAATCTCCAAATGCTTCAATAATGGGCATGGCGTTCTCACACATGCAATTTGGTTCCTCTACAAAAATAAGCTGATATAAAGGCATGATGAATTTCTCACAAACCTACTTGTAATAGCTCGCGTACTTACTTGCCCACGTGAGTTGATAGGCCGAAGAGAGATGTTTCCTTCCTGTTCCATGAAAAACCCAAGTCTGGGAAGGTGTGTTTGCTTAACAGGAAGTCTATCAAATATGAAGACATAAAGAAGTCTGCCTTCTTCTGAGTCATTCCTCCCTGGGTAGCAGTTAACTGTGAGACCAAACTGTCTGAAATTATATCAACCCAATTAAAAATGGTACCATTCATAGCTATATCGAATATTACTAGCACCCATCTGAGCTTAAAAATATTGCCATTTGGCATGCCGAAGATCCGACTCAACATCAGAACGATGAGTGTATAAGGAGTCTTTAGGAGATTGCTCTCATACTCATTATTTTTCCTTTTCCTTATTTGTCTATCAACTATCATCATTTTCCTCATAGATTCCAATCGGTCCATAGTGTGTTCTGCTATCCATTCATTATCTAACCAAGCTCTAGCCTGGGGCAATCTGTAGGTAACCGTGATATGTTCAGGAGAAAAAGATGCTAGGTTCATTCCATTCTTATCATTTATAAACCTGGTGTTGGTCTTGACATGAGGGATCAGTCATCCAAGCACTTCAGAAAATGGGAATAACTTAGGACAAGTTACTGCCTTATGGAGACAGAATCTTCTAATATTTGCATATACCATAGCATCCTCTAGTTTTCAGAGTTGTCTTGATCTTTGATGAATCTATATAAGTCACCCCACTGAAACTCTGGGGCAGAGCTTCCAGGGAGGACATTAGTGGTAGTTTGTGTATCAGTGAACATGGTTTCAAGTGAGATATCCAGCAAGATCTCAATGTCTGAATCTGACTCAACCTTTTGCGCAGCCTTCTTCCTTGCAGATTTTCTATGCATGTCAAACCTGCGGTGAGCCGGGTAGTACAAATAAGGAGTATGTAGAAATTTAGTAATTATTGAAATGCAATGCTTCCTACAGATTGTAAAAGAAATCATGACAGGATTGGTTTTTAACTAAATTATTTTTAAGCATTAGCAAAATAACCATACAATTTCTAGAATGTGCAATTTTCACAATATGAAAATTGTTTTTTGAAAACTGATCAACTAATTCATAGATACAACTATCATTATGCCGTCGCGAACTTTTACAAAAGAATGCATTGTTAGGCATGTTGTTACTGGTATGGGCCAAAAGGCTTTCTTAACACATTCTAGGGAGGTTTTGGCTTTCAAACAATGTTGTCTATGGGTAGGGGTAGTGCAAACGTATTTCACACTAGCTCCACAGCTTACTAGTTACACGAGCATTATTGGTGACTATCGACCATGGGATAGAAAAAATGGGTTTTGCTTCATTCCTCTGTATAGGGAATTGGTCGTGCGAGGCACTATTGGCTTTATGGCTTGGGAGTGAATGGTTATATCATCAGGGGTGTGTTTCTTTCCACAAGTGCTGACTACAGGTATGGGCATTGGATGTGGTCTGTACAGTCTATGCGATCAAACCACGGCCGTCAAGCTGTAAATGAGAGTTTCCAGGTATTGCTTTCTTATCAAAGGGAATGCCGCATGGGGAAACCTACTTAAGACACCGAGTTAGCGATAATGGGAAGAGGCTCGGACATGTATGTGAGGAAATAGCCTTCCAGGCTGTGGTTCTCATAGGATGGCTCCTTGTCCTCATCGTTTCACATCAACAACCACTCAATGTGTATGGGTTTTCTTCGGCGCATATATATATATAGCAAAACGGATACCCAAAACAGATTATAATTCTAACTGAAAACCTTGGATAACACAAAGGGGAGGGGAAGAACACCTACCTGTCGGTTTCGCGGTATCTCCTGGTGGCTGGTGGATGTTCCGAGACGGGCGACAGTGCAGTTATAGGTTCAATATCGAACGGCGAGCTATGTTCTCCTTTGGCATTGGTAGAATGATTTTTTCATTTTTTTTAAATCCGTTCTATGCATTCATATAGGGGAAGCATTAATTTAACGTGATTTGATAGGTTGGCGAATTGATGAACATGGGGCTCGAGGTAGACAGGCACTTAAAACGGCACATGGCCATACTAATGACCCCACCAACTCCATAATTGCACATATGCCCAAATCCAATCTCTGTGCCAAAGCGGCGATTTTATAGTTAAGTTGTACGATGACGGGCTGCGCCAAGAGTTGAAATCGGGGCTACGTCCAAAGGTGAGGCGCAAGTGCGATAGCGGATTTTTTGGGGATAAGTTCTGCGGGCCAATGGAAGATTTAGTCACAACATTTGCGCCGATGAAAGATGCGCCAACGATTCAATGGGTTTTCGTGTCAGCATCCCTTTTAGGGTTAAATCCTGCACCAAAGCACCCAAACAAATAATGTTATCAATTGTGCCAAGGCGGCCGAGATAGGATTACGATATGTGCTAGAACGAGCTTCTCAAGTGCACTAAAGGTGGCCAGTTTAATTTTAGATTTTGCGTGACTTAGCAGATTTTTTAAGTTCAAAAAATGCACAAGAGAGACATATAAAATTTGAAAACGCGCCAACAAAAAATTGCGATTACTGCTGAAGCGGCGTAATTATGTCTAAAACTTGCACCGAAGGCAGCAGAGTTAAGACTAAAAAACGCGTCGAAGACTAAAGGTTTATGATTAGGATTTGCGCCAACAAGCGGAAGACTTATGGTCAAAATTTGTGCCAAAGGGTAAAGATGACTTTGCCTTAGAAAAAATTAATTGAGAAAAACTTTTGGGAAGCAAGTATTGAAGTTTACCAAGTTGGAGTAGGATAAGCTTCAAAGAAAAGAGAAACACTTGTTACAAAATTTGTAGAAGGAGGGGCCCCAACATGTTCAAAAAATTGGGGAAGGGTGTTGTAGCAACAACAATTGGCAATTTGCTGGTGAACACAAATCTTTGAAACTAAATCTCGTCATGATCAGAATGACCTTTAATTAGTAGCTTCAAGCATAACAAAATGCCCTTTAGTTAAACTTCCAAGAATGTAGTGATCTCTTAATCATATTGGTCTTTCGGGAAAAGGAGACTAAGACTTCTACTTCTTTCAAACTCTCTCAAGGCCGGGATATGGAGTTAATTTTTTTAGGATCTATCTTTATGGTGTTTTGACTAAAGGAGTACTGCAAAATATCGTAACAATGTATCACAGGAGCATTCGTTTGTTCCTCATTCCCATGCTATGTGCATCTCTTTTGGATATCTCTTAAATTGACAGCTTTAGCTGTTTGAGCCTTCCAGAAATAAATTGCTTAAAATTTCCAAATTTTGATCTAGGTTCTTCAATCCATAATGTCCTTTTGTGTGAGCGAGAGATTTTATTTGATTATCAAGATTCACGGACAGAGAAGAACCTCGGTTGGGCTGAATTACTCGATCAGCTTTATAAATTGAACATCTTGCTTCATCTCAGCCATGCTTTAATTGAGGCAAGAATTTCTAGAAATCAGACTCCTTGATATAATCTCTTTGGGATTTCATTGGTAGCATGGGATCATTATAAATGCTATACACCTATGAAGCATGCTTCCTTTCCATGGGTCCATAATAGTAAAAACCTTGAGACAGGCATCAATATTAAAGTGGGTGGAGCCTTAAGATAGTGAGACAGAAATACTACATCATTAGCCATTTAACTAGGGTTATTCTGACCAGACAGGAAAAAGATCTCTACATTCCTAAAGGCTGATCAGTGAAGGCAGAGTCATGGAACTATATTTTCTTTATATGTGAAATTCTATCTTTCAAGATTTTTTTCTCAGAGTTCTGCCTTTCAACCATGCCAAGAGCCGAGGTGGGATTTATTAAGTGAAGTAGAGAAAAGAGAAAAGACAACTAGGAGAGAAAACTATCTAAAACAGACCAAACTACTTGAGCTGTTCATAACAAACAAACAAAAGAAACAAAGAAATGAACAGAAAACAAAAGAAGCAAAGAAACTGTTTATTTATGTACAGAAAACCTCAACGAGACTATGCAAAGTATTGTTTCAAGGCGAGGCCATTGAGGGGAAGGGTTACTTCCTCTCCATGGAGATCTTTTAGCTTGTAAGTGGATGGGCCAAGTTTTTTGGAAATTAGATACGGGCCGACCCATAGATGTTGGAAATTTGTATGCATTCCCTTTCCTTCGTGTGGATGATCCCATTTCAGAACTAGGTCACCTACTTCGAAATTTATTTTACCGGACTTCCTTTTATCAAACCATCTTTTCACTATGTCCTGGTGTTGGTGGAACCGGTCTTTGGATTTCTGTCGAGATTCTTCGAGTTTCAGTAAAGTGCCAATTCTAGACTGTAGCAGTTGACTACTGGTACCTCGAGAGGTTTGGTCCAATTGCAAAGATGGAAGTAAGATGTTGGGGGGGAGGATGGCTTCTTTTCCATAGACAAGGGTGTAAGGGGAAACCCCTAATGCATTCTTCGGAGTAACCTTATCTACCCATAAGGAATTTGGGAGGGCTATATGCCAACTTCGTTGTCTTTTTTAGAATTCGGATGAGGTTCTTGTTTGAATATTCATCTAATCCATTTCCCTGGGGGTAGTAATTGGCTAAGTAGTGCAATTTAATTCCCCTTTCATAAACAAATTCATTCATTTTTAAATATGGGAAATAAGTGGCATTATCAAATACTAGGGAAATTGGAACCCCAAACCTGGTTATGATGTTCTCCTTCAGGAAACTGATGACTACATCTTCATTGATCTTATGCAATGAGGCAGCCTCTGTCCATCTGGTGAAATAGTCTGTGGCTGTCAAGATGTATTGGTGCTGCAGAGAAGAATTCGATTTTATCTCTCCAATGACAGCTATACCCCACTGTTTGAAAGGCTCTGAGATGATAACTGGCTGCAAGGGTCATGCTGCCTTAGGTAATTTCCCAGCGCTCCTTTGGCACACATCACAATTCCGTGCATAGGTATGAGCATCCTAGAACAAATTGGGCCAGTAATATCCAACTCTCAGTATTTTGTGAGTTGTTGTCTCCCCTGAATAATGTCCACCAGCAGGGCCATCGTGTAACTCTTTGATGACTTTACTTGCATCTTCCTTCTCTAAACATCTGAGAAAGACTCCATCATAATTTTTTCTGAAAAGTATTCCGTTAATGATCTAATAGGTTGCTGACTTCAAACAGAGTGCCCTTCTTTGCTTAGAACTCCAATGTTCTGGTAGGTATCCTTGTTGCAATTAATGCACTAAATCCCTATACCATGATTAAGGAGCTGTGAAAATGGGACATACTTCAACTGAATTCAGTTTGGCTTCATTTTTCCAATCTTGTTTTTCATCAATTGGATGTTCAGTAAGCAATTTACATAGGCCTTGTCCTTTAATGTTGGTGGCCGGTTTAAATTCCAAATCATATTCTTGAAGAGCTATAACCCAATTTCCCCTTCTTTCTCCCAACTCCTTTTGAACGAAAAGGGATCTAACAGCTGGGTGGGGAACTATAACTTTAGTTCTGTTCTTAAGAATATATGGTATGAACTACTTTACTGCTTTGAATACAGCATATGCTTTTTGTCGACAACAGGATAGTTCAGTTCAGCACCTTACAGACCAGTTCTCATAAAAGAGATTGGGTATTCATCTCCTAATTCTACCTTTTACGTGAGCACAGCTGCGAGAGAGTTATCTAAAGCAAAAGTATATAAGATAAAATCCTTGTCAAAATATGGGCTTCTTAAGAAAGGAGCATTAGCTATGGTTGTTTTAATATCTCTAAATGCATCCTTTTCTAAGTCTGTCCATTTGAACTGTATGCTCTGCTTGACCATTTGCTGCAAATGTTTAACAGTATGAGCAAAATCAAGGACAAATCTTCGAACAAAATTGATAGTGCCCATAAATGACTGCATAGATTTTTTGTTATGGGGCATGGGAATTTTACTGATAACCTGCACTCTCTCTTGATCTATTGAAATTCCTTTTTTCGAAATGATATGACCCAGAAGTTTACCTTCAATAACAGCAAACACACTTTTCTTGGGGTTCAAAGAGATACCATATTTTCGGCAGCAATCGAAAATCTGTTTTAAATGAACAACATGGTCTTCTCTTTTCTTTGAAAAAATTGTCACATCATCTAGATAGACCACAACACAATGACCACCCAATCCTCAAAAGTCGATGTCCATCACTCGTTGGAACGTGGCTCCAGTGTTTATTAAGCCGAACGGCATTCTTCAGTATGCGAATGTTCCCCACTTAGTGCATAAAGTAGTTTTAAGACAGTCTTCTTCAGCTACTAATACTTGATTGTAACCTGAGAAACCATCCAATAGGGAGAAGAGTTCTGATCCTGATACCATCTGGAGAATTTGTTCCATTGAAGGGATGGGATAGTTATCTTTATCAGAAGCTCTATTCAGATTTCGGAAGTCAACACATAGTCTTATCTCTCCTGATTTCTTTCTCACAGGGACTAGGTTAGCAACCCATTCAGAGTGCCGGACTTTAAAAATTATCTTAGCATCTATTAACTTTTTCAACTCCTTCTGAATCAAAGGTTCGAGAGTAGGGTGCATTCTCCTCAATTACTGCTGAAATTGCTTGGCGCCTGCCTTCATTGGTATGACATGCTGAAGTTTTTATCCCATGAGGTTTTACTTCTTTTCCTCGGTTCATATGGACAAATAAAATTTCTGTTTGTAATGAGGTGACTTGAGCCTTTGTTGCCAAGGCCTCCCACTTATCTTTCATGAGTTGTACTAAGTTCTGGTTAAGGGGGGGTGTTAGAACAGTAATCCACATTTAGTACCATAATCCATAAATTTTTATTGCTTATGTGCTTAATTAAACCATAGTTTGGACTAAGTGACTATAGTTGGTCAAATACCCACTTTTGAGAGTGTTCACACCCACTTCCAAGCAAACCAGTTCACCCAGCCTCCTGTTTTGTCCACAAGTGCGCCCTCATTAATTGATGGAGCGCCCTCTCTCCTTGATTTGGGGAATTTCAGTTGACTAGGGGCGCTAGGGTGGATTTTGCCCATTTTTGGCTAGATTTGGAGCATTTAATGCTCCCTTGGTCCCCCCAAACTCCTCTACTTGCTCACCCACGCCTGCCTTGGCCTCATTAATGACCCAGCATGCTTCAGCCACCTCCACACCAGAATTCGTGACTGTTTGGGATGATTGGGATTGAGTTGGACCCACCTAGGGGGGATTGAGGCCCATTTGGCAATTTTGACTTGTACACTCAGCTTGAGCTCACTAATGCTCTCCAATTTCTCATGGATGTAATAAAAACCTGTTACTAACATTTTTACATGTTAGACAGTCAGTTAATGAAAATATTCAGCTTACATTGTGTGTAAAATTATCTCCTTTTTCAAGTTTTTCCACTGTTTTTGCAAATTAATTCAATTTTGTGAGGTTCTCCATAGCTCCTAGATCTTCTGTGATCAAAATACTCACATGGTATCAGAGCCATCGTGGAGTTAGTGAGTTGCAGGTCAATATTGAGCATTGAACTGCATTCTAGAGAGGATTTCCAGATAAAAATTGAGTGTTTTTTGCAGGTGTTTCAGTAGTTTTCTCACCATTAACGCAGCAGTCATGGAAGCAAACCAAATGTTGCTCACACCTTTCAATTTTTTCGATTGGAAGGCTGAGATGGTTATCAAGCTAAGATCTAAGGGTCTCTATAGAGTAACCATGGGCACAGAAGTGGAGCCAAATTCTGCTGTGGAGAAAGCAAAGTACTACAATCGACTTGATGAAGCTTATGGATTGCTATGCCTGAGCATTTCAAGGGAACTCTTGTTTCATACAGACAGTTTGACAACCCCCAACGAAGTATGGGTGAAGCTAGAATCACTCTTTGGGAAAACTGATGAACTGAGAGGCCACCAGCTTGAAAACGAGCTCATTAGCTTGAGCCCAGCGCATTTTGAAACCATCCAGGAGTTCTTCACGAAGTTCAAGTCTCTAGTGCTTCAACTGCAACAATGTGGAATTGTTAAGAAGGAGGAACAACTGATTCTGTCCATCCTTTCGAAGCTAGGCCCAGAATTCTCTGTATTTGTTAGCACATTTCACTCAGCCAAAATGACCATTCGAAATTGGCAAATGCCATCACTAGCTACCTTCATGGAGTGTCTCACTCAGGAGCAGGACAAACTAGTGTAGATGGGCACCATAAAATCAAATGACCAAGCATTGGCAATGGGTGTTTCAAATGCCAACAAAGGCAAGCAGAAAGCCAAGAATTCGAAGCAGCAAGAGAAGAGGAAGTTTGACAAGACCAAGTCTGCAGATGGGGGTTCGAATCTGTCAAAGGAGAAGGACAAGAAGGGAAAAGAAAAGACCAAATGCACCTATTGTCATAGGGGATGGCATCCAGAGAGCTCATGCATGAAGAAAACCATTGATTCAATGGCGCAGCTGCTGGAGAAGAACAACATCCCAGTCCCTGAGGGCGCAAGGAAGAAAGAGAGCACCTCAAAACCTGACAATAAGGAGAAGTGTCATGCTTTGGTAGCAGGTATTTCAAATCCCTCATCCTTTATCATTGATTCAGGAGCTTCCAGACATATGGTTTCATCCAGAGAACTCTTCTCGTCTATGCATTCGAATGGTGGCCCAACAGTTCGAATGGGAGATGATTCAGAAATCCAGACCAAGGGAATTGGTAGGATTGACATGGAGCATGGCTATTTCAGTGATGTGCTCTATGTACCTTCATTGGCTGCAAATTTGCTATCAGTTTATCAAATGACCCATACAGGAGAAGCCAAGAGAGTAACATTTACTCCAGATTTGGTAGAAATCTCAGAAATTTCTTCAAATCAAGTTGTGGCTGTAGGGTATGCTAATCATGATGAGAGAATGTACAAGTTCTCCAATTTCATTCCACACTCTAGTGACCATGCTCTTGTCTCTCATGCCAACGAGACCTCCAAGTTGTGGCATGAAAGATTTGGCCACATGAACTACAAATATCTCCAGACATTGCACAAGGACGAGATGGTGGAAGGGCTTCCAGAAATCAGATCTTCAAATGGTGCATGCATTGGGTGTGTAGTTGGAAAGCATCCTGAGCGCAGCTATGAGAAGGGAATGGCAAGGAGAGCCACTCAACCACTTGGATTGGTACATTCAGACCTCATTGGTCCTCTTCCCACTCCATCATATGGTGGATCAAGGTATGTACTTACATTCATAGATGACTACTCTCGATTTTGCTGGGTTTACTTCCTTAAATTGAAGTCAGAAGTGTTTGAGAAATTGAAGATTTGGAAAGCCCTAGTGGAGAATCATAGTGGTCATAAGATAAAGATCCTTAGGACTGATAATGGAAAGGAATATGTGAATAATAACATTCAGCATCTTTGTGATGAATGTGGCATCCAAACGCAACATTCAATCCCCTATACACCTCAGCAAAATGGTGTGGCAGAGAGGAAAAATAGATCTCTCAAAGAGATGGCCACTTGCATGATTGAAGCTAGGGATCTAATCCCTAAGCTATGGGCTGAAGCCATCAATTGTGCTGCTCATATTCAGAACAGAGCCTTTCACAAATCAGTCAAAGGAAAAACCCCCTATGAGGCATGGTTTGGCCAAAAACCAAATGTGTCAAATTTCAGGATTTTTGGGTCTAGAGCATGGGCTCGAATTCCATCAGAAAAGAGGAAGGCTTTGGAGCCACAGAGCAGAGAATGTATCATGGTTGGATATGGTGAGGACAAAAAGGGCTACAAGCTCTTTGACACATCCACACTCAAAACTTTCATTGAGAGAAGTGTGCAATTCGAAGAAGAACCAATTCCAGATTTTGAGCTTGCACCGGGGGAAAGCTCCTCTCCTCCACACCTTAATGAAATTAGTGATGATTCCACTTCTGATTTTTCTGATATTGCTGAAGATGACATTGTTGTACATGAGTCACCATCAAGGCCCAAGTGGGCTGAAAAAATCATACAAGCTGCAGGTGAATTGGCAGGCAATCCCCAAGAGCCTAGGAAGACAAGATCTCAAACAATCAATGCTTCCTTTGCAAATGAAAGTGAACTTGCTGATCACTGTTATATGATGATTGGATCTGATCCAACATCATATCAGGAAGCTCATCATGATCCAAGGTGGAGAGCAGCAATGCAAGAAGAATTCCAATCTCTCCAAGAGAACAAAACATGGGATTTGGTGCCTCTTCCTCCCAAGAGGAAACTTGTGCAATGTAAGTGGATTTTCCGAACCAAACCTGTTGCTGATGGTTCTGATCTGAAGTACAAGGATAGGTTAGTGGATAAGGGCTACTCTCAAATCCATGGTGTGGATTATACAGAGACCTTTGCACCGGTTGCAAAGATGGACTCAATTAGACTAGCTCTAGCCATGGCAGCTAGTAAAGGTTGGGAAGTTCACCACATGGATGTCAAAAGTGCATTCTTGCATGGTGAGCTACAGGAAGAAATATATATGCAGCAACCTGAAGGATTCCAAGAGGATCCCACACTTGTATGCAGGTTGAAGAAGTCACTCTATGGACTCAAGCAAGCCCCCAGGGCTTGGTATGCCAAAATGGATGCTTTTTTGCTCTCAATTGGTTTATGTCGATGCAAGTCTGATACAAATGTTTATTTGCAGCAATGTGATGATAATTTGCAGGTCATTGTACTGTATGTTGATGATCTCTTAATTACAGGGAGCTGCAACAAACAAATTGGCTCAATTAAAGCTTCTTTGCACTGTGAATTTGCCATGAGCGACCTAGGATTGCTAAGGCAATTTTTGGGTTTGGAAATTGAGCAATCTGAGAGAGGTATATTGCTGAGTCAACCTAAGTATGCTTTAGACCTGTTATTCAAGTTTAAAATGGCTGAATGTAAGGCAGCCAAGTGCCCATTCCTTTCAGGCATAAAACTAGGTGAATTTGAAGACTCTCCATTGGTGGATTGCACACTCTACAGGCAGCTAGTCGGAAGTTTGTTGTACCTTACACATACAAGAACTGATTTGTCTTATGCTGTAAGTGCTGTAGCAAGGTATATGCAGCAGCCACATGAGATTCATTGGAAGGCAGCCAAAAGGATCCTTCAATATGTCCAAGGAACAAAGAGCTTTGGGGTACACTATGCAGCTGGTTCTTCACTTCAACTAGCTGGATTTTCTGATTCCGATTGGGCGGGAGATCCCATCAATAGAAAGTCCACTTCAGGTTTTGTGTTTATGTTTGCTGAAGGTCCCATTTGCTGGTCAAGTAAGAAACAGCATACCATTTCTCTTTCATCAGCAGAGGCCGAGTACAGGGCAGCAGTGAACGCAGCCACACAGTGTGTTTGGTTGCAAGGCATTCTTCGGGAGTTTGGTGTTGCTATTGATTCTCCAACCAATATTTGGGTGTATAATCAAAGTGCCATCAATATATCTACTGATCCAGTACATAGGCAAAGAACAAAGCACATTGAAATCCACATGCATTACATTCGGGGCTTGGTGCATGACAGGGTGATTTCATTGCAGTATTGCCCATCCACCGAGCAAACTGCGGATATTTTCACCAAGTGCTTTACTGAGAAGACCTTCACTCACTTGAGAGCTTTGCTTGGAGTGAGTGATGGATGGTGATTGCTGCAATTTAATTGCAGTTTCAGCCCCATGTCCATTTTAGAGGGAAGTTTTTATCCCATGAGGTTTTACTTCTTTTCCTCGGTTCATATGGACAAATAAAATTTATGTTTGTAATGAGGTGACTTGAGCCTTTGTTGCCAAGGACTCCCACTTATCTTTCATGAGTTGTACTAAGTTCTGGTTAAGGGGGGGTGTTAGAACAGTAATCCACACTTAGTACCATAATCCATAAATTTTTATTGCTCATGTGCTTAATTAAACCATAGTTTGGACTAAGTGACTATAGTTGGTCGAATACCCACTTTTGAGAGTGTTCACACCCACTTCCAAGCAAACCAGTTCACCCAGCCTCCTGTTTTGTCCACAAGTGCGCCCTCATTAATTGCTGGAGCGCCCTCTCTCCTTGATTTGGGGAATTTCAGTTGACTAGGGGCGTAGGGTGGATTTTGCCCATTTTTGGCTAGATTTGGAGCATTTAATGCTCCCTTGGTCCCCCCAAACTCCTCTACTTGCTCACCCACACCTGCCTTGGCCTCATTAATGACCCAACATGCTTCATCCACCTCCACACCAGAATTCGTGACTGTTTGGGATGATTGGGATTGAGTTGGACCCACCTAGGGGGGATTGAGGCCCATTTGGCAATTTTGACTTGTACACTCAGCTTGAGCTCACTAATGCTCTCGAATTTCTCATGGATGTAATAAAAACCTGTTACTAACATTTTTACATGTTAGACAGTCAATTAATGAAAATATTCAGCTTACATTGTGTGTAAAACTATCTCCTTTTTCAAGTTTTTCCACTGTTTTTGCAAATTAATTCGATTTTGTGAGGTTCTCCATAGCTCCTAGATCTTCTGTGATCAAAATACTCACAAGATTTTATATTGAAAGCATCAAAATGCGTAATTAAATCCCATACCTCATCCTGATAACCTTTCAAATGTGGTGAAAGATAGTGAATGGTATCTCTCACCTATCTTACAACTATATCCGAGTAACCAAAGACTTTCAGGTATTTAACATTTAAACCGATGGATTTTTTCAATCCGTGAACCAAAGCTTCATATTCAACAGTATTGTTAGTACAATCGAATTCTAATCTACAAGACAAGAAGTACTTATTACTTTCAGGGTCCATTAGAACACAACCAGCTCTAGATCCTTCCAGAGTTTTGGAACCATCAAAGTATAAAATCCAAAAAACATTCTTTGGTCTAACTAAGTTAGTATCTTTATGATCTACGTCAGTAACTAGGCTAACTATGTTACAACCAATATCACAAGTCCGAGAAAAATGAAGGAGATTGGATTATTCATCTGATTCATGGCTAAAATTTTCAAAATGATAGTTACCCGACTCAGTTTCTAAGAAATAATTCCCCAAAACTAAAGATAAAAAGGTTACAACTTCATTTTTTTCTTCCAGTTGAGTTACATTTTGTTTCATCTGCGGTTCCCTCAAAACTTTAATCTGATTTTTCCTATTCTGATATGGCAACCATAAATGGGACCAATCAGTTGCAAAGTAGCCATTTAATTTCGTAGACCAGTCTCTGCTTAGGATCAAACCATAGGCTTCAGGAATATCAACTACCATTATATCAATAAACTGACATACTCTAGAATCTGTGGACAACCTAATAAGAACATCTTTCATTTCACCGATAACTTTAATAATGGTCCTATCTAACTGGATAATCTGAGCAGGAGACGGAATTGGTTTCCCGTTAATCCTTTTACAGATTGACAGTGGCATGACATTGGAAGATGCTCCAGAATCTACCAAACAGTTATGCACATTGTGATTGAAAATTTCGAACATTAAAAGGAAAGGAAATGTTTGGGATTTAGACTTCCTGCCAATACTGGCTTCATTAATTTGAGGATCCTACTAAGCATCTGCTAACGAAGTGCTGGATGGGGGTTCAAGAGCTTGAAAAAGTTTATGTCGTTGCTGAGGTAAACTACACATGTCAAATATGGAAATGCTTGCTTTTACTTTCTTGATATCTTCAATTATATCATATCCCATGTCACATTCCTTTACAACTTTCAATTGGTTGTCTGCCTTGTTTAAAGTGGCTTTTGGTTGTTGATTTGTCACTGGGTTTGGTTGTTTGGTAGGTGTTTGGTTAGATTTTGGCTGTGGTGGAATAACCGTGATGTGCCTTTTAGGTGCATCTTTCGGAACTTTAGGTTTCTGCGCGGTCGAGCTTGGGTTAGTAATTAGACCTTTGCTACGTGTAGTAACATTGACCGCTGAAGCTTGGCTTTCTTGGGATCATACCCCATTAATTCAGTCAGAGGTATCCAGTCCCATAAGACCATGATAGTATCTGGGACAGGCTCCTCTAATTGAAGGGTTTGTTCTTCTGGAGGACTGTCTTGATCTGGAATCTGTGAGTCCAACATTTGGTTCATTACCAGGCTCATAGAATTTATCCATTGTGGACATCTTTTTTCAGAATGTGGTTCTTGATGAAAGGTACAAAAGCGTTCCATTCCTATTTCGTTTAAATTTAAAAAAGGGGAATTGTTTGTAGGAGGATGAGGCTGATCATTTTCCTCTCTTTTCTTGCAGAATGGTTTAAAAGGTTTCCTAGATGTACTAGCTGCCTTATCCTTTTCAAGATCTACAATTTTATTGGACAATTTATGCATCATTTTAACCACGTTTTCCATATCTGCTGATGGCTCTTCTTTATTCCTAGTTAGCAGCAGGGTTTTCCTATTAGTTGTTGGATTTGTTTCTGCATCAAGGGCGTGTTTAGCAATGTTGTCTGCTTCTTCTTCTACCTTCCTAGCTTCTTCGAAATTTTCTATTAAGGTAGTCTTCTTAGTTCTTTTGACGAACATTGCTATGGGGCCTTCAAGTGCCGTTGTGTAATATTCAACTAAAGATTCTTCTGCAGGTTTGGTTGCTTCACTGAAATTATTTAAAAGCGTAGTGAACCTTTGGTTGAAGTCTTGAACCTTTTCTTTCTTCTCCATTATCGTGGACAATAACTCTTTCATGAGCGTAGCTACAGTTTTTTGATTCCCGTATATTTTTAAGAAACGTTTTTCAAATTCTTCCCAATTGGAAATCGAGCTGGCTTGTAAGCTAAAATACCAGGAAGATACCTTTGGTTCAAATGTGTAGGGAAAGAGCCTACATACTACATCTTCATGTTGCACATTTAAAAGATTCAGAGCTAAATAAAAACTTTGAAGATGATCTTCAGTACATATGCCTTTACCTGGGTCGCATTTAGGCAAAACTTTCTCTG
Source organism: Larix kaempferi (assembly GCA_027924585.1). Lineage (NCBI taxonomy): Eukaryota > Viridiplantae > Streptophyta > Pinopsida > Pinales > Pinaceae > Larix > Larix kaempferi. The sequence continues at coordinate 1,402,543 of BSBM01000403.1, forward strand.
GATTTTTTAGCAAATTGTGAAATGGTCCAGTCAAGTTTAATGCTCCTCTAGCTCTCCATGCGAGTATAGCCATGGCTCCACGTGGAGAATTAGGAGGATAATCATGTGGGGTGCGAGGTGGAGAATTCTTTGGAGTGAAAAGCTCTTCAAGATTTTATGGATATTAAAAATCGATTTCTTTTAGAGGTTGTGTGATCTCCTCCAAAGATAAATATACCAGTTCTTCAAAGTTCTACACAAGAATTGAATCACGCATATACTGTCTTTCTCTTCTAGGAGCTCTTCTTCTAGGTAGAAAGGGATTTGCATTTAAACCGCTGAGTTGCTTGACATAAGCCTAGGTATGTCTCCTTAGGTCAGCTACTTTTGCAAAAGGTATAGCATATAGCATTTCTTGTTGTTCAGATTCAGAAATTGAGGTTTTCTTGATTTGTTACTTCAAGATTGTCTGGGATTGTTGTTTCAAGCGGGTTTCCAATAATATCTCTTCCAAAGGAAGAATATCCTCTATCAGCCATGCATTGGTGGCCCTCCTTCTAACACCAAAAAACTGTTGATGCCTCGGAAATCGTAGCATCAATCAGAAAAGGGATTCTCCCCGGTGAGCAAGCACAATTAGATCGCTCACCGTTTGGTGTGGAGAATCCATCCGATTAACGGTTCCGACTACCGTAAATTTTAAAGATTCTTGTTCTTTACACCGGTCACGTCCCGATCCACCGTATATGTGTTTTATTTTAAAGATGAAATGCAAGTTCCCTAAGCTAAATGCAAGTAGCTAATCTAAAACTGTATAAGCAAATTTAGCCTATCCTTGAAAGGATCAAATCAAAAGAGATGATTAATATACTGAAAGAAACACCTAAAGATTATACAGATAGCCATTTAATCATAAAAATGTACTTACAGCAAAATATGAAAGATATTAAAGATAGATTTAATTCACTTAATACATTCCATTACTCATTTGAGATGAACATATTTGCACAGGAAAATGTAAGAGCATCCATCACATACAAACAATTCATGATAGTAAAGCGTGATCTCACAGCAATATGTAGATGATACAGGAATAATCCAGCACACATTTGACACATTTCCTAGGCAAAAACGCCTTCTCCCGGGCTTTCATTAGGCAAAATCAAGTTCTTGGACCAAGTAGCAAAATAATTCACGTACAAGGAAGAAACTTCATTCACCTGCCAAAAGTCCTTCTTCCCTCCTCTGTGCATCTATATATATCTTTACAAAATTCTCCTTGAGCTGACAAGTGTACCCTAAAGTTATCTAACCTTCTAATTTGTCATTTAGTGTGTAACTAAAAAATTGAATGATTTGTAGGGAATTTCTTACAAAAGACAAAATAAAGGACAGTTGTCTCTTAATGTATTTACATATGAAAACTTTCCAGCTCATTTTCCTAAAGTATAATAAGACAAATTAAGGCCCAGTTGTCTCTGCTGATTCATTGGGCTGGTCCTCCCCTATCAACTCGCTTTCTTTAACAGGCTCACCTTCTCCAACAGGCTCACTTGCTCCAACAGGCTCGCTTGATGGTGTCGATTTATCCTCCTGCTCAATATAGCTTGCCCACTGTCCAATTTCTCTCTTAATGGTTTTCCCTCTCAATGAGATTGTCACATTCCATGCTATCTTATGTTTGCGCAAATCTGATTTGATAGTTGTTGTCCCTGTTACAGTAATTTGTGCACAGATTTCTAGAAAGTGAGTTTGGACAGCAATCTGCCCAATGAATTGATGAAGGTCTTCTGGGGCTATAGCTTCTATCTTCTTTAAATAATCCAATTCTGCATTCAGATTATCTTCCAACTCCTTCATGCGTTGGTCTCTCTCAGGAAATTCATAAATACTCTATGGTAGAGGCATCTGACATGTCTCATGAGCTTCTCGGATCTTGGAATAGATAACATAGCACTTTTTTATTGTCTTCTGGATTTCAATACTTAATCTGTCACCACAATCTCTACAAAATTCCAAGACTCCTATATCCATATCTAGCTCCTCATCGGTTAAAACACGCAGATTTCGGGGAAAATTTGACTTTCCTTTTCTCCATTCCGACTGCTCCTTAATCTGGACCGCATATTGAGCAAACTTGTCTTTAATCCGAAGTGCTTCAATCTCAATGCTTGTCATCTTTGCGATTATTTCCTTCATCTCGCAAATTTCCTTAGAGATCGATACCAGCAATTGATGTATTCTCTCTTGCATGTCGCAGGCTTTCTTACAAAAGGTGGACAGATCCTGCTTTTCTTCTGCTATTTCCTTGAGTTGTTTCAATAACTCTTCATGTTCTTGTGTTAATCTTTCAAATTGAGTTTTGAAGATATGAGTCTGTTAAGCGCTGCTGGCCTCGAGTTTCTCTAACTCTGATATTCGAGTCTTTAAGTTCTTTTTCTCGTCTTCTGAAATGGCTAGCTGCATCTCTAGTGAATTCTTCTCATTTTCAAGTTGTAGAGCTCCCGAAGTTATCCTTAACTTCTCTTCTGTGAGTTCCTTGTATTTCTTCTTCAATTCATTTGCTTCTAGCACCTCTTTCCTTCTATCAACTTTTAATTTGAAGCATTTCTCCCGATAATGTTTTACCTCTTCTATTAACCTATCAGTATTGGCTTTACTCACCTTGGCTGAAGCTACAGTGCATCCTACTTGGAATGAAGCACCAATGTCATTCCCTTGGACTATTGTGGTCCTGGATACTCTGAATTCATATAAGTTGTCCCCAATTTCCATTTTCCTTACTCTTCTATCAATAATAGCCTTTTTCATTCGTGAAAATAGACGGAATCCAGGTTGACCACTTGGCGCTACTTTCTAGGGTTGTATGGGGTCAATGCCAATTCCTTAGTAGAAATAGCCCCTGGTTGATCTATCTTTGGCGTAGCTAATTCCATGGCCTGTGGGCTGGGCGGGCTTTGTTCGGGAGTTCTCTCAGCCTTCTCCTTTTCTTGTCTTTCAGTTAGTGCTACTAATTCTGCTTGTAATTTTTCTTCTTCCTCCAACAAGAGCCTCCCTTCTTCTTCTTCTTCTTGCAATTTGGTAGCCTGTTCTTGGAGGATTCTATCTTCCTCTTCTCTCTATGTCCTAGCGGCTTCTTCTTGTAAATCCTTTTCCTCCTGCTCCCTATAGATCCTAGCAGCTTCTTCCTGTTGCTGCAATTGAATAGCCTACTACTGTTGAATTCATGCCGCCCCTTCTTGTTGAAACTTAGCAGCTTGTTCATTTTGAAACCTTTCTGCTTCCTGATCTTGCTGTTGTTTGATAGTGTGTTCTTGTAGTATCTTGTCATTTTCTTCTTGTTCCATTCCTATTGGATCTCCTGATTGGGACACTGATGCCTCCTGCTCCTTTTGGATGAGGTCGACAGGTTTGGGATTTGAACTTTTCCTGCTTTTCTTTTGGGTAACGCTTTCCTAGCGCGGTCAAGTTGGGGGCACTTCTGAAGAACGATTCATTTAGGTCCATGGCATGAGCATATTCAAAGGAATTTTTGACATCTATGCAATGTTGAGCAACCCTGCCGCAGGGGTCATGCCTTCTAAAAGGTACCGTACCGAAACAAAAGACCTCTAGGCCTTGAGCAAAGTTTTCACCATCTCTTGCTCTTTGGAGGCTGTATGCACCGATAGTAAAGGGCCTTGGCGGGTACATACTCTTTTTCTGTCCGAAAGGATCTTGCTGATTGCACCAGTACCGAAGAGTTTCCTTATAGCCTCCTTGTGCATCACAAAATCAATAACATATTGAGGGAGTAAAAAGGGAGCTTGAGTTCCTCCACTCATCCGGATATAAGTGCCTTCGGCAGAGTAGTAATAATCTCCAAATGCTTCAATAATGGGCATGGAGTTCTCACACATGCAATTTGGTTCCTCTACAAAAATAAGTTGATATAAAGGCATGATGAATTTCTCGCAAACCTGCTTGTAATAGCTCCCGTACTTACTTGCCCATGTGAGTTGATAGGCCATGAAGAGAGATGTTTCCTCCCTGTTCCATGAACAACCCAAGTCTGGCAAGGTGTGTTTTCTTAACAGGTAGTCTATCAAATATGAAGACATAAAGAAGTCTGCCTTCTTCTGAGTCATTCCTCACTGGGCAGCAGTTAACTGTGAGACCAAACTGTCTGAAATTATATCAGCCCAATTAAAAATTGTACCATTCATAGCTATATGGAATATTACTAGCACCCATTTGAGCTTAAAAATATTTCCATTTGGCATGCCGAAGATCTGACTCAACATCATAACGATGAGTCTATAAGGAGTCTTTAGGAGGTTGCTCTCATACTCATTATTTTGCCTTTTCCTTATCTATCTGTCAACTATCATCATTTTCCTCGCGGATTCCAACGGGTCCATAGCGTGTTCTGCTATCCATTCATTATCTAACCAAGCTCTGGCCTGGGGAAATCTGTAGGTAGCCGTGATATGTTCAGGAGCAAAATATGCTAGGTTCATTCCATTCTTATCATTTATAAACCTAGTGTCATTCTTGACATGAGGGATCAGCCATCCAAGCACTTGAGAACATGGGAATAACTCAGCACGAGTTGCTGCCTTATGGAGACAGGATCTTCTGATATTTGCATATACCATAGCATCCTCTATGGGGTTTTGAGAGCTGTCTTGATCTCTGATGAATCTATATAAGTCACCCCACTAAAACTCTGGGGAAGAGATTCCTGGGGGAACATTAGTGGTAGCTTGTGTATCAGTGAACATGGTTTCAAGTGAGATATCCAGCAACATATCTACATCTGAATCTGACTCAACCTTTTGCACGGCTTTCTTCCTTGCATATTTTCTATGCATGTCAAACCTGCGGTGAGCTGGGTAGCACAAATAAGGAGTATGTAGAAATTTAGTAATTATTGAAATGCAATGCTTCCTACAGATTGTAAAAGAAATCATGACAGGATTGGATTGTAACTAAATGTTCTTTAAGCATTAGCAAAATAACCATAAAATTTCTAGAATGTGCAATTTTCACAATATGAAAGTTGTTTTTTGAAAATTGATCAACTAATTCATAGATACAGCTATCATTATGCTGTCGCGAACTTTTACAAAAGAATGCAGTGTTAGGCATGTTGTTACTATTACGGGCCAAAAGGCTTTCTTAACATGTTCTAAGGTGGTTTTGGCTTTCAAACAACGTTGTCTACGGGTAGGGGTAGTTCAGACGTATTTCACACTAGCTCCACAGCTTACTAGTTACACGAGCATTATTGGTGACTATCGACCATGAGATAGAAAACGCGGGTTTTGCTTCAGTCCTCCGTATAGGGAATTGGTCGTGCGAGGAACTATTGGCTTTATGGCTTGGGAGTGAATGGTTATATCGTTAGGGGTGTGTTTCTTTCCACAAGATCTGGCTACAGGTATGGGCATTGGATGTGGTCTGTACATTCTATGTGATCAAACCACGGTTGTCAAGTTGTAAATGAGAGTTTCCAGGTATCGCTTTCTTATCAAAGGGAATGCCGCATGGGGAAACCTACTTCAGACGTCGATTTAGCGATAATGGGAAGAGGCTTGGACATGTATGTGAGGAAATAGCCTTCTAGGATCTGGTTCGCATAGGATGGCTCAGTGTCCTCATCGTTTCACATCAACAACCACTCAATGTGTATGGGTTTTCTTCGATGCATATATATATAGAAAAACAGATACCCAAAACGGAGTATAATTCTAACTGAAAACCTTGGATAACACAAAGGGGAGGGGAAGAACACCTACCTGCCGGTTTCGCGGTATCTCCTGGTGGCTAGCGGATGTTCCGAGACGGGTTACAGTGCAGTTAGAGGTTCAATATCGAATGGTGAGCTATGTTCTCCTTTGGCATTGGTAGAATGATGTTTTCTTTTTTTTTAAATTCGTTCTATGCATTCATATAGGGGAAGCATTAATTTCACATGAGTTGATAGGTTGGCGAATTGATGAACACAGGGCTTGAGGCAGACGGGCACTTAAAATGGCACATGGCCATACTAATGACCCCACCAACTCTGTAATTGCACATATGCCCAAATCTAATCTCCGCACCAAAGTGTTAATTTTATAGTTAAGTTCTGCGATGACGGACTGGGCCAAGAGTTGAACTCGGGGCTATGTCCAAACGTGAGGTGCAAGTGCGATAGCGGATTTTTTGGGGATAAGTTCTGTACGCCGGCGAAAGATTTAGTCACAACATTTGTTCCCATGAAATATGCGCCAACGAGCCGAAAAAGATTCAAAGGGTTTTCGTTTCGGCGTCCCTTTTAGGATTAAATCCTGCGCCGAAGCGCCCAAACAAATAATGTTAGCAATTGCACCAAGGCGGTCAAGATAGGATTACGATCTGCACTAGAACGAGCGTCTCAAGTGCACTAAAGGCGACCGGTTTAATTTTAGATTTTGTGCGACTTAGTGGATTTTTTAAGTTCAAAAAATGCACAAGAGAGACATATAAAATTTGAAAATGCGCCAACAAAAAATTGTGATTACCGCTGAAGTGGCATAATTATGTCTAAAACTTGCACCGAAGGCGGCAGAGTTAAGACTAAAAAACAGGTCGAAGACTAAAGTTTTATGATTAGGATTTGCGCCAACAAGCAGAAGACTTATGGTCAAAATTTGCGCCGAAGGGTAAAGATTACTTTGCCTTAGAAAAAATTAATTGAAAAAAGATTTTGGGAAGCAAGTGTTGAAGTTTTCCAAGTTGGAGTAGGATAAGCTTCAAAGAAAAGAGAAACACGTGTTACAAAATGTGTGGAAGGAGGGGCCCCACCATGTTCAAAAAATTGGGGAAGGGTGTTGTAGCAACAACAACGTGGTAGATGGTCCTAAAAACTGTATGTTACCCGCTAGTGGATGGTTTCTCCACCTTCATGTTCAATAAAACATTATACACACATCTTGCAAATGGTTTAATTGCATGTTATGCACTAATTGATTGTTTCCCCACACACGTGCTACTCATTAAATTCGAAAAATAAAAAATAAAATTGAATTTTGAGCAGTTGTGGTAGTTCTCGATAACTTCCCCCATCAATTACAACCACCCTCCATTCAATGGCTTGTCCCTTTTTGCTATAAAACCAATGAAGATTGGCCATGAGAGGACCTTTTTGGACCTATTAGGAGAGTTATGTTGGAAGAATCCTGACTTTCTCCATTCCTTTGGCTATGTACATGAGATATCCCCTTTCATATTACACCTGGAGATTGTTTGAGCTTGTGGAGAAGAGAATCAAGGAGACCTAGATCAAGGTTTTGCGAGGTGCCAAAGAATTTACAAGGTATATTTGTACTTGTTGTTACTGGTTAATCAAGATAAGATATCTTTTCCTTCCCAGAATCATGTTTAATGCATTTTTAATGAAATGATTATACCTTTATATTGAGGTTGGATGTATATGGTTATATTTATGTTTACATATTTGTCTCAATTCATAGTTTTTTTATTATAGCCATAAGTTTTATAGGAAGGTATTGGTTCTGTTTTGCAGGTATTCAAGTCAAGAAATTGAAGGTTTGGAATCAGAGTTCAAGGGTTGTGAAGAGCTTGGATCAACCTACATAAACAAGGTACATATTTTTTATCATTTAGTTCAAATTTGATTATATCCAAACCCTATCTTGTTGTCTAAAAAGTCCCAGATGTCTGCTTCAATTAACTTAGTATGTTGGTGACCTCACCCCAGTCATAGGATATTTTTCCTTACAACAAGGTTAAAGAGGAAACAACAACTGGAGGTCCATTTAAGGAAGAACACACACTATTACATATGGGCGGATTGTTCCACGAAATATTTCCACGTTTTCAACATTCGTGGGTTAAAAAAATGAATTTTTAAATTTTTTTTTCAGGGCGGAAAAACCATGGCAATATCCACGATTTTAAAAGTTCCATGAACATTCGTCGATATAGGGATGAAATTTCTAGGTTTCAATTTTCGTTGCATTATAGATGAATGTCGAGCTATATATACTACATACTCTCACCATTGTTTACACATTTTCTATTCCTGCGACACATTGAGCTTGGATTTTGGACTTGCGGGGTGATTGTTTGAGCTTGGATATTCTACATAGCTTTGATTTTGAACTTGAAAGGTTAGTAATGTGTGATTTTTTGTCTATATTTTTATAAGGGTTAGAATTTAATATTGTTTAGTATTGAGGCTTAGGTCATGTTAACTTGCTTGTTTGCCTTTCTAATATTTTTTTCAAGAACTTGCTATCATTTTCATGCAACTTGCTATATTTTTTTCAAGAACTTGTTTTTTTGGCTTATAGGTCATGTTAACTTGTTTTTTTTGTCTTTCTACCCACAAAAGGTCATTATAAAACGGTTGTGGCAAGGAAATTCATGGAAATGTTATTTTAAGTCCAACATACTTCTAGCTTAGGAATTGCATCACCTTGTCAAATCTAGATTCTAGTTAAATATTTTAGGATAACATGTTGATTTTCATGGTAAATAACATTCATTCTAGTACTAAAGTCGTTTTTTTTAAATTAAATTAAGTGGTATTTTTCTTGCTTGTGATTAAGTTGATTTTTTTGTTTTCTTAATGTAATATTTTGTTGTTGCAATGTTCATGAAGATTGTAAAATTGTATAGTAAATTTAAATTGATTTTTTCATAATATATTTTATTATATAATTCATTTTAATAATAATATTTTTTTAATTTATAATTTAAGAATTTAAGAATTTGTATTTTCTTCTAAAAAAACATTATGAATTTATATATCAATTAATATACATATCATGCATTATTATTAAATTAATACAATATATCAATGTGAATCATATATCAACCACCTATAATCCAATACTCACACACTATGTCTTAACAAAAGCATTCTATGATTTAAAGAAACCATGTTCAATAAAGGAGACCCAATCACCGTAGGATTAGTTATTTAGTGTGACCATATAAGCAACGAATATGGAATTTTCAAGTTTAAGGTTTTTTTAACACATGTTTACCTTTTTTTTGTTTTGTTTTCATATATTTATAAGGATGTGTTTTAACAAGAATTAATATAATATTTAAATCAATGAAATTGCAATGCTAAAATTAATAGAGAAATTACTATATACCAATTTCAAAACAAAATTACAATTATTTTTAATTCATCATAGATCCATTTTAATTCTGGATTAGATTCTTTCATAAATATACTTATAATATCTGATGTAATTGACAAGTTATTGTTTGGTATGGTGTAGGTAAGACAATTACTTGTACCACTACAAGGATTTGTCACTATGAATGAAAATGCAAGGAAGCTTGCTCAGTTTAGAGCTGCATTAGAGGCGAGAGGAGATGGAAAATGTTATTGTCCTTGCTATGATTGCAGGGGCTTGCAAAATGGAAGACTTTTAATAACAACAGCTAAAAGACATTGTAGGGAGAAGGGGCACGGCGAAGGGGGTTATGAATATCGTCCCCTGGTAAGAGGTCATTATTCAATTTTTATTATATTCACTGTAATATTCATCATGTCATGAATTTCAGTAAAATGTCTTTTTTTTTACTATATGTTCTATACAGACTAATTTTTCTACGTTGTTTGTAAATTTATAGACAATGCCCCCAAAATGTCTCCCTCTAGAGAGTTATTTGCCAAGTACTAGCATAAATACTCATTCACAGCCTGACAAACTTCTACATCAGAATATTGAAGATGATCAAGTAGTTATTTCTGATGATATGGATGTAGATAACATTAGTGATACAAATCAGGAAGATGAGATACATAGATTGATCCAAGACACATTTGCTCCAATGGATGAGAACAACCAGGATGATAGTCATGATGTTGATCCTCTACTCGAGAAGTCACGTCAACCTCTTTATGAAGGCTCAAAAACAAATCTTCTATCTGCTATATTGTTGTTAGTGAACTTGAAGGTTTTGAATGGTTTATCAAACACCCGTCTGACACAGATACTAAGGTATGTAATTTTTTAATTATTTTTCTATATAGCATGTTCACAATATCTATAGAAAGGGTTGACTTTTTTCCTATATTGTTGCTATTGTCATCTAATTTGTAAATTTTTTATGCGATAATGATGATTAATATTGTTTTCATTGATTTATTCTTTTGAATTTTGTAGACTGTTAGGTGAGTTTCTATTACCAACTTCAAATATTTTACCACGCACATATCGAGAGATATATGTCATTATGAAAGCATTTGGAATGGAGTATCAAGCTATTGATGCATGTCCTAATGATTATATCATATACTATGGACAATATGCATTAGAAAATGAATGCCCGCAATGTCAAACAAGTAGGCATCGAACCGATAAAGTGACAAAAAAGATGCCTCAAAAAGTGCTTCGTTATATTCTGATAATTCCACGTTTGAAGTTATTATTCAGGTGTCAAAGTATAGCACGGTTTATGGATTTCCATGCAAAGAACAGAAGTCACAACGATGTTCTACGAATTCCTACAGATGGTTTTGCATTGAGGTACATCGAAGAAAAGTGGTCAATTTTTAAAGAAGATCCTCGTAATATTAAACTTTATTTGGAAGCTGATGGTGTCAATCCATTTGGAGAGCTTCGTTCTACCTACTCAGTGTGGCATGTTTTTGTTATAAACAATAACCTTCCTCCTTGGATGTCGATCAAGAGAGAGCACACGGTGTTGGCAATGATTGTTCCAGGTATTTAATTAATATGTAATTTTTTACTTGAAAGTATGATCACTAAATATTTCATTGATTTGTTTCGTGCATGATAATTATGTCTTTTATATATAACGACATATAGGTGCTAAATATAATTAATCATGTATGTTGGACCAATTAGGCAAGTACCAGGTTAAAGATATGAACGTATATCTCGAGCCTCTTATCGATGAGTTGTTGAAGTTATGGGTTAGCGTCACTATGTATGATATTTCTAGACCAATAAGGCAAAGACGATTTAAATTCCATGGAATACTTGCATTTACAATTCATGATGCTCCCGGGTTAACACATTTTTGTGGTATGCTGTTACTTTCTTTTGTTCCTTAATATTTTATTCATCTGTTGAATATAATATCATGCATTATTTTAAATTGTAATTCTAATTTGCTACACCAATTCATATATCTTGCAGGCATTCAAACAAAGGGTAAATTTGCATGTCCAGTTTGCGGTCCCAGGATAAATCTCGTCGTTCAAGGAGTTTAGCAAAGAAAGTGTTTGATGAGTATAGGCACTTTCTGCCTAAGAACCATAGTTATCGAACTACAGACAAAGAAAAAATTAATGGTAAAGAAGAGAATGGAAAAAAACCATGAAGAATGACACCTCATCTATGGAAGGTGGAATATAATAGAAATCATTAAGGTATGCCAATTTTTTTGTTGTATTGAATTATGTTCAGCACGATATGTTATACCTATATTGACTAATTAGTTTTAATTTGATTTTGTTGATGTTTCATGAATGTCGTTAAGGCACGAATGGGCTTCTATGAGGAATCAAAATTTACCCGATTCAATTTAGTAGGTTTCCATACTACGAGCACCTGCAAATAGTTCATTTGTTTGACACAATGCATATCGGAAATAACATAACAGAAATGTTATGGCGAATATTAGATGGAAGGACTAACAAAGAAAAAATTGGAAAGATTTGTAGTGACATCCAAGAAGCTAATCACGCATTGCAAAGTGTGATCGTTAATTCTAATGGTGATGGCCATCAACAAAATATTAATCTTCCTTGGTGCTTAACGGAGCAACAGAGCAATATTGTAAAAGAGGTCATAAAAAAAATCAGGTTTCCGACGGGTTTTTCGTCAAACATAAAGACTATCTTGACGAAAAAAGGTGATTTTTCTGGGGTTAAAACACATGATTGGCATACATTCATTAAGGTAATCATGAGTCTATAATATATTTTATTATTGATATGCTCTATTTTATTAATTTTATTCTCTTAATTTGAAATAAATATTAATAATTATGTGTTTTTTGATACAGTATGTTCTACCTTTATCTCTTCTAGACGACTTTGACAACAACATAAAACATATTATTTATGTTCTTGGAAAATACATGAGGTAACTAAGGTTTTACTTGGAAAATGTACTTGGTCTGTGGTTTGTAGCGGTACTTTTTGACATATTATGTTTTTCCCACGAATATTATATATGCCTTGATATATTGTTTTATTGCATCATTTGTAGGTGGATTTCATCAAAAGAAATCCATAAAGAAGATATAAGGCATTGGAAGAGAGAAATTCCCCAACTAATGTGTGAAATGAAACAGTATCTACCTCTAGCATTCTTCAATGCACAAGAACACTACCTCATACACCAAGTTGAGGAGATTGAATTATGTGTATCAGTACACACAAGGTCGATGTGGATGGTGGAGAGGCAGTTGAAGTCATTGAACAATTTTGTTAGACAAAGAGCACGTCCCGAGGGTTCTATGGTAGAAGGATATATGGTATATCAATGCATGGTGTACATTACTAAATATCTACCTAAATTAGCATAAAATATGAATGTCCCTCGCATTTGGCATCTCGACTCCATCAACAAATTTGAAGGGGAGGTCCTAATGGGGAGAGGTACATTGAGGACTGTGAAAGGTAATTATTATTATACGTCGTTGAAATAATATGTTACACATTTATTTTTTCCAATTTTATATTATCACACTGTTTTTTAACTCTTATTAATAATTATGCATTTTCAACTATATTACACTATGTGCCTTTAATGATATCTAATTAATGATATTGAATATTTGTTATTTTATCCTATAGTTGGTCGAGTGTGGGATGCTTTACATTTATACATTGCAAACAACCTTGATTGGATGGAGCATTGGATAAAAGATTGCGAAGAATTCTTCGGTAGGTTATCATGGGAAGGGTCAATAACATGATTAAAACAGCTCATCGTCTTCGACATCAAATTCCTGACCTTACAGAGCAAAGGGAAGCTGATTTAGCCTATGGTGTAAAAGATTAAAAGGTAAGTAAATTTTTTACCCACATTTTTTCTAGTTACTTCGATCCATTTTACCAATTACATTTCGTTTGTTTAAGTTTTCAATTATATTTACTAACTCCTACATGACCTTTATTAATTCACAATGTATTTTTAACTTGTTGTCAATGTTGAAGTTGAAACATCACAAGGCTATGTGGTGTAATGGTCGTAAATTTCATATCAACGAGTTGGATGATAACAAGAAAACCTCAGATTGTGGGATAACTGCATTGTTTAAGGTCAACAATGTTTCCTCTAGAAGTGATAGACATCCAGAAGAAACCAACAATAGGTACTATGGGCATTTGGAGGACATTATTGAGTGTGATTTTAATTCCTTTAAAATAGTTTTGTTTGAGGTGAAGTGGTACAGGCTACAGATGCATGAACGTGATCTTGAAAGAACTATTATTGAGCATGCTAATGGATTTACCATGGTTAATACAAGGGCATTTGAACCGGGTACAGAGCCTTATGCTCTTCCAAGTCAATTTGAGGAAGTGTACTACTCTGAGGTACCAAGTAAAGAAGGTTGGTCATACGTTTTTCGATACGATCCAAGAGGAAGACCGGTAAAGTATAATCATGTACTAGATGATGAAGATAATCACGAAGAAGAAGAAGATGATGATGATTCAGATCAGGCTGCAGTCGGTGTGTTAGATGAAGAAGTTGAAGAGGTTGATCATGCAAATGTAGCAGACGATGATCTCATTGACGATATGGATGACTATATTAGCGAAGATGACTTTGATGCTGATGATGATGTGAATGATCCTTTCATCAATATCTATTCAGAACCAGATCCTAATACAGATTTTGAGTTGGATGAAGAATAAGATGAATGATATTTAATTGTTGAGAAGTAGAGGTACGCAATGTTATAGGTTAAAGTAAATGCACTCACCATATGTTCATTTTGTTGATTAACTTGGTTATATTTGAAATATAGTTTTCTAATCTTATGTTCTACATGTGCAGTAGTGTGGGTGTTCCTGGAGGTTGTAGTGGTAATTTATATTCTACCTTGTCTTTGACTTGTGGTTAATGCGGTCATTTAACCTACTTCATTTTTTTTATACCACCTTGTTGAATTTTTGGTCTTATAGAGTACTTGACTTTGATCACCTGTGATCAGTTGTGGTGTGCTAATAATCACTTCTCTTCTGCTGAGACTTGGTTGAAGTTTATAATTTTTGTGACTTTATTTATGTTGAGTTATGTACTGTGCATGACTTTCATTGACCTAATCAACTCCAGTCATTTCTCTCTCTCTGGTTTGTACACACCCTCTTGTAGGGTCAGTTGGTTCCTAGAGAAGACTGGCCTCTCTAAGGCACAAACAGCCTTTTCTAAAAGTAACACTTCTGAGTATATTTTCAAGAATGGTTTCACACCCAGGTTGGTATCTTCGACTATATCTCTATTTTTGTTATATGATATATATGTTTATTTTATTACATGTTACTAAATATTAGTTTACAGAGTTAGTTTGCTTGTCAGTGTAACTCATATACACCAGTAATGTTTCCTTAATCTAACCAGTGGTATGCTAATTACCATATACACCAGTAATCTTTCCTTAATCTAACCAGTGGTATGCTAATTACCATATACACCAATAATCTTTCCTTTGGTTATTTTAGGTGCTGAGGGTAACTTGGGGAAACAAGGAATGCAATATATTGGTTTATTTAGTAGTTGTTGATCAAAGGAGACATTAGCAATCACCTACAGGACTTATTCTACACTGTTGAGTATTCACTACTTCATTAATAACAAATTGTGGTCTTTTATGAACAATCTGGGCATTGCGGTCTTTTACAAATTACAAGCTACAGAAATTCTGGTGGTTACCGAAAGTTGGAGTTTCTTTGGAAATTCTGGTGGATATTATTTCCATAAAAATATTGTTATTGTAATATCTTTAGAATTGGCTTCTTTGACTGCTAGCTTAGATTGATCTATGTTTATATGCTATTAGTACATGCTTGTTTCCACTTGTTGTACATTGTTTTGCAGTAAGAGATTTGAAGAGTGAAGACCAAGAGCTACATCAAGCAAGGAGATAGTACTATGTCCATAAGGTGAGTTATCTTCTGAAATTCAGTACTTAAGAGAAGGTAGTCAGAATTGTTCATTTATAAGAGCCGAATTCACCAAGTGTATATGAATGCTCAACTCAAATATGGTTTGAATGTCACCATAATAAGTAAGGCGTTTCTTTTGAAGTGTATTTGCATACATAGGACCTGTCCCGATAAACATTAATAATAAGATGTCAACAAGATAGGTGATTAAAGTCTCCCAAAGAAGCTCAATGCTTATCCCAAAGAAGTAGAAGTTGTGAGTGTAATAGAGAACAAAAGAGTTGAATTTGAAAGGTATAGCATCCCACCAAAAGTTCCAAGCTTACAAATATAACAAGCTATACCTGTAGTGGATAATTAAACAAGATACCAAAATGATATTCTTCTTCTTGTTATAAACAACTAGGATAATCAAATAACCATCAATTATGATAAGCTCCTATGAAATAGCGTTGGCCTTGATAGGGATCTGGAGCTTTTTAAGGATCCCTTTTGTGTAGAATATTCAGAGGTTTTTCAGGGAGTTTGATCAGCAAGGAATACTTATGGGGGTTCTTCCTTGTCAAATTGTTTTCTCCATTTGATTCCTCTAAATGGACCATCCTTATCAGGTTGACTTTTGAGTTCTAGTTATGAATATCACCTGACAATTCTCTTTTCTACTAATTTTTCCTTGATCCATTGAAGAGATGGAGGCGGCCTTTCAGCTACTGGATTTTCCACACTGATACCTGAAGTGTAGTCTTTTTTTTATCGAGGTTTGAGCCAATTTGACTCCTTTTTGCCTTTGTCTTTTTACATATTGAAACCAATCATGATCTATAACTATTGAACTGGGCTTTGAAACTGTAACTTTCCCATTGAATTTCTCTCTCCTCCAACTTGCTTGGGGTACTATGCAACTAACTGACTAGCTTCAAAGATTATTTGCTCTAGTAACCCTTTACTCAAATCCAATATTTTCTTCTCTAGGAACTCTTTACTCAAATCCAGCTCTATCACTATGCAAGTCTGGCAAAGGTAAGGATCCATTGTTCTTCTCTTCTATCATTTGAGAGATTGGATTTGCCCAATGAGTTATACACTGTGCCAACACATTTGGCTCCCACAAATGTATGGGGAGATTAGGGAGACTAACCCATACATGCATTGCAGAGATAGGCGTATTTCTAGGGTCAAAGTCTAGAAACCAAAGGTTTAAAAAATATGCAAGACCTGCCCCAAAACCAGGGAACCCGGTACATCCTTTAGGATGTGTTTTCTATCTTTCATATTTTTGAAGTAGATCATGAAAACCCCATAGAACAAAAACTAACAGGGACAACTTGGGGTCCAATTTTCTTGTATCCAAGGCACTAGATAATCTGCTCAGGGCCATATGCCAATAAATATGTGGATCAATGCATTTTCCTTGTGATCTTCCAAGGATTCCAAAACATTTCTTGACCTTATAATAAATTCTAGGGTTTCTTCCATTTATCTTGCTAAAAAATTGCCAGATTTTGGTGTTGATTATGAATGAAAGAGCTTTCCACTTGCCTTAACTCATATTTGAAGGAACATGATTACAACACTTGCATTTCAGATGGCTTAGCACATCAAGAGCTAGAAGGGATTTCTGCATCAATTCAGAAACAACCTTGAAAGTAGAACCCTGCAACTCAATCACAACATTAATCAGAGTTACTATTGTTGGATTTTTTACCTCAAGAGCTGTTGCAGGACATGTCACGTTGGGAGGGCCAATTTAGAGTCAATCCAAATTGAGAGGCTACTCCCAGGGTTTTGTTCTCTGGGGAATATGAGAGCTTTGTGGAGGACAAGGACATTTTTCTCCCCTTGAGTGCATACGCCCCAGCTTTCTTATTGCCAGCACCTGATCCAATTGTAGCTTCATATGATGACTCCATGACTTTTGATGTATTGCTTAGTTCAAGCCTATGTATTATATTTATCTACTTTGTTTCGCTTATAAAGTTAGGTATTGAAGACATATCCCAATTCATTTCCTCAATGCACTAGAACTTCTCGTTGTTTTTATCAAGTTGAGGATATGTTGGAATAGGTAATGGCATAGTAGATGCAATAATCATACCAAATACATAAGGACATTACAGTGTTACCATGTATTTTTAAAATAAGTTATAAGGTAAGATAACTTCACCCTTGTTTCGTTGACAAGTATCACAAGCTGTGACAAATTTTTGGATGTCTATTTTCATGTCTTCCCAAAATAAGTGCTTAATTCTCTCATAGGTTTTATGAAAACCCAAGTGACCTGCATTGGGGGATGAATGTAACTCTAAGAAGTAGTGCTTCAAGGATGAATTGGGTGCTAGACAAATGCACTCATTATTGTTAATGATAGTGCAGTTGTGATAGCCCTGCACTATGATTTACAAACAAGTAATCAACATAGTAGGCCAAAATATGTGCATTCAAATTCATTTTTTTAACACTTTCAGGTATCGTTGATATATCGACAACCATTAGTGTAGGCCATAGAAACTCTTTCGACGCAGGTGCTGAACCTGCAACGAAACTTTGTGAATCGGTGCATGGATACTGAGACGATGTTTTGTGGAAATATAAAATTGTTTCCACGCGGGTGTTGAACCTGCAACGAAAGTTTGTGAATCGATTCGTGGATACTGAGACGATGATTCATGGAAATGTAAAATTATTTCGACGCAGGTGCTAAACCTGCCACAAACGTTTGTGGATATCTTCGTGGATATTGGGACGATGATTCGTGGAACTATAAACATGTTTCCATGCACATTCGTGGAACTTGTAGAAGCTAACCGTCGATATAGTGACGCAACTTTGTGGCAGGATTCCTCTTCCATAGGTATGAGAACTATTGTGCAGTTGGCACGTGCCAACCAAGAAGCGTTGCTATTGCCACGACGGGGAATTGTCGTCCCTATATCCATGAATGTCATTCCATGGAAAAACAAAACCCCAATCGTTGCAACAGGGACGAAAATTCGTGGCAATTACAATGAAAAA
Organism: Larix kaempferi; assembly: GCA_027924585.1. NCBI lineage: Eukaryota > Viridiplantae > Streptophyta > Pinopsida > Pinales > Pinaceae > Larix > Larix kaempferi. Next base: position 1,420,676 of record BSBM01000403.1, read on the forward strand.
TCATGGCAAATTTGACCATATGTACTAATGACAAGCCATTCCAAGGGCTATCCATTTTGAGAGAGAAGTAGAGCTAATGTAATTGATCCCTTTGTGACTTTGGGCTCAAAAACAACACTATGGGAGCTCATGTAATTGATCCTTTTTGGATTTGTAAAATACTATCACAATCAGTCACATGCCATGGGTGTAAATTATAATGACATTGGGGACTTATCAATAAGATTAATTGCAAATGTGTGGCTTAATGACTATTTTGAAAAGCAAACAATAAGCATTGAATGGACCTAATAAAATGTGGGCATCTCTCCTTTTCATGTTTACATATTCCATCTATTTAAAAGCATCTATCATGTTGATTTATAGTCATTTTATTGCATTGCTAATGCTATGTATTTTTGTATTAAAATTTATGATATGGTTACAACGTTGATATCTAATATTTGCTTATTATTTAACCACATTATTGTTCCTTTCAATCACTCATTTTGTAATTAATGGAATCCCCATTATTACAATAGATGCTTAAAGGGAAACATATAACTAATACTTAAATATATATCTCTTAACAATTCATGAATATTGCGCATGTTTGGCTAGCTTCCTTTTTTCAACATGGAGAAAACCAACTTCTTGATATTCAAAAATGAATCAAAGAGAGCAATGCTCATTACATAAAATAAAACCTGCTATTGTACTGCAGGGAATTAGAACCCATTACTAGAGTAATACAATTGATTTCATCACAATATTCCTCAAAACTTTTAAAATATAGACCAAAATTGTATACTTAGCTAATTTCAGATAGTGTTGTGCTATAGAATGATGCTGAAAACACTAAAACTGTAGCTCCAAATGTCATATATTACAAAATGCCATCCTCAATACATGGGATATGTCGCACTGGAGACAACTGTATTCTCAAAATGTTCCTCAAAATGTAGCAATCCTTCTTCCATTTCAATGGTTTTTTTGACAAAGTATTTGCATCTTGGTTCAATTCTCAGATAATATGTTGAAAAGTTATTGAAAGCAGAAAACAACTCCTTGGTGTTAGGAAACAAGTGTTCAAGTGAAGAAACCTATAGATTTGATATTCTAGAAGCTCAATTAATTATGATCTTCAAATCACCAAGTACCTGCAAAGACATGATACCAACATTATTGGAAAACTATCACACTCTTTGACTTCCTTCATGTTTTGTTATAGCTCAACTTTGACATGGTACCTACCTATTGCAACTAGTGCACTATGACCTAAAACGCACTAATCCCTAAACACACTTTGAAACATTAACAAACATGAACTAGTATCTATTATTTGAAATCAATCATTATAGAATTTGTTATATGTTTTGGTTATTTTCTTATTGGAAAATTGAAGCCATGGATTTGTAAGGCTCATTTCAGGGACATATTATATTTTTTTTATTTTGGGTTCCTAAAATTGGTTAAGGGTTACAAAGGTTAATTATTATACTGGTTAGATATTATAAGGTTTGGTGGTTACAATGGGTAAGATGGATTATAAGTTAGGGACTATACAAGTTAGGATTTTTAGGTTCTTGTGGTTGATGAATGGTAGCTATTACTAGATCTATATAGGATATAGGGGTTAGGAGTTTCAAGTTAGGGATTAAGGTTGATACAAATTAACTATTATAAGTTTTAGGAATTATATAAGCTATAAGGATTAATAGTTAAGTGCTATTTTACTAGGGAATAAGGTATATATCATTATGCGTTAGGAGTTAAGAGTTATATAATATATATTGTAATATACTATTATATATATTATAATATATTATATATTACAACATATAATATATTGAAATAAACACATGAGAATATATTATAAACAAAGAGTGAGCCCATTCATCAACAAGCGAACTTGTGTGGAGATGCATATAGCCACAAATCGAGGAGCCCACAACCATACATGCATACAACCATGGATTGATGAGCCCATAGCCTCCCACATTTGGATACCACGGGGAAAGAGCCCAAGCCCACAAGACACAGAGGATTTGAGAGGGAAAGATCTTGCGAGCACAGAGGATTTGATAGGGAAAAGAGCCTACAAATAATTTGATAGGGAAAGATCCCACAGAGGATTTCATAGGGAAAGAGCCCATCAGCAAAGAAGATTTGATATAGAAAGAGCACACAAAATATTTGATCAGGAAAGATCCCATGAGCATAGAGAATTTGATAGGGAAAGAGCTTGTGAGCCACATACATGAAGGGCACACTGATATGATCTAGATATAAGCAGGGCACAAGGAGATAAGGGAGGAGATAGGGGAAAAAACTTGAGGAGAAAACAGACCACAATGCCCCCTAAATCGGTGAGTGGTGTTTTGAAAAATCTTGTTGATTAATTCCATCTAAACAAAATATGTTACCTCCTTCCATCGTTGGCATCCAACAGTCCTTTCGTCTACCCTGATTCTTCGTGCCGTAGTAATTCTATCAACTAGTTGCTTAACCAAGTTGTTCCCAATGTTATTGAACCTAGTAGTTCCCAAACCATCAAGCGAGCATGATAACTCATTAAAGTAGCGATAATTGTATTTCATGATAAAAGGCCAAGAAGATAAGGGATTGGATCCGATGTCATTATTATTATTATTTTGAAGAAAGATCCTTCTGATGAATATGTAACACATAAGTTATTGTATCCATTTTTATTAAACTAAAATGTACTTCTTGCATGTGCACTCCTCCATAAGTTTAACTGGGTAAACCACTACTTATAGCTCTAGAAATGGCATGGAAGTTGGCTCAGATGTTCTTGCATATAGGATTGACTTGATCATTCATGACCAAATGAATGGGTTACATAGTGATTCTAGTGATCAAGTGACAAGGATGCTCGTTTTTTCTATGATAAGTGATGGGGTGGATAAGCAAATTATGTCGGCCTTGGAAGCATTTCTTGCTTCTAATATTTCAATATTTTTCCCATATGTATGAAGATAATTGTCTCAAGTCAGAAAATATTGAGTTAGCTATTGAAGTAACCAATTGATGGAGTGTTTAAACCCTATGAAACCCTAAATAAATAAATAAAAGTAGAAACATTATATTTGCAACCCTTAGGATAATGCCTTTAGCAAAAAATATTTGGTTTAGGTGCATTAAATAGAATGAGGAAGGTTCTTATTGAACCATAAGATCCAATCTACAACTAGATCAAAGAGATTCTTGTATATCCTAAAGTGTAATTTTTTTTAATAGAACCTTGACATGTATTGCAAGGATAATTTTAAGAACACTCCTCAAATTTATATGTATAATAAATGGACGAATCTCCTTGATATATAGGAAAACATGAAGGCTATTTTATAAACAATATAATATGTATATATAATTTTTTGGCTAATCTTTCATTTAATTATAGAATCTTGTAAAATCTTGACAAATCTTTCACTAAATTATAAGTTATTGGAAAATATTTCACTGAATTATAAAATATTATAAAAACTTGACAAATCTTTCATTGAATTATAAAACCTTATAACATCTTGGTGAATCCTTTTCCATGAAAAGTCATCTTTTGTTTCTGCAAATTAGTAAGGTAGTGCAATAGAAGAGCATATACTAGAGCTCAACTCTAGACTCTCTCGACGCCTAGAATCTCGAATGAACAAATGCATGAATGAGGAGAAGAGGGCTTTATTTATACATTTCAGAAGCAGTATTCAGTCACTCACAACTAAAGGTGTCAGTGTAACACAACTACACTAACTAGATTCAAGGCGCGGGGACCCAAATATTGGCAGAACGACAAACTAATATATTTGAACACTTTACACTGTGGGGTGATTATGGCACCCACGAACCATTATTACAATGTGGAGTCTTATCAAGACCGATAAGCTTAATATAGTGTATGAATTCCCAATTAGCTTATATTTCAAACCTCGCATTTTATGTTAATTAAAAATTAAATCATTTTTACACATCATCTAAATTATTAAAACTCACAATTCAAAATACTTCATTCACACGCTAGATTACATAATCCACTCAATCATTACATAGGGGCTCAAGGAGAGCAACATCTCACTTACAAGAATTGAACCAAGTGAAAGGATAACATTCATTCTTCCCAATCACCCAAGCTACATACAAGGAGCTTTTTTGTTTCAAATGATGGTTCACCTAAGAGCTACACTAATGGAGAAATATGCCAACACCTACACAAAATCACAACTTATTAATAAACAATATTTTTTTTCTTTTTATTGAAATTTAAATTTTAAAATAACAATAATTATTTGATATCTACTTAAACTATTCATAAAATTGTACATAACCATTTTTAAATAATTTCAATCTAAACTATTAAACTCACAATTTAAAATACCTTCATTCAAAACTTATTAATAAACAATAATTTTTTTCTATTATTTAAATTTAATTTTAAAATAACAATAATTATTTGATATCTACTTAAATTATTCATAAAATTGTACATAACCATTTTAAATAATTTCAACTTAACTTAGATAGTGAAAAAAAAATAAAAAAAATAAAAAAAATAAATAATAAATATTTAATAAAAAATAAAAAGTAGATATTTGGTAGAAATATTTTTTTAAATATTTAATAAAAATAACTCTACATGAAAATTAAAACATACCTTTTTTAAATGTACGCTTCATCACATAGACATTTTTTTATATTTAAACTTCCTTTGACATTAAAATGGTTAATGTTTGGTTCCTTCCCGGGCATGGTTGATCTTCCTTTGCCCCTACCTGTACCTATTTGCATGAAATTGTATCCAGTAGTATAAGTAAAAAAGGCGAAAATTTAGTTAATAAAAAATTACTTCTAATAAGAATAAATAAAAATTAAGCTAAAGTTTAGCTAATAAAAAATTAGCTTTACTTACCATTACTTTAATATTCTTTAAAGACTTTTTCCAGCTTGATTTTTGTGTAGTCGTCTTGCCACATTATGCTTCTCCACCAGTCTACGTAACCTCTTAATGTGCATAAATTTGGCAGCTTCTCCATTCCAATGGGAAATCTTCTCAAAGATGAGCACTCCTTGATTTTCAAGACACGGAGGTGAGGTAGTGTTCTTTCATCCCACATTCCCCTGTTTGGTGGTCCACCCAGACTCTCTAAGTTCTTTAGCGTTTTCAGAACCAACTTTTGTAGCCTTTGATATCCACGACTCCCTATCCCCAACTCTCTCAAACCAGTGCATTGAATCAAGTTCAGAAGCTTTAAATTGGGCAACCACTCCAATGGAGAGAGCCCACTTATGTTGGGGCAGTCTAGGATTTCTACCATTTCAAGATGTTCAAACTTGCAATTCGGCAGACTTAACCCACCGTAACCATAAAGCGTAAAACTCTGTAGCTTCTTCATGCTTTTCATGTCCTCAGGAAGATCAACATACATGCCTTCCAGAGAAAGTGGGCCCAACCTTAAGTGTCTCATCTCCGACCAGGTTGCCATTATACCATCTTTAATTTTTAACTTTTTTCCATCTTGCTCTTCGCCTATCCATAGATCCAACTCCGTCAGATTTTGGAGACCCTTCAAACTCCAAATACTCGCCTGCGCTTCGAATTCCACACTTAAATATGCGCTACATAACTGGAGTCTGCACAGTGAAGTAAGCTCAGATATCTCACGTGGAATCACCCTTAACTTATTGCAGAAGTCTAGATTAAGACACCTGAGATTTTTGAGCTCTCCGATCTTAGATGGTAATGATTCTAGATCACGACAATCTGAAAGATTCAAAAATTGAAGCCTTGAAAGATTGCATATCTCTTCGGGCAAATCTTTGATGGGGAGCTGCCTTAATGAGAGAAACTCAAGCAGTCTTAGTTTCCCCACTGACGTTGGTAATGAAGTTATTTCGGTGCAGCCGGACAGATTCAGAACCCTGAGAGAGGTTAGGCTCAGTAGAAATTCTGACGGAAGCACTTTCAAATTTTGATTGCCTTCTAAGGTGAGACTCACGAGCTTTGGGAATCGCAAGTCAGCGGGAAGATCCCCATGAAAATGATTGGCAAGTGATATCCTTCTGCAGTTCTCATTGTGAGCCTCTGGGAAGTTTCGCAGATTTTGGCGTGCCATATTGAATAAACAATTCTCCTCTTTCGGCCCTATATACATTGCGATCTCACGAATAGCATCGTGAACTCTTATGCGGGGAAGAACATCGTAAACGGGGCTGACATATTTATTAAACACAGTTGTACTGTCCTTAACAATCTGGAACAAACAACGATCTAGAAGGAGTTTTAGGTATTTGCGGCCAAGGGCCATGTCCATCAAATAGGTTCCCTGTTTGCTCTTGACCAAACCTTCTCCAATCCACATTTGCAATAAATTGCGCGAATTGATTACTTGATTTTCCATATACATCCCACAATATAAAAAGCAATTCTTCACGTTTGAATTAGGCAAAGAATCATAACTCCATCGTAATAGTCTATAGAGTTCTGCATCAAGGTGAGGGTGTGTGGCTGGAAAAGATGGGTCCACGTTTTTCAACAGAGAGAAACACGTATCCCATTTATCTACACTAGTTTGCCCAATCATTGCTGCGACTATATTTATGGCCAGACGCATACCTTTGCACTCATCCGCGAATCTCCTGGCACGGTCTTGTATATCCATAGAAACTTGGTTGTCTTTGAAAGCCACTTTGCGAAACAGGCTCCAGCCTTCATCTCTAGAGAGGCGTCCTTCTTCAGCAGACTCTTTTGCCTTCTCGTCTGGAAGTAATGCCTTTTGATCTTCAATATGCAACGGGTTTGATGAAAGAAACTTTTGAGAAGTCACCAACATTGACAATTCACTGTGAAAGGCATGATAGATCTGATCAAAAGATGTATTCCAATCTCTTATTTGTGTAGAGATCAGTCTCGTGGGATCGCACATGAGGACACTGTCAGCACAGCTTTGGCGCAGTCCCGAGCGATGGAGCCGTTTAGCCTCTGTAAGAGAAGTTTGCAGCGATTGCAACCTCTTCACGATCTCTTTCTTTTGAGATTGGAAGAATGTAGTAATATCGAGTTCATCTCGGAAGAGGGTGGTAATATCTCGTAGAAGGTTCTCCACACCCCTAAAGTCAGTGAGCAGAAGCAGACGGCCATCCTCCTCCTTAATAACATCTTTCAACAGTTCGATGATCGGGTCGACCAATTGGCTGATTATGGCGTTGCCTGATAAATCAATGTGCTGAAACAAGTCACTTTGAAAGCCTTGATAGAGATGATCAAAAAATGCATTCCATTGCCTTATTTCATTCCCAAGTCTCCCGGGACTGCACACAACACAGTCGAGCCACCTTTGACGTGGTCTCGACCGATCGAAAAGGCATTTTGCCTCTGTAAGCGAATTTTGCAGCAATTGCAACCAAATCTTTACCATCTCCGGGGGATGATTTCCGAAGAGGATGCCAGTATATTGTAGAAGGGTCTCCATGCGTCTCAAGTCCGTTTGCAGAATCTGACGGTTATCCTCCTCCTTAATAACATCCTTCAACACTTGCATCACTGCAGGGTCGACCACAAGGCTGTTGATGGCGTTGCCTGATACTCTGGGGACGTTTGCCATGGCCTTCTTGCTCGACGTGTGGGAGAAAAACAATGGCAGAATATGGGCGGTATGTATATCTGAGGGGAGCTGAAGAGGTGCTGTGATCAGCGAGGCTGACAAGGTAAATAGCAACCAAACGAAAGAAGCATTAATTTAGGCTTACGGACACGGCTTTATCACTGGCGATTGTGCAAACTTTAAAAACTAAAGTTTATGCGATTCTGACTCTTGAAAATAATTGTTTTGGAAGATTAAGCAGAATAAGTGGAACTTCAGAAAACATAAAAGTTTATGCCACTATCAATATAAAGGTAGTGTGATAGTTTTCCCATCCACGACGAGTGAATGATACTATCAATATGCCTTTGCTTTTATTTGTCGTGAAGAAGGTGCTAGGGTTGGTCATTTTGATAAATATTTAAAGGAGAAAAAAGAAAAATATTCCAAACAAAATAATCACTGACAAAAACTAAAATTAAAAAAGAATATGCCATCGCTTTTATTTGTCGTGAAGAAGGAGCCAACACTACTTTTATTTGTCGCGAAGAAGGTGCCAGTGTGCCCATTTTGATAATGTTTAAAGCAGAAAAAAGAAAAATATTCCAAATAAAATAATCACAGACAAAAAGTAAAAGTAAAAAGTAATAGAATTTAGAAGTCACCATGGTCCATTAATATACTTTGAGTCTATGTAATGATCGATTTTCGTGAAGAAGGACCCAACACGGCTTTTGTCGTGAAGAAGGTGCCACTCTGAATATTTTAGACATTTTGATCATGTTTAGAGAAGAAAAAAGAAAAATATTCCAAAGAGAATAATTATAGACAAAAAAGTAAAAGTAAAATGTAATAGAATTTAGAAGTCACCATGGTCCATTAATATACTTTGAGTCTATGTAATGCTCGAATTTCGTGAAGAAGGACCCAATTAGAGAAGAAAAAGAAAATATATTCCAAACAAAATAATCACAAACAAAAAAGTAAAAGTAAAAAGTATTGGAATTTAGAAGTCACGAATATTGTACTTTGAGTCTATGTAATGATCGAGGTGTAAGTAAAACAGAAATATTAAGTAATAGAGGCATATAATAGGACTATAAAAAAGTAAAGGATCATATAATATATGTAATAAAAAAATCATTTATAAAAGATATATGTAATAATAAGAAATTCGTTTATAAAGAATATATATATTAAAAAATTCATTTATATAAAAAATGTATAGTAGTGGATAATCAAATAAAAATAAAAGAATGATTGCATATAATGGATATATAAAAAAATATATGTAACCTCCTTACCCAATCTGACCATGGGAGGGGGTGTTGGTCAAATTTGTGCTTTCAAATTTTGCCCCAAAATCATAATACGATTTTCAACAAATGAAATGTGTGCAGAAACTTAAATAGACATGCACAATGGAATTTAAAACCTATCCACATACATCTAACATGCAAATACAAGCATAAACATTACAGGCATGAAATAAAAACACTTCAGAATCAAATACATAAGAATACTTATCTTTGTTCAGTTTAAGAGCACTTTTCCACCCAACCATAGGCACTCAATCCAGCATATACTCATTTTGTTAGGAGGCCACCCTTAAGCTGGGCTATGAGGCCACTAGGGAGAAGGTAACACCTACAAGATTCTCTCTCTCATCCACAACCCATTATGCTCTCTATGCTTATCCAAATGCTCATACAAAGCTCTACAGGGGTCTCACCCAGCCCTCACAGTCTTGGCTTCCACAATACCTACCGCACACAACACCCTTCTACGTCAAGCATCCCCTTCACCGATCCACGGTTCTCTTGGGTGATTCATCTTGGTGGTTTCTTCCAGTGTGTGCATAAAAGAAGTCCAACTTGATATTGCCTGCTATAGAACCACCTGTAGCCTCAATTTGTGGCTTCTCAAACACCTACGAGCAGCAGAACTCAAGGGTAAGGGTTCCTAGCTTGCTCAACCTCTCTGCTCACCTACAACCAATAGTTTTTACGTCCAAATCTGCAACATGGTCTCCAAATTCGAATTTCTAGGTTCAAAACAACATGGTAAGTTCATCCAAAGCAAGAGAGAGCTCTACATCTCCTAAATATGCGTGAAAGAATGAGAGAAGTGAGGGTTGACTCCAAAGTATGTGAGAAAATGGTGAAAATATAACTGACATAACTTCTGATAGTAGAAGAAAGGACTCCTCGCAGCTGCAAACTGACTTCTGTCATGACGGAACTGTCACAAAAGTGCAGTCAGTCCCATGCTTCAATAACTATATGAGGTGACTTTTCCCACCGACCACACACATGCATTAATGATTGGAAAATGGTCAAAAATGATATAATTGGCTTATTCAAGGCACATGACAGAATTTATGTGTGAGTTCTAAGGTCGACACTTGGCAGCAAGGATTTAGTCACCCATGGACCCCCTTTCTTCTTCCCCTTTGGTGGAATCATAGCCCCTTTGGTGTTCTTTACACAATCAGTCTTGGACCATTTTATTATTTATGCACATAATCTTTACATAATATTCTAAATTAGCAAAAAGCCAACCAAACCATCCAAATAAAATATAAACATTATACATGCCTCACAATATAACAAAGAAACTAACCAAATTATGAATTTAAACAATAAAAAAAATATAAATTATGGTGATGAGATTATTACACAGTTTTAGAGTTTAGAACTTGAACTCCTAAAGTTTCAAAAGGACACTTCACTTGTGGCAACACCCAAAATCTTAACACCATGAATATCCATTCTAAGATCCTCCATGCTCAAGATATAAATTATTTAATAATCATTTATCAAAATCATCATTTATGTTATCCTTTTTAAAACCTTACCAAGCTTATCATTTTTATATGTATTTTTTGAGGCTTTGACATTCTATAATTTATCTTTGCAGTTTTAAAATTTTGCAAATTACAATTGTGCAAAAGATATTTGTGTTGTGAATATGATGTTTGAGATGGGAAGTTTGACATTGGACAACTCTTGGTGGTTTTGGGTTTGGGTTGTGTGCAACTAAGTGGTTGTTACCCAAGATTGTGGCCATTAATGAGTTAGTTGGATAAAAAATGGGTCAAAATGATTTTTATATAAGCGGAGCCAATAGAGAATTTATTGCCAACCTCCACTAGGTATGGGATAAATAGACACTTTGAGAGGTCATTAAGACATCATGTATTGTGTTGAATTTATCTTATAAAACCCCTCTCAATCATTTAGAGAGTTGTGGTGCATAAGGGAGGTCAAGAGAAGTGAATTCCACAAGTCATAGGTAACCAATCCTTTTATGAAGAATAGAGGAAGATCTAAAGTGTATTTATTTCAGTTTGTTGTTATTTGATGCTTTGTTATTTGATTTTCTGTAGCTTAGTTGGTGAAGCATTCTTTTAGTAGTTTCTGTAGATGTGATAATCTAGATTGGGGTTTTGTTAATAAATGTTGGCATATTTGAAAAGTGTCCAACAAATGCACCAGTCGAGAAAGCGACATGCGTTCTTTCGTCCATGAACAGGTGGTAGCAGTGGTGTGGGAATGAAATCACTGTAAGAACCTAGATCCATGGGATTTTCTACCTCTGTTGAGATGGTGCACAATGCTTCAATAGACAATTGGGTGATTTCATTGGTTCCATTATCCAAATCTGGGTTCCCGAAGGCTTTATTTTTGCAGATATGTTTTATTACCAAGTTATGATGCTTTCTAGTGATGGTTATAGCAATGAACTAGTGCATATTGGTTTATGTCCAACCATTAGATATTAAAAACAAGTAACTGCCTATTGGTATTACTTTCTTGTTGGGAATGTTTGGGTATCATCCAAACAACTCTCGCAATTTGATTGATCTAGGTAAAATTTCTATATTGCCTAGATTTGGTTCTTTCAATGTTAAATCATATGCCAATCAGTTACAATTTCACTCAATATTTTTGACGTGATTTGGCCTTTTCATTAGATTTTGGTACAAAGAAAACTTCAGTGGAATTTCTATGTAACCACGTTCTAGAAGCAATCTATCACGATCAATAACTATGGAGGATGTACATAGCACCAAAGGTTGTGTATAGATCATGATGAAATGATTGATTCAATTTTCAATGGTTTGAAACTTGGCAGCAGTAAGAAGAAGTGGTGAGTTCAAGGGTCGGATAGAGTTGCGACTACCATAAATCAAAAGATTCAACTTCTCATTCCTCTATGAATTTGACAGAAGGGTTCCCCTGGGTTTATTTTCAATGACGTCTATTTTACTAGGCTAGCATCGTCCACTAGATTGGTATCCAGATTTGAGTGTAATAGAGTTGTGTATGCATGCAATCATTGATGTATTATGGCATCCCATGGTGATTATGGGACTGATCTCCATGTAAATTTGTTGCAGATCTCATTGCTCATCCATATTGTGGAAGGTGAATGAGATTGAGAAGTATAATTTGGCGGTCTCAAATCCATACCTACCCGCGGTGATAAGACTACAAAATTTCTTTATGTCATCGCAAGAATAGATCTCGTGAGTAACATAGATGAATCTGGACAGGAGGTGTGAGAGTTTTATTTACTCATGGATATCCCATTCCAGGTTGTAGAGGAGTTAGGAAATGTATTGGATAGGTTGCACTCCAACCTTTCACTAGTAGAAATTGGCAATAAAAAGTTTATTCACGATAGTATTTTTAAGCTAAATATGACTAAATTTGAGCAACACAACTAAAAATGACTAATTTAGTCATCGGATAAAAAATACAACTAAATAATAAGTCATACAAATAAAAATGACTAAAACAATGACTAAGTTAGTCCAAGGATAAAAAATATGATTAGATAACAACTACAAGATCAATATGAAAATGGAAAATTGCAATTTTTAAAATGAGAATTTAATATTTACTAAATTTTAACACTGCAGATATATTCATATACCCCTTTAAGGAGGTATCTGAATAGTGTTAAAATTTACTAAATCGTAAATTAATTAGTGAATCTCTTAATCAATATGCTATGTTAATCATAAATTTATTTTTATGATTTAGTAAACTTTAACTGAGCAAGCTAATCATGGAGCATTTTTCACTTTCTAGCAAGTTATTTGACATAATCCAAAATGAAAATTTGCAATTTTGACAGTGAAATTGTGCATTTTTATAAATTTTAACACTGTGGATAGATCATTCAAAGACACTTATATTCGTTGGACCACCTCCTTAGTGAAATTTCAATGATTAAAACTTGCAACTTCATTAATTTGTCAAAAACTTTACCGAAATTATAAAAAAATAACTTGCAGGAAACATTGAAAAGAATGCTTCATAAATAGCTTTCTCCAATTTTAATACTACATCCATCTAGAGTGCTTATATAATATAGGGTGAGGGTGGGGGTGCGTATATAATATAGGGTGGGGATGAGGTACACCTATATATATGAGTTATAATTTATATAGTATTAATAATATATGTGAATATATAGGTATATAGCATTTTATATATATTAATATATATTATTTAATATATGCAGTATGTTAATATATATTATACAATTAAGGTTATATATAATATTGATATAATATTTTCTAATATAAATATATTATAGTAAAATATTGTGTTATATATAATAATATTAATAAATTAAAATTAAAATCAAATTCACATAGTGCAAAAGAAAAATTGGGGCAAAAATTACGGGAAAGAAATTGGGGGGAGTCTTGCAACATATTTTCAAAACTCATCTTCTCGGGTGTAAGGCTTCAAGCTCCCAAGTGGGTGTTGAGATTGTTAACCTTTGTGTCCACTCTAATGGTAAAATATTTCTTCTAGAAGCTCTTTTGGGTTCAAATTCAATGCCATAGAAGTCAAAATAGAATGAGAATGAGAAGTTGAAATAGAATGGGAATGTTAGTTGTGCATAATTCATCCACTTTGGAACCATTCTAGTATGTTTTGTCTAGGTAAGAACATTGGGTTGAAATTATGCAATTGTGATTTATTTCAAGTAATTGTATTACACTAATATTTTTCTTGTATTTGAATATGCTCTGTACTTGCAATAGATTAAAAGTTGTCCTTTCTAGGGTTTTGAGTGATCTTGGTTGGTGTATAGAGTGCATATATAATTTTTCATTGGGGCAAGGCTCGTCATTCTTCAGGTATGTATTACGATCTCTCATTTTAAGAAACCCTTTTAACTGTTTTTGAAATTTTTAAGAGCCAGAGGAGACAAATTGGGTTAGCTATGGTAATTAGGTTTAGGTTGTCTCCTTCAAACTAATTCATATAGATGTCAAATGTGAAAATCATATCATAGGAAGATCTATGCACTCAAGAAATTTCTCACAAAATTGCTAAGCAAATATTACACAATACAAAGAAAATTGAGACAAAATAGATGCACAGAAAGAAACTCTATTGCATAATTTTACATTAGCCAAACTTAGGCACTGAGATGGATGTCCAAATATATAATTACATCAAAATTTGAAATCCTTTGGAGGCATTCGAGCAACTCACAAAAATTAGACTTACTAATCATGAAATTCCCCATCAGTGGCAACATCAGCTTTCCAACTCAGTCAAGAAGCTCATGAATTGGAAAAATCAGATATGGCAGCCAATAAGTGATGAAGAAGAAGAAAGATGATGGATTTAGAAGAGAAAAACATGGAGGATGTGTTGGCCAAAAAGATAACAACTTGCCAAGTCCATGAAGGCGTCCTTGCTTTATCCTTATCCAACTGAAAAGTAAAAAATGTTGCTTTATACTCAGGAAAAGAAAGACAAAGCTAGAAAAAGTAGGATATGCACTCTTTCCATTTAGAACTATCAGAAAACTATGCCGAAAGCATTTGAGGGCGCATTAGTGGATATGTATGACAATTTGTGGTCCTACTAGGAAAAAGGTGGCCAACTAACTAGTCTAACACCTAGAAAATTATTAAAAATGAATAATAACTTATATCCTAAGTCTATATGGGATCTAATTATTCTAACACCCCCCCTTAAATTTGAATGTATGCGAGTACAAAATAAGAAAGTATAGGTCCTAGCAACAATGGCCATGGTCACCTTTTACATTTGTTTGTACAAAATGCAAGGAAAGAAGGAAAACCTCATGGGAAAAAAATTCCCTTTAACATGGACATGAACAAAACTAAATAACTTGCTTTTCAGTCTTTCTTCACCATTTCTTCACCCACCCCAAGAAGTGATCTTAGACAGTTGAAAGTATTTTCTGCGAATTCTTTGGTGAAGATATCTGCAGTTTTCCCAGAACTAGGACAATACTGCAGAGATATGATTTGATCATGCACTAGTCCCTGGATGCAATGCATGCGAATTTCTATATGCTTGTCCTCTTGAGATTGTAGGTATTCCCTCGAATTATGGGTTTGATTATGGTACCCATGTTCAATTATGTGAATTCGCAATGCTTACGGTTACTAATGTTTACAATTGGATGATGTTTACAATTGGAATATGTTTACAATTGAATAATCGCATGAATGATTATGCTAGTAAAATGAAGGTTAGCTATGCTAAGTAATGCTATGATAACTAAATGGTAGAAGCTGTAGACTACACCTACTCAATTAGATTTTATATTATTATTTGTATTTTATAATGATTTAAATACACGTCGTGAGATATGGCTAATTTGTATTAATCTTAGGGCGGTGTAGACTTCGATCAAAATACATTGATATAAAGCATGTAATAACGCAGTGACATTATGAGGTAGTTGTTTATGTTTATCTTTCAGAGATAAAATGCTTAATGTATTAAATGTGTATTGGCTTATGATGGATTTTCGGATAAATATATATTTATTCGCATTGGTAGTTCAATTTACTCTATTATGTTATAGATAAAAAGAGAACAATAATTATGTTACTTGAATATTGTTGGAATGTGGTTATAACGTGAGCATTGAACTATCTCTGGTGCATTAATGAAAATGTCCGTCGATATCGGTATTCTTATTTGTGTTTCAAGTAAATGAATGTCACAAGAATGGGTAGGAGTTGTATCTAGTGATTAGTGATCCCACTTCCGTCGGTTGACAACTTATACGAGATAACGAAAAGAAATCTAAGACTTTTTCAAAAAAATAAAAATTAAGTAACTTCCTCATAAATGAGGTCCCTACATATGGTATCAAAGCCGTTCGAGCCTTGACCGGACCAAGAAAACTAGTATGTCATTTTCCGCAAAACATTCAACTATGTGGACGAGAGTTAATTATCGCAATTTACAATTTATTTTATGTAGAAAGCTAATGAATTGTTCATCATAAAATTCAGGATATGGATCGTCGTGGAGGAAGAGGGAGAGGAAGGGGCGGGCGAGGACGAAATGGATTTCCTCCACCCACATCAACTCCTACAGCCACTCCACTGCGGCAAGAAGAGAAGGAAACCATTCCTGTCGAAGAATTGGTTTCCATGATGAGAAGCTTCCAACAAATGTCAGAATCCCTAGTTACAAGATTAGACCGTGAAAATGGAAGTTCACAAGTAACCATCATACCACCAACTCCACCGCCGGTCAACATACACCAGGAATTGGAAAAGATCAGATTTCCAGAATTTTGGGGTTCCACTGAAGGGACTGACACTGAGGCATGGTTGGAAAATATGGCCATGTGCTTCGCACTGAGGGATTATACATCAAACATGAAGGTACGCATGGTAGTTCTGCAACTAAAAGGGGAATCTCTTCTATGGTGGAAGACTTTACGACCTCAACTTGGCTTGGAACACGAGGATATTTCTTGGGAATTGTTTGACCAGCACTTCCGTCAACAATATATTTTCGATGAATTCATCGAACGATAGTTAAATGACTTCAATGCTTTAAGACAAGGACATCGGGTGATGCAAGAATATGAAATCTGTTTCATGGAACTATTGAGGTATGCACCTCACGTTTCGACAGAAACGTTAAAGGTCAACAAGTTCATTTTTTGGCTAAACTAGAATACCATAGATAAGGTTCGCATCTTAATGCCCTCTACCTTGCATGACACGGTTCAAAAATATCTCATAGTAGAAGAAGAGCTTTCGATCAAAGGACCATCTAGTAAGAACTTTGTCAGTGTTGACTGAGGCAATCAACATTCCCATGCACCCAAGAATCATTATGAACAGAAGAATTTTGGGAAGGGATCTTACAGTAGAATATCTATTAGAGAAGAAAGAGCACCCTACCGACTGCCACCAACAAGAAATGTTCATGCAAAACATTTTGGGAAACCAGCACAGTTTGGACCACGACGGAACAATGCACCAACCGGAAGTACCACGAGAGGCCCAAAGACAAGATGTTGGAAATATGGAGGGCCATACTTTCAGAGCGAATTCCCTTGGAAGAACCAGGGGAACGGAAGAATCCAAGGACTTCGAGAAACCACTATGGCTGATTTGGTACAAACACACCACATTCATGCGACTGTCAACAATCACCAAGCCGAGCACCAATCAACAGTCCTTGAAACCACTGGTAATGTAGATGGTAATGTATTCTCTTTACTTTTAGACCCTGGTGCCACTAAGAGTTTCATTTCATTTAAATCTCTAGAACATAGTAAGATGATGGAAATCAGTCAAGAGGATTTTGACACTGTTGAAATGGCCTCCGAAAGTATCCAAAGAGTGGGTCTCAAATTAGAAGATTGCAGAGTGGACTTAGGGGTATGCTCTACTAAAGTGTCATTTTATGTTACAAAGTTGGGAACTTATGATCTAATCCTAGGAATGGATTGGCTAGAGGCACATTCAACAGTAATGGATTGCCTAAGTAAGGAGTTAACCTTTTACGATGACGAAGGTTACAAGAGAGCATTGAAGGGAAAGAAAAGGAAAGTTTCTTTAAGGATGATTTCGGCCATGCAACTGAAGAAAAGTATGAGGAAGGGATGCCAAATTTATGTAGTATAGCTATGAACAAGGAAGGGGATAAAGTGGAAGTAATCAACCATCCTCTATTTTCAGAATACATGGATGTATTTTCGGAAGCACTACCTAGTCTACCGCCGCAGCGTGAAATAGATTTCACTATTGAACTGAAGCCAGGGATAGAACCTATAGCAAGAAATCCTTACCGAATGTCGGTATCGGAATTGAAATCATTACAGATCCAACTTCAAGAGTTATTAGATTTGGGGTTGATTAGAACAATCATGTCTCCATGGGGAGCACTAGTTTGTCAAGAAGAAAGATGGATCGTGGTGTTTGTGCATTGATTACCATCAATTAAACAAGGAAACTATAAGAAATCAATACCCTCTACCCAGGATTGATGACATTTTTTATCAAATTTAAAGTGCAACAGTATTCTCGAAGATAGATCTAAGATCGGGATATCACCAATTGAGAATTAAAGAAGAAGATATTCCTAAGACTGCATTCAAGATGAGATTTGGACACTTCGAGTTTGTAGTAGTACCTTTTGGATTGACAAATTCACTGAGCGTATTTATAAACTTAATGAATGGTGTATTTCGTCAATACCTAGACAAGTTTGTACAAGTATTTATGGACAACATTCTAATATATTTTAGAACACCGGAAGAACATGAGGAACACTTGAGAATACTATTGCAATTCTTAAGAGAGAACCATTTATACAGGAATTTATCCAAGTGTTCGTTCTTTTAGAAGGATATTCATTACCTTGGCCACATTATATCTGGTGAAGGGATTGCAGTAGATCCTGCAAAGATAGAAGCAATTTGGGAATGACCGGCACCCACCAATGTACATGAGGTACAAAGTTTTATGGGACTTGCGGGGTACTATAGACGCTTTGTAGAAGTTTTATCCAAAGTGGCAAGACCCATAACGAAATTACAAAAGAAAAACCGACCCTTATTTGGACGGAGAAATGTGAAAAGGATTTCACTAGACTTAAAGAACTATTGACAATGGCACCAATATTAAGAATTCCGGATATGTACCAAGATTTTCTAGTGTGTACATATTCATTGAAGGATCGAATAGGGTGTGTATTGATGCAAGAAGGGAGAGTGATTGCTTACACATCCCAAAGGCTTCGGCCGCTTAAAGAGAACTATGCAACCCATGATATGGAAATGACCGTGGTAATTCATCCTTAAGGTTATGGCGACACTATTTGGTTGGGAGGAAATTTGAATTAAAGACAAACCATTGTGGGTTACAACACAGATTTACTCAAAGAGACTTAAATGCAAGACATAGAAGATGGTTGTAGTTACTCAGTGAGTTTGATTTCGACATGACCAATGTGAAGGGAACCTTAAACAAATTAGTTGATGCACTCAGCCGAAGACCGAGGATCTTCTCGGTAATACTGATGAAAACCAACCTAAGAGAAAAGATACTAGAGCTACAACAAGATGATAGATGGTATAACGAAGTGAAAACAGAATTGGAGAATGAGCAAATGAGGATACCCAAGTATGAGGGATACTCCTTTTAAATGGACAGATTACTGAGGTATAACAACCGTATCTATGTACCAGAAAATGAAGAGATCCAAAATTTGATATTGTCAGAAGCTCATAGAGCAGTTTATAGAGCTCATACCAAAGTGAAGAAAATGTATGCAGATATGAAACCCTTATTATTTTGGCAAGGAATGAAGAGGGATGTGGTAATCCTCATAGTAAAATGTATGGAATGCCAAATGGTTAAGGCAGAACACTGACGCAAGATCGGATTGCTCCAACCCCATGCAATCACTGAATCTAAGTGGGAATTCATATCTATGGACTTTATAGTTGGTTTACCTTTGACCAACATGAGACATGACACCATTTTTGTAGTAGTCGACACTCTTACCAAGAGTGCACACTTCTTAACTATCAAGAACACATATCAAGCTCCGAATATTGCTAAGGTTTTCATAAATGAGGTTGTAAGATTGTATGGGATACTGAAAAAGATCATTTCGGTTAGCGGTTCAGTATTTATTGGAAGGTTTTGGACAAGCTTTCAAGAAGCTCTAGGCACTCAATTTAACTTTAGTACCGCATATCACCCAAAGACGAATGGAGAAACTGAAAGGGTGAACCAAGTTTTGGAGGACATCTTGAGGATGTATGTGATGGATCAACAGAAAAGATGGGAAGAATACCTGCCTTTAGTGGAATTTGCTTACAATAAGAGTTACGAAAGTTCTATTCAAATGGAACCTTTTGAATTTCTATACGGATGACTATGTAGAACACCCATAAGTTGGGATAGATTAGAAGATAGGGCATTGTTAGGCCCAGAAGTGATATAAGAAATGGAAGATCAGATGGTGACCATTTGTGCTCAACTGAAAGAAGCACAAGATCGACAGAAAATCTATGCGGATGCGCATAGAACTGACCGAAGTTATGAGACTAGGGATAAGGTATTTTTGCGAGTGAGACCGCAGAAGAGTTCAATAAAATTTGGAAAGGGATCCAAGTTGTGCCCTAGGTTTGTGGGACCCTTTAGGATTTTGGAACGGATAGGACCGGTTGCCTATTGTCTTGACTTGCCGTCATATTTGAGTAAGATTCACAATGTCTTTCATGTTTCTATTTTTCGTCATTATGTTCCCGATGCTTCACATGTTATTGATCTAAGTAATGTGCAACTAAAGGACGATGGGGCCGTGATGGCCGAACCGATTCGGTTATTAGACCAGCGAACACGGAAGCTTAGGAACCGTGTGATTGATCAATTCAAAGTGTAGTGGGACATTTATAGTCCTAGATCTGTGACTTGGGAGGATGCAGCTGAGATGCGTCGTAGTTTTCCGTATTTGTTTAGAACTTCGGGATGAAGTTCTAAATAAGAAGGGGTGTATGTAATGCCCCTAGACTGACTGTAGAATTTGAGGGCACTTGTCCAGTGACCTGGTTGAATAAACTTTAATAAAATGGTTCATTGAATAATTGAAATGTTTTGATGATTGAGAAACACATGATGATTGACATAACGATGAAATGAACAACACTTATAGAAATGGGTATTTTGCTGAAAATAATGAATGAATGCATGCTCTTCTTAAAGATTAGCCATTTTCACGAAATATATGATGTGAATGAATGAAACGCATGTTTTGCTTAATGATGAGCATATTTACGAAATGAATGATGATTATGAGTGTGGAATGATTTACATGATGAATATTGATGAATTATGGCGAGCAGTACTATTGATGGGTACTTTGAGTATATGTGCAGCAGCAGGTAATTTACCATAACCAACTGACACATTATGGCGAGCAGTACTATTGATGGGTACACGGAAGAACGACGACGGTGTCAACCTCCTATGGAATCCACGCATGAGTTAAAAATCCCTTATCCACTTACTTGGGGAAGTGTGAAGTCGTACGAAGTGGACCATGACGGGATTAGTCACGTACGAGGCCGAGGGGTGCACAGTAAGAATGGACTTACTCCTCAGTGCCATTAGTCTCCAATAGAGTGTAGACAGATGATTGAAGGTAACGAATCCTAAAATCACTACATGAAGTCCCACAAATCAGATGTAATAACGGATCATTGACGAAAGGACCCGACGATGTGGTACCTAGATGGTAAACATAAATTGACGGTCGAGAGAACCCGATGATGTGGTACCTAGACCCAAGACGAAAACCGATGATGAATGTTTATGCATTAAACATATAAATTTGCATTTAGACTATTTGCACATGAAATAAATATTAGTAATTAAATAAATGGGAAGTAATTGTTTTAGGAGCAAATGATAGACTAGACATTATCATCTGGCCAACTCCATTTGCACCCACAAAAATAGAGACTTAGATTGGAGCATCAAGGGACATACTTGAGTAAATCTAGCAATGTTGGTGCACTCTCATGATAGAGAGACACATGGCTAGGTGAGGGAATTATAATTAAATAATTAAGAAATTAGGAATTTTTGCATGAAGCGACATGTGTCGCAAAGGATTTTCCTATTTAAGGAAGGAAAAAGGAAACGGAAGGGGACCCTATTGTTGGATGGTCACCGTAATGGTGAACAGACATTGATTTGCTTCTATTGTGAGTTTGGAAAAGTATCTTGGTGAGGGGGGAACTCATTTCTGGATCCTTGGGAAATTGTGTGTGACCTCTACGGCCCCATTGCTCGGGGGTTTGGGAGGAAGAAGAATACTCCCAAAATTGGTAGGGAGATCAACCGACGGGTCAGTTGGATATTTGGACTTTTGCGGCAAGGAGTAGTTATTCCATGAATGTGCAATGGAAGGATATACCTACAAAATCCAGTTTCGAATGTTGATGTATTTTATTTATAAAATGCTGACGTATATTATGATTTGATTGTTCTTGCCTCTCATGTTTATTAACTGATATTTCTAATCTTAGCGTAAATTCTTATACTATGCATTCATGTATGTTATTTTCTGTGTGAAAGATTAGAATGAGATTAATAGCCTTGAACTAAGTACGATTGTGCTTTATTTCTGAAGTTTTTACGATCTTCATATGTAACCAATGCGATTCTGAATCGTCAATGTCGGACATCGTGTTTGGATGGATCTTTGGATCGCTGTCTCATATCACAGGTTGATATGGGTTATCAATTTGAGAAAGAGTTGAGCTATTATAATTTACTGTATGTAATGATGAGCCATATGGATGATCTCAACGCCACCCCTAGTCAAATGTATTGTCCCGGGTACAAAATGATTTCGAACTCATATCTGCATAGCACAATGATTATCTTACCTATCAACTAATATCGTAATCATGCAGACTCCTAGATATGGATCGCAGAGAAGTGTGATTTCCCTATGTGTATTATATAGATCAAAATCTTGTTTAATGAGAATCCTTCGATCGACATCTCCAATGATAGATCTGAGCCACCGATTCCAGATTTACACTTTGTTACACATTGTTGAATTAATCCCTTATGCATTTGAATCGATGCTTATAAATGGCATTAGATCATACCCGAATGGTCAATGGCCATGAGATCGAGTTTAGATCTCGCTTCTCTGTATATTACCCTTTGATTGAAACCAACATCGATTCCTCTAGAATCCGGATTGCCTCCTCTCACTCACCTGCTACTTTCATTTTATAGATGTATTACTCACAGGCATTTAACCGTGAATCGCCAGAAGAGGCACGGCCTCTCTACGATCAAGCTTACTTAAAGGTTAGAATTAAAATGGTCAAATCTATCCATAGTCAACTAAGTCCCTAATACAAGAACTTTATCCCTGTTTAGATTGATTACTCTGTCTTTAAAACTTTATATGATGCGTTATTCCACACAGACCGATAATATCAGATCAGGGTGCAATTGAATGAATACTCCGAGATAGAAGTATGATCTTGATCCCCCATATAATAATAAATATCTAGTTAAGAGATTTCTTTGAATGATTCCCATCCAGTAGACGAAAAGCAAATGTCGAACCCTGGCATGTTTAACTCATGAGTGAACTTGTTAGTATGGATCTGTATCCCTGTGGATACCCAATCTCTGCGTAGGTATACTTCTCAATGTACCAACCATATATGTAGTTTTACCACCATGTATATTCTATTCCAGTACTGTGACCATCATTGGCGTAGATCATAGGTAAATCCCGGTAAGAAGGATTGTGTATGCGATTTGCGTTCGCAACTATTGTAAATTTGCGTGGGGAAAGAATGTATATTATGCATCACCATCATGTTGTTCTGGATAAACCCCACCATCCACCTAAGTTCCAACTAATGAAATTGAGGTAGTATGAGATTAAATCTTCTAAAGTTTGTTCTACCTCCCGGTAGTAATTAATGATGTTGCCAATTATTAACGGATATGTCGAAGTCGGCTGTCTGCAGAGTTTTGATCATTATAGACGTAGTGTATATGAATCTAGTTATGAATAGATCCTTCAGTGTATGATTTTAACTGATAGTATCCCTGCGAGAGCCCATGGTAATTACACGCATATCCGAAATGAATCACATGATAGATTGATTATCATGTTATCACTTGCATCTAGTAATGAATTGTGTGTGTGTATCATCTAGTGATCAACGCCTCTGGCGATTTGATAGTTAAATGCATTAAGTTAACTGTCAGTAATAATGGGATTGATGCTTGCCACGTTCAATTAACCATGGAATAATTTGGATTCTACATATGAATAAGATAGCATTTTATTAATGGAAGGCATCCCCGATTGAATGGGTCGCAAGTGCAATCTGGATGGGCGACTGTATGTAAACATTATTGGAACATGATTTCCAACACCTCAACCCTCTGCATGTTCACCAGTGTCATGTTGACAGTTTCGATGTAGCCGAGACTATGTTCTTCGATCCCATCTGCGAATCCCTACCGCCAGTGGATTGCGCCATCATATATTCTATAATAAATGGAAATAAATAACATATTGTCCCATGCAAGGATGATCAGATCAACATTAGTTTGACATTGGATTTAGTAGCTATGCCTGCGATTTCAATGATTGATGGAAAACGTATACAATCACATCAAATCACCAGGGTGCGATCATGGTTGATTGTGGCATTATGATTAAGTATGAATTGCAATTAAAATTTTATAGCAAGACTAATGCTGAATATATTTGAATTGTATTCGATTTAGTTTTTTATTTAATTATTTGATTCGATTATAAGAATCTAAATAAGAAGCTAAATCGTTGTCCCATTCATCATTAGAAGATGTACTCATCCATTCTTGAAAATATTGAAGAGAAACAAGATCCTCCTCAAACCTTGTTGTATTGGTACATGAAGCAACTGGATCAAGAACTAAATCTGCCATTATGTAACCAATGGAGTCACCAGGTGAATATCGCAGCCACTATGTCACCAACCCTTGTTCACCATCAAAGACTGGATATATTCGTTGTCGTACAGCCTAGGGAAGTATGTCTTCATTCCTCCATTCCCTGGCAACGGTACCAGAAGATGTTAGAACTAAAGTTTGCACCTTGACTGCTAGGGTTCAAAGCTTAGAACATCTTAATTTGATTCAATGGATAACTGAGTTAATGAAGAGATGGAGGTATAACAGTATAGAGACCAGGTTAGTCTTTAAATATTAAATAGCAGGAAATGTATCATATCATGGGTATTAATAAGACAGAGCTGTGAGTATAACTTTGTGAAAGAAGTGAATCAGGTTATGTATTTAAGAATTAAAGGTAATTGCATATTAATCAAGAGAATCATGGCATGGATTGATAAGACCACACACAGACAAAATAATAACATGTAACAGAGTTATTAAAACAGAACAGGCTCATATGATCACAATCATTTCAAAGCAGCTATAATAAACCAGGAAATGTAAAACATGCCTCTACCAATACAGTCTCAGCCCTTGGCTGGAACTCCCCCCCTTATCTTCCAAAAGCATGATTTTAAATACAAATAACAATGTCTAATCTATTCCTAAATTCTGGGAAATGAATTCTATTGTCTAGTTAAAAATTTAACAAATCAATTGCAAGAAATATCAAACTGTTGGAGCTGCTTCCTTCTAATCTTTCCAAATTATGGATGAATGTCTCAGTTAATTCCACTAGATTTGAGATGCAATATATTCGACTGATGAATATCTGGGAATAATATTTGACGATGAGCCTATGCTGCCAGACGTTCTGATTTTATGCCTCCAAATATGGAAATGACTCAAAGGATGATCTTTATGCCACCTATTCTTCAGATCTGGAACACTCTATTCAATACTCTGTCAGCTACTCTACCCTTAAATCTCGAACCGGTGACTTTTAATGCTTCTCAATCTTTGGAAAGAATGAGCATGAAATTGCTAGCAATAACATTTCACCATTAGCTATCAATTTTAACATAAAACCCTCATCAGAAGTAACACATGGTTTGGTAATTTCGTGCTTGCCAAATATGGTTTTAAATACCAACTTTCACTCATACATCCATTCATTTGACGGCTGGCAGCAATTCTGGCACTTAGGATTCCATTTTTTCGGTGTGTAACTTCAAACTAATGAAGGCAACATAAACAACATCGATCATGTGGATGCATCTGATGTGTTGGCTGTAAAGAACACTTAGACATTGGGCATTTGCTGCGTGGTATGTTATGACACTTGGGAATGAATGCTTTCAACACTTGTATACTATTGCTTTCATGTGTGCAATTTTTTGGGAGAATAAATAACTCAACTTTTCCGTTGAAGTTGCTTTAAACACTTGGATATTATGCGTAGAAATTGGATGCCGGTTGGATACTTGGGTGTTTTCCCTCTGCAGGAGATAATGAATTTTCTCTCTACACTTGTATGTTCCCATTTGACAATCGGCATTGGTTGACATAAATTGGTGGCGTTGTGAAGCAATTAGCACTTGTCCATCAAACACTCGAGCTCTTTGTGGCATGCTCTTCAATCAGCGCACCCATTAGCTTGGTGCTTTGATATTTTTGTGCATCTCTTTGTGGATATATGGATCTCTTTGTCGATATATGAATACACATGTAAAAATTAAACACTATGTCATGGTACCTGACTTGATGGCGCACTCTGATGTTTTGTCATTGAACATCAAGATCCTTGCAGTAGGTGTTCTATAACTCTTAAGACTTTCGTTGCCAGAATCTTGAAAATTTTGATGGGAAGATCTGGTACCAACAGTACCCATGTTCAATTATGTGAATTCGCAATGCTCATATTTACTGATGCTTACAATTGGAAGATGTTTACAATTGGATGATGTTTACAATTGAATAATCGTAGGAATGATTATGTTAGTAAAATGAAGGTTAGCTATGCTAAGTAATGCTATGATAACTAAATGGTAGAAGCCATAGACTACACCTACTCAATTAGATTTTATATTATTATTTGTATTTTATAATGATTTAAATACACGTCGTGAGATCTGGCTAATTTGTATTAATCTTAGGGCAATGTAGACTTTGATCAAAATACATTGATATAAAGCCTGTAATAATGCAGTGACGTTATGAGGTAATTGTTTATGTTTATCTTTTAGAGAGCAAATTATTAATGTATTAAATGTGTATTGGCTTATGATGGATTTTCGGATAAATGTATATTTATTCGCATTGGTAGTTCAATTTACTCTATTATGCTATAGATAAAAGAGAACAATAATTATGTTACTTGAATATTGTTAGAATTTGGTTATAACATGAGCATGAAACTATCTCTGGTGCATTAATGAAAATGTTCATCAATATCGGTATTCTTATTTTTGTTTCAAGTAAATGAGTGTCGCAAGAATGGGTAGGAGTTGTATCTGGTGATTAGTGATCCCACTTTCGTCGGTTGACAACTTAGACGTGATAACGAAAAGAAATCTAAGACTTTTTCAAAACGAAAAAAATGTAACTTCCTTATAAATGAGGTCCCTACAAATGGTATTACCTTGGGGGACTGAGTTTACAGTTTGATAGTGTGAAGAACCTGCAATAATTAATTAATGCAAATACACGAGATATCAGAAATAACAGAACTCAGAATCACTTTTATATTGATCACGGGCCACTTCGAGGGGGAAACATCCTTTGAGCAAGCTCAATACAATTAACTTCACGGTGCCTTCAATGACCTCAACACACACTTATATACTAAGTCTATGCCCAATACTATGGGTCAAAACCATGGGACATATAATACTATGGGACAACTTACAAAGCATATGCGTCCAATACTATGGGTCAATACTGTGGGCTAATATAAACTATGAATCAACAAATACTACGGGACGACTTACAAAGCATATGCGTCCAACAACAATATACTAACATAGAAAAGAGAAGGGTTGACACGGGTTCCTAACATCCCCTCTCCCTTAGAAAAAGCTTTGTCCTCAAAGCTTTGGTTGGAGAAATTGCTGCAAAATATGAAGGAGTGGTTCCCCGGTAGCATCCTCGGGTTGCATTGTGGGCCACTGACGCCTTTGGAGTGTCAGGGAGGATTGCTTGGAAGGCTGTAGACGAAGAAGAACCCTATCAGCTGCGTGGAAAATGCACTCAGAACGGTGCTGATCGGCTTGTTGTTTCACGCGAATTCTGGCCATGTGAAGATTGTCCTGCAGAATGAGAAGAATCTGATTGCAATTGCGAAGAAATGAATCAATTTCCTGAATTGGGGAGCTTCTAAGGGTGTATGGAAGAAGAACTGGCGGTGTCTGTCCATAGACTGCTTCATATGGTGTCCTTTGAGATGTGGTATTGTACCACCAGAGCGCTGCTAGGAAATCCATAGAAATAGTTGGCCAAAGCTGTGTAGGGATGGGAAAGGGTTTGAGCAATCTCGAAAGGAGTGTCATTTCACCCTTGTTGACCTGGAAAGTATCACAGTCAGCCACCATCTGTTGAATTGTCATTTTTAGTCCCTGCCAAAAGAAGTTACATTGTTCCCGGTCATACATTTTGAAGAACCCAGAGTGCCTTGTTGAGGAAGAAGCATGGAGTTCATAGAAGAGATAGCCCTGTTGAACATATTGCAACCAATTTGGAACAAGTAGAGAAAGAGCTGTAAGAGAAACTGGGTCATCAATTGTGCGAGAAGGAGCATCTGCCACTATATTGTCCTTACCCTTCTTGTAAGTGATCACATAGGGATAACCCATGAGTTGGATAACCCATTTCAGGTGTGTTGGGTAGGAGACCCATTGTTCCAGAAAATTTTCCAGACTCGAGAGATCAGTCTTGATGCAGAAATAATTCCCTAATAGGTATGGCTGCCACTTCTGTACTGCATGCAAAATAGCCATCAGTTCCTACTGAGAGGTAGATGCGACTAAATTCTTACCGGAAAGGTCTCTTGAAGGCCGCAAGCTCATTGGTTCAGCAAAGACACCTACATATCTATCCAAGGAAGTAGTGGAGACCATTAATGGGTGCATCTGAATGGAATGGAGCTGAGCGATGACACCATGTGAATTCTTCTTAAGGATTTTTTCCAGACGATGTGAACTGATGATGCGGAGAGACCCTGGTTGTAAGCCCATTAATTTGTGTTGTGCCCCATTGACTGAAAACTGCATCCAAAGTTTCGCAAAATCTCATAAGATGGGGCCAAGTGTGCGTAACCATTGAACACCCAAAACCACATCACATCCGCCTAAGGACAAGAAAAACATATCAGAGTGCAGGTTATGATCTTCCATGGAGATACGCACATTGTGACACTTCCCCTTGCAAGGTAAGGTGCCCCCATTGGCAACCATGACTTCAAAGTTGGAGCAAGGAGGGACAAAACAATCAGCCTGTTTGGCAATCTGAGGGTCAATGAAGTTATGAGTGCTACCAGAATCAATGAGTATGGTAAGAGGGAGCTTCTTGAAGTATCCCCTGACTCGCATTGTTTGTGGAGTGGTGACGCCGGTTACAGCATGGAGAGAGATCTCGGGTGGGTTGTCCTGAGATGGGGTGTCAACAGGTGGGTGTTGAACGTCGACTTGATCATCTACTGTATCTGGAGCTTCTTCATCAAGTTCTGAGGCAGGCGGAGAATCCACATCCAAGAGATAGAGCTTTTTTTTAACACATTTATGTCCCCGAGTGAATTTCTCATCACAATTATAACAAAGCCCTTTTTCTCGGCGTGACTGCATCTCTGTTTCAGACAAATGCTTGATAGGAGTTGGTTGAGGAGCAAGCGTGATGGGAGGTCGTTGGGAACCCATATTTCTGAAGGGAACAAAGGTGGGTTTGGAGCGTTGTTGAGCTACGATCTTGTCCTTTGCCAACTTAGCCAACCCGAGGACTTCCATCATTGTGTTGGGACAGAACATTTTGACCTCTGAGCGGATTTCATCCTTGAGACCACTGATAAAACAACTCCTGTAGAATTCATCAGATAATCCTTCTGTGTGATTGGCCAGTTTCTCAAACTCTGTCTAATACTCTCTCATTGTGCCAATTTGGTGAAGTTTAGTGAGTGCTCCTGTGAAGTCATCAAAAGCACTAGGACCAAATCGTGGCAAAAGGAGTTGGCAAAAATCTGTCCAATTTGGTTCGGGATGAGCTTTGATGTACCAACAGTACCATTGAAGGGCTTCTTGTTCCAAATGAAAGGATGCAAGTGGAACTTTCTGGACATCAAAAGTATTATGCAGACTGAAATATTGTTCTGCTCGGTATATCCATCCAGTCGGATCAATACCATTGAAGCGAGGAAAATCAAGCTTCGGCCCACAAAAATTGCTGGAAGAAGAGAACCCGGTGGCTGCAAAAGATTCTGGCTGTCAGTTATTGTTCATGGCTGAATGCTAAAGATGGAGGCTGAGAAATTTTTCATCCAGATCTTGGAGTTTGGTTTGGATGGCTGCAAGTGCTTCCTCCATGGTGTTTGCTCCTGCGCGGGTGACAACCATAACCAGGAGTTTTTTTTTTTTTTTTGGTTGACTAGGTAGAAAAACAAAAACAGAAACTACTTCAGTAAAGGAAAATATGGATTTGAAAAAAAATATGAAGGGTAATTGGGGTTTGACTAGGTTTTGGACACTGTCGAAGAGACAAGGAAGCAAAAAATGAGGATTTCAGAAGCGAGGTGAAAGGATGGGAAAATTTGGCAGAGGGAGACAAAGAAGCAAAATTCGGAAAGGAACTCTGTGGTAAAATTTGAAGGTGATTGGGTGAAATCTGAGGAAGTTATGGCAAACCGTAAAAATAGACAAATGTGGGATTTCAGGCTTTGAGAAGGGGAATTGGGGATAGGGTCCTCAGGAATGAAATATACGGAATGGGATGATAGGGGTTCCCCAAAAATTTCAAGGGAAACAGAGTGAAAACAAGGGAGATATGGAGAAAAAACTGAATGTTATACTTTTTTTTTTCACTGGAGCGGCTACGGCTTAGAAGGGATCTGGAACAGATAAATCTGCAACGGCCCAGAAGTGAGCAGAAATAGATGGATTTGAAACGGCGCCAAATGGATTGAAAACGGCTGGATCTGGAACAGCTTTCAGAATGGATCTGAACGGCTGGATCTGAAACGGGGCAGCAGTGATCGACAATAGTTCAACTGAAAATAGATATGGACCCCAGGTATGTGCGGCTTCCTAACAGTTCATGGGTTTCACTCGGCCACCAATGCTGTCTAACGGCTTGCGTATTGGGGCAGTACCCCTCACTCCACGGCTCAGGTAAAACCGATAACCGCTTTGCCACAAACAACAACTCTTGGTTTACCTCACGGGTGGGAACTAGTCAATCAGGTAGGGTTCGTTGCCCTTTTCGCTAGCAGGTCCTCTCAATGGGTCAGCTACTTCGGGGTTCCTGTGGTACTCCTCACAATGAGTTTTAGGGCTTATGCCCAAGTATTTCCCATAGTTAAGCGGATAGGGATTATTCCCAAATCCGGACCTACAACAGATGCGAAAAATTTTTTGGCAAAAATTCCACCCAACAAGCCCAATAAAGTGCTCTGATACTAGATGTGAAGAACCTGCAATAATTAATTAATGCAAATACATGAGATATCAGAAATAACAGAACTCAGAATCACTTTTATATTGATCACGGGCCACTTCGAGGGGGCAACCTCCTTTGAGCAAGCTCAATACAATTAACTTCACGGTGCCTTCAATGACCTCAACACACACTTATATACTAAGTCTATGCCCAATACTATGGGTCAAAACCATGGGACATATAATACTATGGGACGACTTACTAAGCATATGCATCCAATACTATGGGTCAATACTGTGGACTAATATAAACTATGAATCAACAAATACTATGGGACGACTTACAAAGCATATGCGTCCAACAACAATATACTAACATAGTAAAGAGAAGGGTTGACATGGGTTCCTAACATATAGAGGGGTCATGGGAGCTAGACAAGGCCACAAAACTTCTTCCTCGGTCAAATATATATGGTATCAACTTCAAACTAGAATCTAAGAGCTGAGTTTCATCAACTAGAACCCATATATTTGAAGTTGGAACCTATTACTTCATTGTTGGGCTGACATATTGGTTTTTGGGGTGAGATGTAGCATCAAAATGGTTGAATATTTTACCTAGCATTGTCACTTTGCTTGTTGGTTGTTTGTTTCATTAGAAAAACAAGTTCTAGAGGGTGCAATATCATGTATCCACTGCTGTGACTACCATTATGTTTCCATCTTGTAGAATTGATAGTGGGATCATCATTAAAGAATATTTGCAAGGGATTGAACTCCAACACAGTGGGGAAAAGCTTCATTTATACTTCAAGGAGGACACCACCACTCAAATATGCAAGGAGAAATAAATTCCAGGCAAGTATTGAAATTATTAAACTATAAATCTATCAGCATAGGTACTATTGTTCATGTATTTTTAGTCCTTTGTTATACTTGTTTATATGCCAAATTTTTACTCATGAATATTAAGAATTTTTGGAAGTATTTATGTTATTAAAATTGAACCACTATCCATTAAAAACCCAAGCAAACACATTCAGAACAACTAAGATAGTCACCAAGTAGATTTGGAAGCAAGTAGGCAGAGTAACACATGGTTGATCAAGTGTTTGATGAAATAATAATACCAGAATGAGAACTTAAACTCTCTTTTAAACAAAAAGCAATAGTCTATAGGGGATCTACCAACATCCTTACCTAAAAGAAATGTAAGTCTCCATCTCATTGGTTTGATACAAGTGCAATTGGTTAAAGATAAGTATATTAGTTTATATTGATTGGAACTCCTTTTGTTTTCTCTATGTGATGCATAGTTTAATTCCACACATGTTTTTAAAGAGAAAATAAATTGACAGTTATTATATTTTATAGTAGAGTCTGAGTTATTTAGAAATGGCATACATTTTGGTTCTAATTAAAAATATTGGATTATGTTGAGAAACACTGAGTTTATATTTATCATCGCAAATAGCTTTTCGAAAGAATGAAGAGAAATATTAAATGTAGTTTGATTATATTAGCTAAGAAAATCCACTAGCGATCTTTTAATGAACTAAAAATAAATTATATGTGTTAGATACAAAGTAATTACACTGTTTATTACAAAAAATTAAGCATAATATCTTGATAGTGATAGAACAAAATTGCATTTATTATCTTTTTAAATTGTACATTGGACTAAGGGATATAATGTAATTATCGCATAAATGAAATATAAGAGAAAATATTACAATAGTTATCGCAATATATTATCTTGACTAGACCTCTAGTTAGAGTACAAATTTCCATTTATAAACCAGTAAATAAGTATGAAAGTGTAGACATGTAGATGCAACTGTTAAAGAACAAGATAACAATGCATATAATTCTTATGCATTTACCCACTTATGGCAACCAAAAAAAATATGGATTTCAATTATGCATAGCGAAAATACACTAGTATTACAAAGTGACTCATCGTGCAAATCTAGAAATCCAATGTCTAAGTTGAATAAATTTATATGAACAATAACAATAAACTTTCTACACTTGGAATAAAGTAGATAAGATATGAACACACCACTTAAAAATAATACAAATTTTAGTTCAATAATTAAGCTTCGTAAATGATAACCACGCTATGACATGGATAGAAAAACTAGAAAGTTAATATATATCTTCATAAGAGTGAAATAACACTTTGTGTTTAATAAGTATTACAAATTTAAGCATTTTAGAAAGACGAACTACAATTTAGAAAAAGAGAGCTTGACCCTTCACTGCAAAAGTAACTATGCAAACTAAAGCTTAGCTTATAGGGTTAAGTCAAAACCAAAGAGTAACTGCAACAGTAGTACGAGACCTTATGCATTGAATAAGGAAAAATTTATGCATATGCACAAACCATGACTATCTTCTCAAAAATAAATTACATAATAACAGGCTATATCAAAGGATAATACGCATACTTGTAAGATCGAATAAATCTGGGATATTTTCTACACTTTACTCCACTCAAGAAAAACTACATTTTAATGTTAGAGACTTTGCATAAGGGTTTTCTTTCCCAAACGAACTCTATTGCTTGAACACAATAAAAAACTATAAGGAAATTGAAAATGGATTTTAAAGGAAACATTTGCATCTCGAGAATTCAAGAAAAATGGAATTATAAATCTTCATTTATCTCTCTAACTGAAAATCAAAGGAATTGTAGAATTAGACTGAAGTTACCTTTATAACATTGAGAATTTAAACGAAGAAATAAATACAAATTCAAGGAATTATATTACCTTTGGAAGCTTATTAAAGAACTCGTATGGCACTAGAAAAATTATATGCCTTTAACTTTTCCAGTCTCCATATAGAAGAACCAACATATGCAAGTAAAAATCACTCAAACTCCATACAGAAGAACCAACATATGCAAGTAAAAATCACTCAAACTCCATACAAAAGAACCAACATATGCAAGTAAAAATCACTCAAAGTGGGCACAAACTCATTTCTTGGCTTACCAGGAAGAAAGATATATAAGAACAAAGTAGGAAAAAAATAGTTGAGAAAGAAACATATGAGTTGTAAAATCTACCCACAATGGTTGAGAAGGAACGTTGTTCTAAACCTTTGAACACGTAAGCACGATGACCTGCAGAACCTAACAAGATTGCCAACAGTTACCCATTTTGTTTCTCTAGAGTTTGAAATCATGTTGAGTAAAGAATACCTAGAAAATGAAATAGATGTCATATCCATGCCAATTAAAGTCCACTAGTACCATATTCGAAGTGGTAGATATCCAATGACTCATCATAATGATGCTAATTAAAGTTCGCATTACCATATTACAAGTGGTGAATATCAAAAAGGAATCATCAAACGAGAGCTATCAAGGATTATGTCACCCCAACTATTGACAACAACTACAAATTACATGCCAAATTTAATGCGTTAATAACTCGAAGACTTTATAGAGATAATGCATGTGACATTTAGTAAAGACATTCAAATATGAGATCAAAATATACTACATGTTACATAGAAGGAAAATATAGTGTTAAACCATATGAATAAGGTATAAAAAAATCCACCCCATGCACTGAAACCCTAGGATATTATTATTTAACTTGTCCCATCCTTCATTTGAAGAGCTAATAAATCATGGGCTTGATCGAATAGATTACACTTTAAACATGAAGAATTTTATTGGAGAATCTAGTGCTTCCATATTTAGAAATATTCTAAGAGTATTGTCACAACAAAAAAAGAAAGGGCTAATTCCACATAGTATTGTCACAAAAAAAAGAAAGGGCTAATTTTGCATGGGACTTGGTGTAAACAAATTACTATAGGAATTCCAAAATATACATATTTGAATGGAGAGAAAATCATATAAAAAAATAGAAATATTTGAATAAAGATAATTAAAAGAACAATTGTGAAATTATGTAATAGCTTTTCCAAAAAAATGTCGAGGTATTTCAAATGGTATCAAAGCTTAAGTTATAATATTTGACCTTATGTACCTTATTTTTATCATGCTAACAAACAATTGTAAATTACAGGTTGTAAAAAATTTCACTCAATGACACAACAAGATCCAATACAACCTCACATGCAAGAGGGATTAGCATATCAAAGATTGATACAGTTACAATTATATAATATGGACATTGATACAACTAGGACAAGGGAGGAATTAAAAACGAATTGGGAATCCCTAGGACAGCAAGAAGAAAACAAAAATCCTAAACAAAATTTAAGGAGGAGACAGTGAAATTTTAGAGCCTTCGTCGCTATATCATTGTTTTTTTTTTCTTTTCTTTACATAATGAATTATCTTGAAGTCAAAGATTAACAAGAGTACCTGTGTCGAAGTACAATTCTATTGCATAAGAGATATCTACAAGGGTAAAGGTATCATCAAAATACTTGCAAATCCCATTCTTCCTTACATGTTTTCAGTGAACTATAATGTAGTGTCTCGTGTTTAAGCATAACATTGGTCCAAAACCCTAGAGATTAACGCTTGGTATAATTAACTTTATTGAGATAAGATGGTTAAAATTTTATAAGCATAATGGCAACCATCCCTTATATTTCAGACACAAGTTTACCACATCTATTCCGTGATACCCAAGCATTGGGTAATATGGTCATTTTACTTACCCTCTACTTCTAAGATTGAATATTAATCACTATATTTATTGTCGTTATATATATATATACATAATTTACATTATACAATATCACATCCGAGGTTTCACAATAGCTACTTCAATGCAATACATCACTCCTCTTTTGAAAAATACGACACCACAATATAATTTCATGTAAAACTATGTAATTCGTGTGTTTATGAACAATGATCCATAATAAGTTGTATTGTGTGAAATATATGCAATATGTTATTTTTCCATAATCATGACAACATAATATGATTTCATATAAACGATGTAACTCATTACTCACGAACATAGTTTCAAAATAAATTCATTGTACGAAATATGAATATCACAATTTTTCATAAAAATTATGTTCAAGACCAACAAGGAATAATTTGATCAACGAAAGGGGTTTAATTGATTTTATATACAAGTATGCAACACGTTTATTCAACTGTTTAAACATTTACTTCATGTGTGATATATTACCCATCCTTATGCACATATCGCCCCAATATAAGTCTCATTCCAGAAACTATGCTTATATAAACTATGTTTATATAAACATGTTTACTCATGATTCCAAAATAAAATCATTGTATAACATCACACCTAGAACAATTTATGTAACACTAAGTTGGAGTCCAAAAAAAGAAATAAATCGAGCAACTAGATGTTTCCCTTCCATGTGGCCGGAATTCTTAATTTACAATCTCTATTCTATAGAATTTATAAATTATTCTAACAGGTTCTTTTTACACACATCATCGGGTCATGGTATACGAGATGGAGCGATAAGGTTGGTTGTGGGTATTGTCTCACTCGAGTTAAGGATACTTGCTAAACTCTGATAGATTCAACTTCGAGTTAACAAGTCGACATCGGTATGGGGTTAGGGAAAAGTTCCACTCAGAGCTCAATTTACGCTCGACGTACTCCTCAGATGACAACTATACTAACATTAGGACCTACTCTACGCTAAAATCGGATCCTCATCGATCCTAGCTATGATTGTGGTTGATTCCAAATCGATCAGAAATCTATGAAGAGTGCATAGAGGTTCATCGATGAACAACCAATCCTAAGGGCATGCAATCACTTCTAAATTACTGAATGCTGCACGGGGGGACGCACAGAGAACGCTACCCCGAGTGATCATAAATCGATCAAGTTAGTCTGTTTTCCCTAATCGATACAAGTGCAGAAATTATAGTTAATTAGGGTTCTAACCTTGCATTCAAGAGGAATGGTTGACTCCTAGGTCATGATTTTTAAATTTTCAATTCGTTTTAAATTTGATGCGAGTGTGGGTTTTGACATAGGTTGGCGATCTCTAGGAGAGGAAACGATGGGATTTCAAGCTCGATACCAGCCTTTGACTGATCGAATGTTTCAAGATACAATGGGATACTTGGAGAGTGGTCGCGTTCATGCTAGATTTCTTTTCTATTATACTATCCTCTTTTCTTTTTAGAGTAAACATCTATTATATACAAGAGTTTATCATCTCTTGCTTCCCTCAATTCAAGAATGGATCCTGAGAGGATATCTTCCTTTCAAGTACAAATCCGAATGCATCAAAATATTCATCAATAATTCACAGAGATTGCAGAACTGGAATAGTTAAGATAAGTATCATTTATTTCCTTAAGCTACAAATCTGAAAATAAGTAATTCATCATAAATTTACAGAAGCGAATCGATAAGGTCAAGTATCATTTATTTCTTTAAAGCTACAAATCTGAAAATAAGTAATTCATCATAAATTTACATAACCGAATCGATAAGGTAAGGTATCATTTATTTCTTAAAAGCTATAGATCTGAAATAAGTAAATCATCATAATTTGCAGAAACGAATCTTTAAGGTAAAGTATCATAATTTACTTCTATAGGCTACAGGTCTGAATAAGTAAATCATCTTAAATTTAATCAGCAGTAACACATTTGATAACA
Source organism: Larix kaempferi (assembly GCA_027924585.1). Taxonomy (NCBI): domain Eukaryota; kingdom Viridiplantae; phylum Streptophyta; class Pinopsida; order Pinales; family Pinaceae; genus Larix; species Larix kaempferi. The sequence goes on from BSBM01000403.1 coordinate 1,458,251, forward strand.
TAAATAAACCCTCAAGCCCCATGGCTCTAATCGTATTTTGCATACTATTGTGCTAAGTAATAAAGAATTTTTTAATCTCTGTTGAGTCTATCTGACTACTAGGTCAGATTATCTCCTCTGGGGTATGGCATAAGTATAGAGTTTATCTCTTTTTTTAATTGGAACCCAATCTACATTTGACAGACTTACATAATAAAATCGTTAAGCATTTCATTTACAACCCAAAAAATTACTACTATTGTCCCATACTTCCATAAATTTTTAAAACACTACGAGAACTCAAAATCCAAAATTATAAATAATTTAAACAACATGCTACCTTTCCGGACATTTGACTGTGTGGTAGTCGAAATTGGCCTGGTTACTGTTCGAATCGATATCTCTGGATGTCACAGTCAATTATCCTTTGTTGTGTAATCAAAATCAATCTTCACGAATTACCGACGACCCCTCGGTTGACCTCCCTACCGTATCAGGAGTATTCTTCTTCCTACCGAACCCCCGAGCAAATGGGATCGTAAGAACATACATGCCTTGGCTTTCTGCTGGGATCTCCCAATCCCCAGACAAACTGTCAACCCAACTCCAAGGAATCACACTTAATTGAAATCTCTATTACGATGCCCGTCCATCACTAGGAAGCAAGAGAGATCCTCTCCTTCTCCTCCCTTTCTTTCATAGCCCAAACTTGCATGACATGTGTCTTCTCATGCATAAATAATTTTTAATTAAATAATCCTTTAATATTTATCCTCATCAAACAATTGTCACTCCTACATCATTGTGCACCTAAATCCCTTAATTCTCTCTTGTTGTCTCCCCAGTCGATTTCCTAATTCCTAAATTAGTGGGTGTAGGTGGAGTGGTCTCTACCTAACTATTGTTTTAGTTTTGCTCTATAAATTATAAATTGAATATTAACTGCAATTTAAATTCTCATGAATAATCATTTCTACCTTGATTTCCCTTTTTTTCTGAAAAAATAAAATAAAATATTATTTTATTCTAATTCCTAAAATTCTGTATGCTTCTTTAATCATATATGTATAGTTTTTCTATATTCAAAGAGTGTGAGTAATATTCTTTTTTTGTCGTTGTCTAGGTACCCCTTCAGTAGGTCCTTCTAACAACTTCATTTTTCTCTTGTGGGGAGTACTGTGTAGCAATCGAGGAATCGTTACCGCAATCTCTTGACTACACTTCGTTGGAGAGTAAGGGTAGCTAAGGGATAAGGTTCTCCTTATCGCGCGCCCCTCAACTCATCATACGTGACCAAATCGTTGTGGCCTCACCCGTACGGCACACAATTCCCTGGGTGAGCTGAAACGGCTTATGACCCATGCGTGGAGTGCTAATTCAGGGTCGACAGTCCGTCATCGTACCCCTATGTATATTTTCCATTCTTACGACCCCTACTATTCCATTGTGAGTCAGTCGGTAAATTTTTTTTCCTGCTACTACACACACTCAAGGTACACATTAATAGAGTTGCACCATCAAATTATTTCATCATACATCATATTATTCATTAAGTTTTATTCGTTCAATATCATTCATTCACATATATGGAATAATAATCATTCATTGCATTCTGTGGAACATCATCATAATTTCTCAGCAAATTGAGCATATCTATCATCCATTTGTTATTCAATCATTTTCATTTCATAACCTTTCAGTCAGTCGTGAATATACAACATTCAATCATCATTCATTTCGTAAATCTGCTAATCATTAAGCAAAACATGCATTTCGTTCATACACATCATATATTTCATAATATCTCTAATCATTAAGCAGAGCATGCATTCATTTATTATTTTTAAGCAAAGTAGCCATTTCTATAAGTGTCATTCATTTCGTCGTTTTCGCTTATCATTTTGTCGTCATGCAAATCATCATGTGTTTCTTATTCGTTCAAATACTTCAAAAAATTCAAAGGACTATTTTACTAAAGTTTATTCGGTCGGGTCACTTGACAAGTGCCCTAATGTCTACGGTCAGTCACGTACTGAGGCGGGCATTACATACACCCCCTCTTATTAAAACTTCGTCCCGAAGTTTGAAATAAAATGGAAAGTTCTAGCGCATTTCAGTTGCGTCATCCCAGGTTGCAGAATTTGGGCTATAACTATCCCACTAAACCTTAACCTGCTCGATGACATGGTGCCTAAGCTGCTGTGTTCGTTGGTACAATACCCGGATTGGTTGCAGTGGTCTGTTGTGGTCCTCGATTTCTCCCTTGTACTCTTTTGTCCCCCTGCTTTTGTCGAGGGCATTTGCTCTAGAAGTGTGGCCCTCCACATTTCCAAAATCCTTGCTTTGGGCCTCTAGTGGTACTACCGATTGGTGCATTGTTCCGCCGTGATCCAAACTGTGCTCGTTTCCCAAAATGTCTTGTATGATCATCTCTTAGCAGATCAGAACGTGGTCCTCCTCTATTTCTGCTTGGAAATTTCTGCTTGGATGAGCCTTCGCTCATCAGTTCTTATTCGGAAATTAAAGATTTATGTACAGCGTCATGCAAGGTCTGCGACATGAGGATGCGGACCTTGTCTCAGATATTATAGTTTATCTTATAGAAATACTTGTTGACCTTCAGTTTCTCTATCGCAATATGGGGTGCATACCTCAGGAGTTCCATAAACTTTATTTCATAGTCCTACACCGTCCTGCTTCCCTATCGGAGAGCTTGAATTCGTTGAGTTGTCTCTCGATGAATTCTTCCGAAATATAGTGCTTGCGGAACTATTCCTCAAATAGCTCCCAAGACACTTCGTTGATATCAATCCCCAACTATGGCTTCAGAGTCTTCCACCATAATAGTGCTTCCCCATTTAGTTGTAGTATATCCATATGCACCTTCATATTTGAGGTGTATCCCCTCAAGGAAAATCACATCATTATGTTTTCCAGCGGCGATTTCATCAGTGGAACCCCAAAACTCTGGAAATATTACTTTCTCCAGTTCTCGATGCATGTTATCCGGTGGTGGGTTTCGTGGTACATTAGCAGGGATTAGAGGTCGATCTTCTTCGTTTTCTATTCGGTTCATCAGTGCTTCTGACATTCTCTGAAAGTTCCTCATCATGGTCATAACTTCACTGGCGGGTAAGTTAATAGTCTCCTCCGACCTTGGTGGCGTGGGTTCCACAGGAGTTGATGGGGTTAGTGGATGAGTTGTTTTCCCTCGTCCTCTTCCAGCCCTACCTCTGCGAGTTCTTCGATCCATGATAGTGTCTGATTGAAAAGAAAAGTAAAATTTTAATTAGTTCAACAGGTCGTAATATTTTTTTGCAGAAAAGCGTCTTGGTCCTAACTAAGTTTGACCTTGCTCTGATACCAAATGTAGAGCCTTCGTCACTATATCATTGTTTTTTTTTCTTGTTTTTCTTTACATAAGGAATTATCTAAAAGTCAAAGATTAACAAGAGTACCTATGTCGAACTACAATTCTATTGCATAAGAGATATCTACAAGGGTAAAGGTATCATCAAAATACTTGCAAATCCCATTCTTCCTTACCTGTTTTCAGTGAACTATAATGTAGTGTCTCGTGTTTAAGCATAACATCGGTCCTAAACCCTAGAGATTAACGCTTGGTATAATTAACTTTACTGGGATAAGATAGTTAAAATTTTATAAGCATAACAACAACCATCCCTTATATTTCAGACACAAGTTTACCACATCTATTCTGTGATACCTATGTATTGGGTAATATGGTCATTTTACTTACCCTCTACTTCTAAGATTGAATATTAATCACTATATTTATTGTCGTTATATATATACATAATTTACATTATACAATATCACATCCAAGGTTTCACAATAGCTACTTCAATGCAATACATCACTCCTCTTTTAAAAATTACGACACCACCATATAATTTCATGTAAAACTATGTAATTCGTTTGTTTATGAACATTGATCCATAATAAGTTGTATTGTGTGAAATATATGCAATATTTTATTATTTCCATAATCATGACAACACAATATGATTTCATATAAATGATGTAACTCACTACTCACGAACATAGTTTCAAAATAAATTCATTGTACGAAATATGAATATCACAATTTTTCATAAAAACTATGTTGGAGACCAACAAGGAATAATTTGATCAACAAAAGGGGTTTAATTGATTTTATATGCAAGTATGCAACACGTTTATTCATTTTTTTAAACATTTACTTCATGTGTGATGTATTACCCATCCTTATGCACATATCGCCACAATACAAGCCCCATTCCATAAACTATGCTTATATAAACAATGTTTATATAAACATGTTTACTCATGATTCCACAATAAAATCATTGTATAACATCACACCTAGAACAATTTATGTAACACTAAGTTGGAGTCCAAAAAGAAAGAAAGAAATCAAGCAACTAGATGTTTCCCTTCCATGTGGCCGAAATTCTTAATTTACAATTTCTATTGTATAGAATTTATAAATTATTCTAACAGGATCTTTTTACACACATCATCGGGCCATGGTATATGAGATGGACCGATAGGGCTGGTTGTGGGTATTGTCTCACTCGATTTAAGGATACTTTCTAAACTCTAATAGATTCGACTTAGAGTTAACAGGTCGACATTGGTACAGGGTTAGGGAAAAGTTCCACTAAGAGCTCAAGTTAAACTCGGCGTACACCTCAGATGACAACTATACTAACATTGGGACGTACTCTATGCTAAACGCGGATACTCATTGATCCTAGATATGATTGTGGTTGATTCCAGATCGATCATAAATCTATGAACAGTGTGTAGAGGTTCATCGATGAACAACCAGTCCTAAGGGCATGCAGTCACTTCTAAATTACTGAATGTTGCATGAGGTAGACGCACAGAGAACGCTACCCCGAGTGATCATATATCGATCGTGTTAGTTTGTTTTCCCTAAACAATACAAGTGCATAAATTACAGCTAATTATGGTTCTAACCTAGCATTCAAGAGGAACGGTTGACTCCTAGGTCATGATTTTTAAATTTTCAATTCGTTTTAAATTTGATGTGAATGTGGGTTTTGACATAGGTTGGCGATCTCTAGGAGAGGATACGATGGGATTTCCAACCTGATACCAGTCTTCGACCGATCGGATGTTTCAGGATCCGGTAGGATACTTGGAGAGTGATCGCGTTCATGCTAGATTTATTTTCTATTACACTATTCTCTTTTCTTTTTAGAGTAAACATCTATTATATACAATATTTTATCATCTCTTGCTTCCCTCGGTTCAAGAATGGAGCTCGAGAGGATATCTTCCTTTCAAGTACAGATCCGAATGCATCAAAATATTCATCAATAATTCGCAGAGATTGAAGAACTGTAATAGTTAAGGTAAGTATCATTTATTTCCTTAAGCTACAAATCTAAAAATAAGTAATTCATCATAAATTTACAGAACTGAATCGATAAGGTCAGGTATCATTTATTTCTTTAAAGCTACAAATCGAAAAATAAGTAATTCATCATAAATTTATAGAACCGAATCGATAAGGTAAGGTATCATTTATTTCTTAAAAGCTACAGATCTAAAATAAGTAAATCATCATAATTTGCAAAACCGAATCGTTAAGGTAAAGTATCATTTACTTCTTAAGGCTACAGATCTGAATAAGTAAATCATCCTAAATTTAATCAGCAGTAACGCATTTGATAACATAAATCAACCCTCAAGCCCCATGGCTCTAATCATCTTTTGCATACTCCTGTGCTAAGTAATAAATAATTTTTTAATCTCTATTGAGTCTATCCGACTACTAGGTCGGATTATCTCCTCCTGGGTATGGCATAAGTATAGATTTGATCTCTTTTGTTATTTGGAACCCAATCTACATTTGACAGAATTACATAATAAAATCGTTAAGCATTTCATTTACAACCCGGAAAAGTACTACTGTTATCCCATACTTCCATAAATTTTTAAAACACTATGAGAACTCAAAATATGAAATTATAAATAATTTAAACAACAGGTTACCTTTTCAGACGTTTGATTGCATGGTAGTCGAAATTTCCCTGATTACTATTTGAATCGATCACTCCAGATGTTGTGGTCAATTATCCTTTGCTGTGTAATTGAAATCAATCTTCATGAATTACCGACAACCCCTCGGTTGACCTCCCTACCGTATCAAGAGTATTCTTCTTCCTCCCGAACCCCCGAGCAAATACGGTCATAAGAACATACCGGCCTTGGCTTTCCGCTGGTATCTCCCAATCCCCGGAAAATTTGTCAACCCAACTCCAAGGAATCACACTTAGTCGAAATATCTATTACGATGCCTATCTAGCACTAGGGAGCAAGAGAGATCCTATCCTTCTCCTCCCTTTCTTTTATAGCCCAAACTTGCATGACATGTGTCTTCTCATGCATTAATCATTTTTAATTAAATAATCCTTTAATATTTATCCTCATGCAACAAGTGTCACTCCTACATCATTGTGCACCTAAATCCCTTAATTGTCTCTTGTTGTCTCCCTAGTCAATTTCCTAATTCCTAAATCAGTGGGTGTAGGTGGAGTGGTCTCTACCTGACTATTGTTTTAGTTTTTCTCTATAAATTATAAATTGAATATTAACTGCAATTTAAATTCTCATGAATAATCATTTCTACCCCGATTTCCCTTTTTCTGAAAAAATAAAATAAAATAATATTTTATTCTAATTCCTAAAATTCTATATGCTTCTTTAATCATATATGCATAGTTTTTCTAAATGCAAAGAGTGTGAGTAATATTCTTTTTTCGTCGTTGTCTAGGTACCCCTTCGACAGGTCTTTACGGCAACTTCCTTTTTCTCTTGTGGGGAGTATTCTATAGTGATCAGGGAATCGTTACCGCGATCTCTCGACTATACTTCCTTGGAGACTAAAGGCAGCTGAGGGATAAGGTTCTCCTTATCGCGTGCCCCTCAAGTCATCGTACATGACCAAGTCATTGTGGCCTCACCCGTATGACACACACCTCCCCAGGTGAGATGAAATGGCTTCCGACCCGTTCGTGGAGTGTTAATTCAAGGTCAACAGTCCGTCGTTGTACCCCTATGTATATTTCCCATTCTTACGACCCCCAGTATTCCATTGTGAGTCATTCGGTAAATCTTTTTACCTGCTACCGCACACACTGAAGGTACACATTAATAGCACTGCACCATAAAATTATTTCATCATACATCACATTCTTCATTAAGTTTTATCCGGTCAATATCATTCATTCACATCTATGGAATAATCATCATTCATTGCATTATGTGGAACATCATCATAATTTCTCAATCAATCGAGCATATCTATCATCCATTTGTTATTCAATCATTTTCATTTCATAACCTTTTAGACAGTTGAGCATATACAATATTCAATCATCATTCATTTCATAAATCTGTTAATCATTAAGCAAAACGTGCATTTCACTCATACACATCATATATTTCATAAGATCACTAATCATTAAGAAGAACATGCATTCATTTATTATTTTTAAGCAAAGTATCCATTTATATAAGTGTCATTCATTTCATCATTTTCGTTTATCATTTTTTGGTCATGTAAATCAACATGTGTTTCTTATTCGTTCAAATACTTCAAAAAATTCAAAGGACTATTTTACTAAATTTTATTCGGCTAGCTCACTTGACAAGTGCCCTCATGTCTACGGTCAGTCAACGTACTGAGGCGGGTGTTGCATACACTCCCTCTTATTAAAACTTCGTCCCAAAGTTTGAAATAAAACAAAAAGTTCTAGCGCATTTCAGTTGCGTCATCCTAGGTTGCAGAATTAAGGCTATAACTGTCCCATTAAACCTTAACCTGGTTGATCACACGGTGCCTAACCTGTTGTGTTCGTTGGTCCAATACCTGGATTGGTTTCAGTGGTCTATCGTGGTCCTCGATTTTCCCCTTGTACACTTCCATCCCCTTGGTTTTGCCGAGGGCATTCGCTCTGGAAGTGTGGCCCTCTACATTTCCAACATCCTTCCTTTGGGCCTCTAGTGGTACTATCGGTTGGTGCATTATTCCATCGTGATCAAAACTGTGCTGGTTTCCCAAAAGGTCTTGTATGATCATTTCAAATGGCGTATCAGAATGTGGTCCTTCTCTATTTCTTCTTGGAAAGTTCTGCTTGGATGAGCCTCCGCTCATCAATTCTTCTTCAAAAATTAAGGATTTATGTACTGCATCATGCAAGGTCTGCGGCATGAGGATGTGGACCTTGTATCGAATATTATAGTTCAGCCCATAGACATACTTGTTGACCTTCAGTTTCTATGTCGCAATGTGGGGTGCATACCTCAGTAGTTCCATAAACTTGATTTCGTAATTCTGCACCATCCTGCTTCCCTGTTGGAGAGCATTGAATTCATTGAGTTGTCTCTCGATGAATTATTCTGACAGATAGTGCTTGTGGAACTATTCCCCGAACAGATCCCAAGACACTTCGTTGATATCAATCCCCAACTGTGGCTTCAGATTCTTCCACCATAATAGTGCTTCCCCCTTCAATTGCAGTATAGCCATATGCACCTTCATATTTGAGGCGCATTCCCTCAAGGAAAAGCACATCATCATGTTCTCCAGCCACTCTTCAGCGGCAGTTCCCTCAGTGGAACCCTAAAACTCTGGAAATCTTACTTTCTCCAGTTCTCGATGCATGCTAGTCGGTGGTGGGTTTCGAGGTACATTAGTGGGGATTAGATGTTGGTCTTCTTCGTGGTCTAGCTAGTTCATCAGTGCTTCCAACATTCTCTAAAAGTTCCTCATCATGGTCATAACTTCGCTAGCGGGTAAGTTAATAGTCTCCTCCGACCTTGGTGGCATGGGTGCCACAGGAGTCGATGGGGTTGGTATACGAGTTGTTCGCCCTCATCCTCTTCCAACCCTACCTCTGCGATTTCTTCGATCCATGATAGTGTCTCATTGAAAAGGAAAGTAAAATTTTAATTAGTTCAACAGGTTGTAATAATTTTTTGCGGAAAAACGTTTTGGTCCTAACTAAGTTCGAGCTCACTCTGATACCAAATGTAGAGCCTTCGTCGCTAGATCATTATTTTTCTTTTTTGTTTCTTTACATAATGAATTATCTTAAATTCAAACATTAACAAGTGTACCTGTGTCGAACTACATTTCTATTGCATAAGAGATATCTACAAGGGTAAAGGTATCATCAAAATACTTGCAAATCCCATTCTTCCTTACCTGTTTTCAGTGAACTACAATGTAGTGTCTCGTGTTTAAGCATAACATCAGTCCTAAACCCTAGAGATTAACACTTGGTGTAATAGAAGACAAGTAACATAGATCTAATATAGAAGACTTGCATATGTTGTTAGATTTCAAGGATGTATTTTATGATGAAATACCCAGCTTACCTTCGAAAAGGAGACCTTGATTTAACCATTGCCCTTGTACTTGGAGTTGTGTCTTTTGCAAAGGAGCCTTATCAAATGAGCACACCAAAATTGGTTGAACTTAAAATGAAATTACATGAATTGGTAGAAAAAGACTACATTAGGCCTACTATTCCCCCTTTGGGGGCATTGTTGTGCAGGATTAATATCTTATAGTGAGAAGTGGACACTACCAACTTGGGTGGGGTGACAGGTAAATACATTCATTGCATTGCATTTAGTTACTTCAAATGAAAGAGATCAAGATATCGAAAGATGTACCTTTTTATCAATGGATGGTCCTAGCTTTCGCTTGGTCTTCCACTTGATCTTCCGCTATTATGAACCTACAACACAAAGTAGACCTTCCTCAGCGTATCTTGACTATAATAAATATGATGAAATTGAAAGCAATTAAACATCAATTATAATTAGATATTAATCCAAATGAACATACAATCCAATAGACATTCGATTTGCGACGGGAAGGGTATTTCGACCTTTTTATTGTCAAAGAAGCATGAATCCGTACAAATATACCTGATCTGTCAAGATGCTTCTGCAACCGAGTCTTGGGATCCTGCTCTTCACAATGACTTGGGAATTCCTCCAGTGTAACAGCAGTCAAAGCATTCCTTCTAGGTCCCTCTCTCATGGATCCTCCCTGTATTTATGGGACAAGGTAGGCAATTGGATTCGAGAGGTGGTTGAATTGGGAGGTTGGGGAAGTTGCAGAACCAACTTCAACTAATCCCAAGTCGTAATCTTAATATATTTTTTATTTCATCTTAAGATGTGCACGGGTTTCATACAACTAGAGTAGCGTACAGTATGCAACTCTTGTACTTTACAACAAGCATTTGCAACATTTTTTAAGGTGTGCGTTGGTTTTCCTTGAGCAAAGCAGTGCACATGTTCATGAAGAACGCTGGTTTACTATGCAAAGAGTAGCGCACATGTTGTGAAATCATCAGAAACGGTAAGATTCTCAGCTGAAGAGTGTAGTTCAGGCAAGAAGTCATCCAGTTCAACCTAGCTCTTCCATCCATAGTGTCCTTTTGTATGATCAACAGAGCAGTGTTATCACGGACAAAGAAGTGCAGATTGGACCTATAACAGATGCCCCCTAATGTGTGAGGTCAGAGGGAAACGATGGCCGAAATACATTATAAATTCCAAGTCAAAATAGGAGCAAGAAACCACAAAAACAAGTCACAAAAGTACTTGAAACAACGATTAAGGTTAGCGAGCAATTACAATCTTGACATCATATAGATGTGTACCATGATACAACATGATCTCCGATACATAACTAGGAGATGTATATATAGCATGGCCACTGAAATACAAGCGTGGATCCATGTCAAAATGAGATATCATAGCCATAATAACAAACTGGATCTATATCTCATGAAGAGCCAAAATGAGTGAGGCTCAGTCTTGCGCAGGTTGGGTGATAACATAAATAGGGTGATGCTATCAGGATCCCAAGGTATTCATCCAAAAAACCCATGGTACAAACCCTAACCATGTGAATAAATGAGCTGAAGTCGAACATGGGGGGTATTGTTTGATTACCGGTCATCGATGTATACCATTAACAAACGCGAGGGCTTCCATCGATAATGATAATGGGGCCCAAGGTACCTAGTACGATCCAACAAGTGTGAATAAGTGGACTTGAAGTGGAACACTTGAGGAACCTGTCGAATGAGAGACATTGATGTATTACCATTATTCAACGGCGAGGGAAATTGCCACTAATGACTGCAGTCCCCAAGGTACTAATCGAAACTCTAAACTTCATTCCCAGAGCATGATGAGTTGATGTCGATGAGAAGAAGTCCACTGGAAGGGAGGCCTTAATGCATCCTCCATCATCCAACACGAGGAACACTCAAAATGTATGAGCTGATGTGGAGTTGGACAAGTAACAAGATGAAGCAAAATGACACCAGGATGGTCGACACATGAAGTCAAGGTAAACTGCAGAATGGCTGACACAGGCTGTATCCTTGAACATTGAGCACGACACAAAGTGACTTAGGTAGTTTTTAATCATGAAGGGGAAGTGATATAAGCCTGCAATGTAGGAGACATTAACAGACCCTCCATATGATTGGAAGAATAACCAATCGGGGGAGTAACAACTCGGAGATCAGGTTCACCCTAAGGTCAAAAACTAAAACCTAATTGAAATGACAGACTCAAATAGGTGTTGTGTTCAAGGACATGGCTGACTTAACTGCCTTTGAAACTAAAAAGATGTGAGATACCCTTCTCATCCCTTATTCTTTTTGGTAAAAGAATATATTTCTTGTTGTTTTAATGAGTCCAAGAAAGAAAGAAAACTCAATAATCCCAACCATGTAAAAGTTTAATGATCCCATGGGAGGAAGACTCGGGACCTTCTTCATTGTTTATAGAGTTCGAAGAAGAGATAGAAGAATACTCTATTGTATTGATCTTTGGATTTTAATATCAAGCCGAGATCTGTTCTTTCTCCCCGGTGTTTTCGATTTTAAGGAATCTGAAAAACTTAAACAATAACTCCATACACCTACCTGTGTATTTTAATATCGAGCTCGGGTTGGTATATGCTCTCCCGTGTTTTCCTGTTTATAGAGTATGAAAAACTTAAACAATCCTCTATATACCCTCTTGTGGATTTCACATCGAGCCCGAGTAGGTGAGTGCTCGCTTGGTGTTTTCATGTTTCGAGAGCCTGAAAACCCTAAAGAAGGCTCCAAAATTCCTTTTTCGTACAGTTAGTCTCCTCCCCCAAAAAAGTCTAAAACAATGAGAGAAGAACTCTTCTAGCCACGCATGACTAGAGTATTCCTTTTTCGTAAGTAATCCGCAAAAGTCCGGAAAGGGGTTAAACTTATACCTAAGCGGATGTACCTTCAATTCCTTTAACGATCTTGAAGAGAACAAGTATGCTCGGCAATCTTGTTTAGTTTTTCAAATAGTCAAAACAAGAGCTTAAAACGACTTAAAAGACAGCTTCTAGGATCATAGGTTCATTACTTGCCAAAGACATAGAATCTCAACAATCGAGTTTGTAACTAACGACAAATTCTCTAAATGGCATAATAATGAAACAATATGATGCTTATATTGGTCGTCAATAAAGAAAATGAGTCATATCCGGTTTAATATTGTGAACTTCTAGTGAAAATTTGAAATATCTAGGTTAAATTTAACTCACCAAAATTTGTAGGTGTTAGTGATTAAATATAACATTTTGGAGCCAATTTGAAACTATACACTTTTGAAAAAAGTGGGTAAAAATCAAAATCCATTTTATATAAATAATTTCAAATTGAAAAATCAAATATCACATTTTGAAATTTGTAGGGCAAATTGGAGCAAAACCTTGATCTTCCTCAGTTCGTTGCGATCAAACCGGGCCACCAATCGATCTTCTGCTTCCACCAAGTAAGTTCTTTTCTCCCATACTTGCAATTTCATGCATTTTTTGTCAATTTTTATGGTCAAAAACACTTTCTATCAATGTTCAACACGTGTTTCTGCGTGTGCACTACTGTGTGTGAGCAAAAGCAGCGCATACTAGCCAAGTGCGTTGGTTTAGTTCATACAGAGCAGTGTTCGAGCGTGACTGTCTAGTGCAGACAGTAGCGCACACCCCTGAAAGTAGGGTAAAAAATGGCAAAGAATAAAAATTGACTTGTTGCTTGTAGGATGGTTCTCATATGGCGCGAAAGGGATCATGAGGAGATGGATCGAGAAGCATTACAAGATCCATTGACCCTCCATGCGCTCCAAAGATGTGGATTACTGAAATTTTATAGAACAGTCAACATGCTGGCACAAATCCGCTTGCTTGAGGGGCTTTTCCAATACTGGGACGCCAATGCAATGGTGTTCGATATCCAAGGAAATCTACTTTATCACAGGTCTCTCTCAGAGGGGATATTTGGTGAACTTGAAAGGTTCCTCTCGCAATGTGGGTGCCTTGTCCGTACAAGAGTATGTCAATACTTACTGCCTACCGGGAACTGAGAAGATCGGTAGTCAAATCCTTATCTCAACCATTGCAAGCTTCCCCCAAAAATTCATTGTGAGTATTCTTAACCGAATGGGAGGGAGTGCTGCGCAACATCTTGCATCGAGACATTATATGCACATAAGTACTGAATGCTTGCAAGGTAAAGTGTATGACTGGTGTTCAAGTCTTTTGGCGAACATGAAACTTCAACTCTCGAGGTGTAAGACTGGGAGGATGAATAATTTCGAGTACGGAAGCATACTTTGCACCTTCTTCTTTGAGAGGGTGTCTGCTATCAGTTTGGGCATGCCTTCGCCCCCAGTCAACCCTTGTGAGCCAATGTTGTCTCGTTGGGGTGAGATATTCCTCCGCTAGGGTGGTGGTGAGAGCAACTTTTGTTACCATGAGGATGATTTCTGGGGCTGGTGGGAAAGACAAGTGCCAGCTCTTGAGCAGTTTCCATATGCGGGCATAGACTTCCACCATGATCCTGAGCTGATCCTTCCTCCAGGAGCAACCTGGGGAGAGATAGGTATGTTTATGTTTTTTGAAAAATTATTTAATTTTTACAATTTTTTATATATGATTTTTATGATGAGTTTGAAGTACTGAAACAAAGTCTCATATGCAGATGTTGGACCAGTATGTCCTGAGGGACACCCCCACACCTTCGTGAGACCAATGATAGTGGGTGCAGCTAATGCGAGGCTAGGGAGCATAGAGAGGAATATGAGTCAGTTGACTCATGATGTTCCTACCTACAGGATTGAGCGGATGCCGCTCGACATGCAGGAGGATGTGGTTGGTGTGCCCCCAGCCTGGATTAGGCTACTGCGGAAAGTGGCTAGGCTGGTCATTTGCTACCGAGAGGCAGCAGAGGCAGATGAGGCCCCTCCTTCTCCATAGGAGAAGGATATTCTATGTATATTTTTTAGGCCACCGAGCCCAATTTTGTATCTTATGACATGGCTCTGTGACAAACTTATGACTCAAACTCATATTTTTTTTATACGGATTATATATATACAATATCGGTTATATTTACATGTGTGTTATTGTGTTTTATGCATGAATTACTTATGTATGTGAATGATGCAAATGCCAATCTAAAACGTAGTTTGCAAATGAATCAGCTAATGCATTCAAGTTCCTTGGAATATGTTGATATGTGATATAATCAAACTGTCTCTCAAGTAGCTTAACGCGCATAAACTGACTTAGCAAAGTAGGATCTCTAACCTGATAAACACCCATTAACTAAAAAACAACTAACTGCGAGTCGAGTCGTACCTCCAAATGTGAAATGCCATGGAATAGAGCATCTCGGAGTAGTTCTGTGATTGCACTATATTCAGCCACATTGTTCATTGTGGGACCTAGACAAGCCCCTCCCGAAGACACCAGCTGGACAGTTGGTGAGTAAATAACCCAAGCAGCAGCGGCCAACTGACGGGTGTGGCGGCTAGCACCATCAACAAACCATATAAAGTGTTCAACCGACATTTGAAACACAAAGCAATATATGCATAAGACGTAACTACAACAGTAAAAAAAACTAACTCTACAAAATGTACAGCTAAAAATACATGAAAAAACACAGATGCCTAAGCGTAGTACTTCTTCAGGTAGAGTTGATGCCTGGATCCTCCTCATAAGACTAGGCAATGATATCGCAAAATTCATTAAAAAGATTGGTATACAGAATGATCTCCTCAGGAGAACAATCTGCTCCACTGAAAATATTTTCCACGACCTCAGTTCTGGTGAAAATGTTGATCATGATGTTTCTCGATATACTCACCATATTCCCTTCGATGTAAACAACATTTGAAGTAGAGGGAATAGAGGACAACTCAACACTCTCACCGGGTCTCGCAAAGAACTCTCCTCTCTCTATCAAGTTTAGAATGGGAAGTAAATAGGACTTGGGGTCTGTATGTTCACAAGGACAATCCAGGCCCGTCATGGCTTCCAAAATTGCCTCATCAGAAGGAAAAACGGTGTCCAAACAGTCAAGAGAGTGGGTAGAGTCCACTGACCATGCATGAGCATAATCCATATCTGACTCAGCAGAGACCGACGGAGTCAAGATATGTTCTATTGCAGTGTGCTGTAAATCCGAGTAGGTTATCTCTGCAATAGATTGAGGCACAACTGGTTTTGATCCAGTAGGGAGAATCCACGGATCTGTCGTTAAACTGACCATAGAAGTCTTGGAAGATGAACATTCTTCAAAACCAACAAAAAGGGTGGGAGAAAGAAGGTCAAAAGTTCATATTAATGACCCATAGAGACCTGCTCCCAAACTCTCAGTAACTGGGTGTGACTGATCAACCAACGGAATCGATGAATCTGATGAAGTCTAGTTGTTTCTCCGAGAGAACGAAAGTTGATCGACTGTGATGATCTTGCCTTCGTGTGGGAACATTACAACTCGAAAAACGGTCGATGGAATGGCACGCATTGCATACGTCCAGATCCTTCCTAAAAACATGTTGTAGTCAAGTGGAGCTTCCAGAAATTTGACCTTTACAGCTACTATCTTACCAGCAAGTTCGATGTCAAACGATGGTAAGACTCTGTGTGGACGGAAGGTTCTACCATCAAAAGCAGTAAGTAGTGTGTTAGAGGGGGCTAACTCGGGAGAGCCCAAAGCTTTCCAACAAGAAATAGACATTACACATGTAGATGCGCCCTCATCTACGATAGCTCGTCCAATGGTCTTAGGACCATGAACTACCTCTATCTGAAGAGCGACATGATACAGCAACCGGTATTTGATATCAGTCATATCAAATCGAGCAGTCATGTTGGATGATTCCATGCTCCCAATTGCTGCCAGAAGTGCATTGCGTTGTAATGGACAACTTTGCAATACTTCTAAAGTGGACATGGCACAGGGGGTTTGGGCTAGATCTTCAACAACATTGTAGTTGGCAGCAGCCCATGTATTAGGATTGTGCACAGCCCGTTTCAAGACGCATTTCGAGATCTTGGGCAGTGAATCCACTGGTATGTGGAGGAGAGTAGAAGACTCAGGAATATCTTTATCCTTTTGTTGCGTATCTGGAGTATAGTTTCTTGCACGAGTTTGTAAAATTGCATCTGAGTTAACCATATTAATGAATGATTGATCAGTTGAGGTGGCATGAGTGGTGCCCCTATCACTAGAGCTTCCATAAGCTGAACTTTGTCCGTGAGGGAAAGGGTCTTTTAAGACAGCATGTTTCTTTTCACAGATCAGCTTCTGGGCTTCTTCCATTAGAGGGCATTGATGGGTAAGGTGGTCCTCTTGACATAGCTTGCAAGGGAACTTAACCTTCACTTTTTCCTTTTTACCCTCCTCGGCATTTTGTGCTTTTTGGGGATTTTGTTGGGTTCCCTCCCCTTTCTTTCCCTTTATTTTGTTGTTGGGATGCTGAGAGCCCTTTTGGTTTGTCTGCACCCGTTGTACAGATTTTGTTGTTGAAGGATAGGATGCAACCAAAGTTGCTTCTGCATTAGACTGTTTGAATGACAAGGTGTGAACCTGCTTTGTTAAAGCATCAAACGCTGCAGAGTCGATTGAACCCACAATGCCATCAGCATGTGGTTCAAGTTTAGGTTTACCTAAGTCCGTATTAGACCTTGGTGCATCAGGAATAATTTCATAGAAGATCCCAAACTGAGCATATACCAAGTCAAGATGTTGGGTTCTCAAAATGGCTTCCTCTTCGGAGGACACCCCTAAAGTTGCAACTTCCTTAAAGATATAAGGAAGGAGTGATTTAAGGTACCACTCTAACAAAAATGTTGGGGGGATGTCGGCCTTAATGAGCCTCTTTCTCCTTCGCCACTCCTAAATGTGATCAGATATATGAGTGGCTTTGTTCTGTCGGAAAGTCGACAGAAGGTCTTTGTCGGCATCATACCGGACAGGAAGTTGAAAATGGTTCAGAAAAACGGTGGCTAGATCCCAAAAGGTGCCATAAGTAGCTACAGGCAATTCAATATACCATTTGGCTACGACACTTGTCAAGGTTCTTTGGAAGAGCCTCAACCTGATGGAGTCATCATTCAGCAATTTCGGAGAGCACCAGAGATCAAATGTCGTGACATGGTCACCGGGGTCCTCACCAGTCTTACCTTCAAACTTCGGGATGTTTGAGGGAAACTTAGTGGGAACAGGTGGCCATGCAGGGTCATGGCGCACGGGGTCGTTCGTGAGTTTCGAAAGATCTGGCAAATTCAAAGTTGCCATAAATGGTAAATGCGGTCGCGATGATGGCATTTGATAGACAGGAACATGGTATTGGGGACCTCCCATTGCCTGGTTCGTGTAATGTTGGTTGGGGTTGCCCCCAGCCATCGGTTGTGAAAAAACATTAAAATTGCTCCACCCAAAAGAAAGCGGATTACCTCCCGGGGAAGTGGTCCATTGCAACTGGGTGTTAACCCCACCGTATTTTGGATTAATAATATTACCCCTTCCTCCAGCAAACAAAGAGAAAGGGATACTCCCTGTAGGTATATTTGATGGATTAACATTGTAACCTGCACAGGGGTTAAAGCCAGGGGTAGTAGTGACAGGCGGTGCTATCATCGTACCCATAACTGGCATAGATGCATACGGGATCGATCCCACAACGGAAGTGGAAGCAATGTTTTGAGTTACACCCTAGGAATGTTGAGTCACAGGAGAATGAGTCAAAGGTACTGCAGGTATCCCTGTCAAAGGGACATTATTTGGTCCAAAAGTAGGGGTGGAAACTGAGGCAGATGTCAAAGCTTGTGAGCTTGGCATGCCTAGAGTACCAGCATTAAAACTAAAGGATGGAGTTGAAGCAGAAGTAGTCTGCGACGAACTCGGTGTTGTAGTGTCTATGAAAGAAGGATTCACAATCCTTGAAGCCATAGTTGTTGTGGGAGTTTGTGGAACTCCCTGCTCATCTCTTGGGTTGGTCATGGCATAACCAGGTGTAAATAGGTAAGCACTATACTCAGGTTGTTGGAAGCCTACAGGTACCAGAAGTGGATCGTTGGGTCCAGTGAGAGGAGGGTTGAAAGGAGTACTAAACTCTCTAGAAGTTAAGTCCTCAACCTTGACAGTATCAAAGACTTGTCGATCCATGGTTCTGGGCTGCGGTTGTCCAAGAACCTTTGTTTTGCCCATAAGTTCAAAAGAACCAAGAGAATCCATCCTCCGGCTTCACGGTGGCGATGGAGGCTCCACAGTGAGTGGGGGAAGGTTTTGCAACCTCCAAGACCTACGAAGATGTTGGTCCTCCACAACTATATAAAAAATAGACTAACTAAAAACCTAGTGGACACTACGACTAAGGAGAAAACAACATACCACTAAGAACTTCCTAAGTGATCAAACCAGGCAAACAATGACAAATACTCTCAGAAGCAAGTCTGGGATGATTAGGGCCCACAACGAACTAATAGAGTATCGATGGTCAGTTTCATGGCGTCCAATGGAGGTCCTCTGGGTGCAAGCGTTTGAATCACCAAACCGCCCTCCCGTGATTACTGCCAAAGGGTTACCTTCCGCGCCTGTCTGAGGTGAAGTGAGAATATTCGCCCAATCTACCTGTGTAGAGCCCTAGAGGTATGATACTAAGGATACCACCAATACTAAATAACCTTGGGGGACAGTCGTCAGCCTAGTCGAAACGCATGGGCAAGGTAGTGAAGCCCGAAATCCAAAAGCACTTTAAAAAGTACTAGTGGACCCCTGTACGCGAGTCAACTCTGGTTTATGGTTGATGGAAAAGTGAGGGGGTATCCTCAACAATTCCAATCGCCCATGGCCTTGTGCTTAACTCTGGTTTAAGTAGAGCATCCCAGGTCTATTTGATAGAGGTGGATTTACCTAAAAGATATTCGTACTATGATTGTTGAGTAATGAAGCCAGTTTCGGGTGGTTTAAGGTGATTTAAACTTGAAACTCTAGCCTAAGCTAATTGATGATGTGTATACCTAAAAAGAAAAATGTTGCTAGTTAATTTTATTAATATTTCTTTTTAAGGGAAACTTGTTACTCAATAAGGGTAGTGCGGTGTGTGGAATGGTTTCGACAGAAAGTAAAGTGCATGTAAAGTAATGATTTCAAATTCACAAAAGACACTTTTTTCTTTTCGTTCATATTCTTTCAAAAACTAAGACTAGGAAATCCTAAATCAAATTTCTTTTTGTATTTTCTTTTAAAATTTCGAAGCAAAGCAAACTAAGCTACTTCAAAACAATGATAGATCTTGCTACTAAGCTACCGATTTCACTTTTTGTCTTTTCTGATAATTGCAAAAGAAAAAGAACTTGGAAAAGAAGCAAGCAAGACCTAACTCAAACTGTGAGCAAGACAAATAACTTAATGGCTCAAAAAAATCAAATCGAAATACTTGAGAAAGACTCCACCTACCAAGTTGTTCCAAAGGAAAAACTCAAGGCTTGGAGCAAAGCGTAAAAAGAAACAAGGGAAAGAGATGCCTGTAACGGAAAGACAAACCCTAAAAGGTTGCTCCTAAGCACCAAAACCTTAAAAAAACACTCGCCAAGCAAAAAAGTAGGTAAGCAAACCAAAAGTGACCTTACCAGCACACGGACGCAAAAGAAAAGCTAAACTAGAAAGCTTTAAACTCACTTGGACTGGACTAAAAAGGTAATCAGAAAGTATCTAAACCAAGCAACCTTTTAAAGCCACCCTAAGGACTCAAATTATAGGATCAAACCCTAATGAAAAGGATAAGACACAATAAAAGTGTGTTATTGTTGCGACAGACAACAAACGTTGAGAACACAGGTCTGTATGACTGCAACAAGCATCTAGGGAAAAAGTGTGCAGCTATGTCTAACAAAGAGAAGTGCACAACCTTCGAAAGGGCTAGAAAGTAGTGAAGACACTTAAACAAGTACTCAAGCAAGCAAAGGAAAACTAAAGGGCTTCAGAGAGGAAAACAAGACTCAAAAGAGACATACAAGTCTCAGGGGTTAGTTAGGAAGGCAAAGAAAAAGGCTAGAAGTGAAACCAAACCACTGGAAAACAAACCCTAACAGAGAACTGGGATCTACAGGAAAATGCACTACTGTGTAGTATAGAAACCAGTGCACACTAGGAAAGATGCGCTACTGTGTAGTTGACAAAGTAGCGTTCATCAGGTAAAGTGCGCTACTGTTAGTAGGGAAAACCAGCTCACAGGTCTCAAAAGCAAACAAAAGGGCTTTGCTGCAGTGGACTGAGATGAGGCAAGATAGAAAAACAGATAACAATGATCTGTAAGACCTCTCAGAGAATCAAAAAGGATTGAAAACAAACTAGAAGAAAACTAACAAGGCCTCCTAGAGAAGAAAAACAAATGGTTAATCCCCAGTATGGTCGCCAGTCTATTGTGCAGGATTAATACCTTATAGTGAGGAGTGGACACTACCAACTTGGGTGGGGTGACAGGTAAATACATTCATTGCATTGCATTTAGTTACTTCAAATGAAAGAGATCAAGATATTGAAAGATGTACCTTTTTATCGATGGCTAGTCCTAGCTTTCGCTTGGTCTTCCACTTGATCTTCTGCTATGATGAACCTGCAACACAAAGTAGACCTTCCTCAGCGTATCTTGACTATAATAAATATGATGAAATTGAAATCAATTAAACATCAACTATAATCAGATATTAAGCCAAATGAACATACAATCCAATAGACATTCGATTTGCGACGGGAAGGGTATTTCGACCTTTTTATTGTCAAAGAAACATGAATCAGTACAAATATACCCAATCTGTCAAGATGCTTCTGCAACCAAGTCCTGGGCTCTTGCTCTTCACAATGAATTGGGAATTCCTCCAGCATAACAGCACTCAAAGCATTCCTTCTAGGTCCCTCTCTCATGGATCCTCCTTGTATTTATGGGACAAGGTAGGCAGTTGGATTCGAGAGGTGGTTGAATTGGGAGGTTGGGTGATCCAGGAGGATATTGGTGGCCACCCGCCTATTCCACTTGGACCCCCACCATTGTTTCTTCAGTTTTTCAGTTTCCTTAATTGTAGCACAATTTACTATTTTTGGCAGTTTTCGGGTCCTAAACTTTCGGAGCCGTTTCGAGGCCCTAAACGACGTTTTTTCAACATCTGATTGTTGGACAAATATGAGTTCGTTCGAGACTGAATATTTCTTAATTTTCGATGTAGTCCTTGAATAGATCTTTCTAACGATGTATCATGGGCGTCAAACGGAGGTAATATGCCAAAGTTATGACCCCGGGAAACTGATGTACCAAGTTACCCAACGGGGCCCATATTCTAGCGTTTCACCTCCTAGGGTTAGTTTTTTGGATGTGTAGGGTTTCCCTTGTTTCTCAATAATATATAGGCCTTCGAGCCTCATTGTAACACAGATTTCAGAGGCATGTAGCCACCACATCTCTTCTCAGAGATAAGCTGCTAGCACTCTAGCTAGTTTATTTCCATCATGTATGTAAACAAGTTTCAGTTCTTTGATTAATGAAATGAAGTGTTATTTCCGCTGCATCTTTGTTTTTATGGGTATTTGTGTGTTCTGTTGCATTCCTACATAAATCCGGATCATTGGGGAAGTTGCAGAACCAACTTCAACTAATCCCAATTCGTAATCTTAATATATTTTTGATTTCATCTTAAGATGTGCGTGGGTTTCATACAACCAGAGTAGCGCACAGTATGAAACTCTTGTACTTTACAACAAGCATTTGCAACATTTTTTAAGGTGTGCGCTGGTTGTCCTTGAGCAAAGTAGCGCACATGTTCATGAAGAACGCTAGTTTACTATGCAAAGAGTAGCGCACATGTTGTGAAATCATCAGAAACAGTAAGATTCTTAGCTGAAGAGTGTAGTTCAGGCAAGAAGTCATCCAGGTCAACCTAGCTCTTCCATCCATAATGTCATTTTGTGTGATGAACAGAGCAGTGTGATCACGGACGGAGAAGTGCAGATTTGACCTATAACAGGCACCATTCTTATTTGTTCAAAAAAAGTATGGAACCCTCCGACTACGTATTGATTACTGATAGCTAAACAAAGTCACAATTAAAAAAAATACCCTTTTCCTATGGTTGATGACTTGCTTGATCAAGTCAGAGGAGATAAAGAGTTCTCTAATTTTTACTTAAGATCGAGTTATCATCAAGTGAGAATTAAAGATCAAGACATCCACAAGACAACTTTTAGAACTCGTTATGGACATTACAAGTTTGTGGTTATGCCTTTTGGCGTAACCAATGCACATGCCACGTTCATGTGCCATATGAATAGTACTTATAGTAAATACCTTGACAAATTTGTACTTGTTTTCATAGATGATATACTCATCTATTCAAAAACAAATTAAGAACACAAGGAACATATAAAAATTGTCCTACAAAGTCTTAAGAGAACACCAACTATATGTAAAATTTAGAAAATATGATTTTTATAAAGATCAAATCCAATACCTAGGACATGCGATTGTTGAACAAGGAAGTCCTATAGACCCATACAAAATCAAAGCAATAATGAAGTGGCCTACTCCAAGGAATGTGACTGATATACGATTGTTCATGGGTCTTGTCGATTATTACCGAAGATTGATTAGGTATTTCTCAAAAATTGCTCATCCCATAATTTTAGTCCAAAAGAAAGAAGTAAAGTTTAAATGGACAAATAAATGTGAATCAAGCTTTCAAAAACTCAAACATCTATTAACTACTCCTCCTATCCTAAAAATTGCATATCCTCATGGATATTATGTGGTGTGCACTAATGCCTATAAAGAAGGTCTCAAAGAGTCTTAATGCAAGACGATCATGTAATAAGTTGAGTCTAGAAAACTAAACGAACATGAAAGAAACTACGCAACTCATGATTTGGAGCTAAAATCCATAATTCAAGCACTGAAATGAGAAGACATCATTTACTTGGAAAAATATTTTTTCTAAAAACTGATAATATTGGTTTAAAATACTTGTTTGACACCATCCAACTCTAAATGCTCATCAACCTAGGTGGTTAGTGTTGTTAAGTAAATATGATTTTGAAATAAAGCATATCAAGGGTAAGGAAAATAAAATAGTCGATGCTCTAAGAAAGAGAATTAAGTTAATTTATATAACTTATGTTATCCATTTTGAAATTGATCTTAAAGATAAGATTAAATTAGCCCTTCAACTTGATGAAATGTATAGGAAATTAAGGTTAGGTCTGCAGGAGAATATTACAGGACAAAAACATGATAATTACAAAATGACTAAGGATGGGTTTATTACTTCCAAAAAAATTTATATATACATAATTCAACAGAATTAAACAAATTATTATGAATGAATTTCATAGGCAATCATATTCAGGACATCAAAAAATGATCACATCTATTAAGAAATAGTATTTTGGCCTAAAATGTTATAAAAAAATTGTAGAATATATAGCTAAATGCCTTGAATGATAACAAATCAATGTTGAACACCAGCATCTAGTCAGTTTATTATAGCCCTTACCCATTCTAGAATGGAAGTGGGAAACTATTTCAGTAGATTTCTATACAATATTACCTAAATCTAAAGCACAACATGATTCTATTATGGTAGTGGTATATAAGTTAAGCAAAGTTGTTCACTTTATTCATGTTAAGTTTACTTTCGAGGCCATAAATATTGCAATCATTTTTGTAAAATATATATTTAGACTTAATAGAGTGCCTAAGAAGACTACTTCAGACAGAGATGTGAAATTTACCTCGAATTTGTACAGAGCATTATTCACAAGTTTGGATACATAGTTAAATTTCAATATTGCATACCATCCTCAGACTGGTGGTCAAACTAAAAGGAACAATCAAATCCTTAAGGATATGTTATGGATGTATGTCATGGAAAATCCCAAGAGATGGGAAGATTACTTACACTTAGCATAGTTTGTATAATAATGGTTATAAAACCTCTGCTAAAATGAGTCCCTTTGAAATTATGTATGCTCGAAAGTGTAACACACTAGTTACTTGGGACAACCCAAGATAGAATTTTGTCAAGACCCAACATGCTTAAGGAGATGGAACAAATTGTTGATAAAGTAAAGCAAAATCTTAAAATGGTGCAAGATAGGCAAAAGAGCTATGCAGATTTAAACAAGAGGTTGAAATAATTTGAAATTGGGAATCTTGTATATCTTAAATAAAAGAAAAAGGATTTCACTTAACATGGGGAGATGTTCCAAGTTAGCCCCAAGATAATGATGTCCTTTTCAAATTCTAGCAAAAGTTGGACCTGTTGCTTATCAACTAGCTCTACCACCTAATATCAAAGTACACTGTATTTCTTGTATTTATTGAAGAAATATGTTTATGATATTAAAAATGTTGTAGATTGGGATGTGATACAGGTAGAACGGAAAGGGGACTTCTAGCCAAAACCCCTGTGCATCCTATATAGGAAAGAGGTTATGATATGGAACCAATCCATCACTCGGGTAAAGGTACAATGGAAGCACTTTAAACCTGAAGAATCCACCTAGGAGATGGAGGAATATATGTGAGAAGCATATCCATCTACATTTCAAAATTGAAATATATTTCTTTAGAATATCGAAGATGGTGTAACTTAAGGGGGAGAGGATGTAATACCCCATGATGTCATTCCTCGAAAAGTGATTGAGTTTGTTATTTTCTTTTTGTCAAATAGTAAACCTTATGCATGAAATTTATTATATAGTTGAACATATGATTAAATTAAATCAAGAATTTATTTTATGCTTTACCATTGGGAAAGCCCAAAGAAGAGAGCGGTCTTGATCTCTATAGGGGTTAGACAACTATATGGATTAGACAATTCAAATAAATAAAAAAGAAAGTTAAAATAAAACCCTAACTTACATGATAGGTGTCAATGTTTCATTTAATTAAAGAAATATATACTAAACAATATATTTCCTAATATAAAAGGAAGAAAAAGGAACTCAAGGGGGTTCATTCTTCCTAAAATTAAAAACACCTCAAGAAAGAGAAGATGATAATTAAATTTTGTAGTGCCCCTATTTTGAGCCTCTAATCATGTGTACTTGTTATTTTCTTTGTTATTATGGCATTGGGTGCTGAGACTATGGTCTCTAGACATCATTGTAAATAAATAAAATATATGGCTCAACATGGACAACTAACGAGAATGGGGGGCCTTGGACTCCACATGTGAGGGGGAATGGGAACTTCCTAGTGCAGTCTATACTTGAATACCACCCAAACACTTGGTGATGGACACAAATTTACCCTTTCTAACCTTATTGATGTTTTGTAACTTCCTCATGAAGGTTTGGTAGCTTCACTTGCACTAGTGTGACCTCTTGAGAGATTGGTGGGCCCCACTTGGAGATAGTGTCCTTGATCCACTACTCATGGGATAGGATCCCTATTTTTGTGCTTCATGTCAGTTATGACACCTAATTGAATCCCTCTCTCATCTCCCATGACCAATTTCTCCATCCTTGGCCTCCACCCCTCATTTTTTAGTAAATCCTCTCATTTTGCTATTCCCGAAAAAAGGAATCTATCTCAACTTAACCTCTAATTCACCCAAGCTCAAGTTGACCTCTTAGAGTTTGAATTCCCTCCATGAATTTGAATTTCCTCCTTCAACTATAAAATCAAATGCTACCTTCCTTGGGAACAGTGACTAGTTACCTTATTCATGTTATGTGATCTATTCATGCCAGTCTGAGGAATGATGTTATGAGAGATATGTGCATTGTGAACCATTGTATTTGATATGGTGTTGAACCATTGATAGAGATTATTTTCCATTTTTGAGACAACAAGAGTTCCTCACTCTCGTTCCTTATCTCTTCCCCATCTCGTCATGCAAAGACTAGGAAAAATGGTGATGTCTTGAGGGACTTGTGTAGTGAAGGGAGTCACATTCCACTAGGTAGTGTAGATGGAAGGGGAAGTATATGGTGAAAGGATTTAGTTTTGTTTCTGAAGCTGATATTTATCTATCCCATTGTTTGAGGGTGCCCTTCCTATGGATTCCTTGGCATCATCTCAGGGGTGGCCTGTCCAAGTAATATTTTCTTAAACTATGCCTACAGTTGGGAGGAAAGTTGTCCTGTTGAAGCCAATTTATATTCAATAATATAAGTACTCTATTATATGTTTATTCATGTATTTATATGCTATGTATAATTGATGGATGTTATAAACTATGTTCGAATAGATGCTCATTTTGTCAATGATCAGATGTAGGATCAGATGGTTTTCGACTTGCAATATTGCTTTCAATATTTGTTTATGATATCTTAAAGATAGATATTTTTTTATGAATCTAATGATCCCTTGGAGGATGAGTGAACTTTGATTTGGTTTATGGTTTTTTATGCTAATTTTTGGATGCAAGTTTAATGGCTTCTCTTCAGTTTCTTGTGAGCATTATTTCCTTCTTCTCTAAATTCTTATTCCTCTTCTATAAATGGAAGCCTTCACACCTGATGTAAAGAATATATGGCTATAGAAACAACTACTAAACATGATTTGATAAACACTTAACGGTGGTAGATGATAGTACTTAAACCAAAAATTGACAACACTTGCATAACTGAAACTAGCAAACCTAGAACTAGAAATTTGTTAATGTTCACATGTCAAACTATAACTCTGTCATATTATATTTTATTTGGTTTCTCATGGAATCCCATATATATGTTAATAATTTTTAGTTACATGTTAAATTATAGATTCAAGCGGGATTGCATTCATGCCTGCATTGCATATGCATCAGGGGGAATGATATGCATTGTTTTCTGCATTTCATTTAAAAGGTATGTATGTTTATTTATTTTTCATTTAGAAATGTTGGCCTAAGACTTAGATCCCTTATTCCATTGTGCATTACCTTGACTCAACCCTCTCCCTTGGTTTCAAGGTGTTTAGCGGTGTCAAGGACACCATAGAGTTTGATTTTAAAAGAAACTTGAATATATGTGAGAAGCATATCCATCTATGTTTCAAAATTGAAATATATTTCTTTAGAAAAATCAAAGATGGTGTAAATTAAGGGGGAGAGGATGTAATACCCCGCGATGTTATGCCTCGAAAAGTGATTGAGCTTGTTATTTTCTTTTTGTCAAATAGCAAACCTTATGCATGAAATTTATTATATAGTTGAACATATGATTAAATTAAATCAAGAAGTTATTTTATGCTTAACCATTGGGAAATCCCAATGAAAAGAGGAGTCTTAATCTCTATAGGGGTTAGACAACCATAGGGATTAGACAATTCAAATAAATGTAAAAGAAAGTTTAAATCAAACCCTAACTAACATGATAGGTGTCAATGTTTCATTCAATTAAAGAAAGATATACTAAACAATACCTTTCCTAATATAATAGGAAGAAAAAGGAACTCGAGGGGGTTCATTCTTCCCAACATTAAAAACACATCAACAAAGAGAAGATGATAACTAAATTTATTGTGTTGTCCAAGTCTAGTCTGGTCCAATAAAAAAAATGATGAACTCTATGGCCATGGAGGGGCAACACTTATAGTGTTGAGACAGGATCACTACCATTAAATGTGTACTTGGAAGGAGGACTACATGTATAATTGAACCTTGTAAATAGTGGGAAAATGTCTTCTTAGACTGTTAATAATAGAGATATAGATTCCCTATATTTCATTTCCGTGTGTACCAGAGGGTGCAAGGTGGGGGCCTGGATGGGTGTATCTTAAGTTTTTTTTTTTAAGTAAACCAACCTCTAGTAGTTTAACCCTTAGAGGGATCAAGGCATGGCTCGAAGGTGTCATCAAGAACAGACTTAAAGTTTCTCAAAAGTCTATGGTAGGGTGGCTCAGAGTTTTTCCTAGTTGGTTTTGCAGAGGGAAATTATTAAAAGAGAAGGACAAAGATAAGTATGATAGCTTATATTGATTACATTTCCTTATGTTTGGTCTATGTGATGTACAGTTTAATTCTAGTCATGTTTTTAAAGAGAAAATAAAATGATAGTTATTATTTTTTATGAGAAAAGTCTGAGCTATTTAGAAATGATAGATATTCTGGTTCTAATTAGAAAGATTGAATTTTGTTGAGAAAGATTGAGTTTATATTTATTATCGCAAAAAAAATTGTCGAAAGACTGAATAGAATATTGTGTGTAGGTTGAATGTATTGGCTAACAAGTTCCACTAGCAATATTTTGATGAAATGAAAAGAAATCTGATGTGTTAGACACACAGTAATTACATTGTTTATTGACAAAATTTTAAGCATAATATCATGATAACAATAGAACTAAAGTGCAGTTATTATCATTTCTTACTTGTAAATTAGAATGAGGGCCATAATGTAATTATCAAATAAATGGGGTATAAGAGAAAATATTACAGTAGTTATTGCAAGATATTATCTTGACCAAATTATGGCCAGAGTATAATTTTCCATTTATAAACTAGTAAATGGGCATGAAATTGTAGACTTGTAGATGTAACTATTAAAGTAGATAAAGAACATGATAATAATGCATAGAATTATTATGGATTTAGCCACTTATGGAAACCAAATAAACTATGGTTTTTAGTTATGCATAACAAAAATACAGTTGACTTACAAAGTGACTCATCATGTAAATCTAGAAATCCAATTTCTAAATTGAAGAAAATTATATGAACAATAACAATAAACAAGTTTATACCCTCGGCGTCAAGTAAATAAGATCTTAATACACCACTTAAAAATATACAAACTCCATCTTAGTAATTACACCCTATAAATCATAACCATGATATGCCATGGATAGAGAAACCATAAATTTAAGAAATGTCTTCATGAGAGTTGGATAATGCTCTATGTTTATCAAATATTACAAATTTAAGCAATTTAGAGAGACAAACTACAATTTAGAAAAAGAGAGCTTGATCCTTCACTATAAAAGTAATTGTGCAAACGAAATCTCATCTTTTAGGGTTAAGTCAAAACCTAAGAGGAATTGCAACAATAATATGAGCAACAAAGAAACCCCCACATGGGAAAATCATCAAGGGGCCAACTAGAAAACTGCAAACATGAATAAATGGGTTATTCCATATATATAACTTACCCTAGAATGTTTCCCTTAGAGTAATTGCGCCGAGAGGCGCTCTACAGCCCAGTATGGGGGAGATGGTGTAACATGTGTCGAGTGTTTGTCGAGTTTGTCGAGTGTAGTATGAGGGAGATCTTGTAACATGTGTGAGTGTTTGTCGAGTTTGTCGAGTGTAGTATGAGGGAGATCTTGTAACATGTGTGAGTGTTTGTCAAGTTTGTCGAGTGTAGTATGAGGGAGATCTTCTAACATGTGTCGGGTGTTTGTCGAGTTTGTCGAGTGTTTTTAGAGTAAAAAAATAATAACCAAATAATAAAATTAAATATTGTAACGTCGGCCATTAATAAACAAAAATTAAAAGGACGTGTTTTTTCGAAATAAAATCAATTGCTATATAACACATATAACCATTGATCATGAATTGAAACAACCAAACCTCGAACAATTCTTAACTACGGCCTGTGTGGATTAGAGAATCAAACCTGATCGCAGCTACCTACAAGGTACACATTTGAAATTGAAATTCAATTTTTATATCAAATTTTTAATTGAAATTTAAATTCAAACACGCTCCTAGCTCCTCTCTCCTCGCTCCACGCTCCGCAGCCCTCCTGATATCCCTGCGCATCCCTCCATGCTGCCCTCCTCCATGCTGCTCCTCCCTCTTCCCTCCACGCTCTGCAACCCAGCTCCTCCCTCCTCCCTCCACGCTGCACCCTCCTCCCTCCCAACTCCTCCGTCCTCCCTCCACGCCCAACTCCTCCCTCCTCCGTCCTCCCTCCACGTTGCTCCTCCACGCCCAGCTCCTCCCTCCTCCCTCCATGCTGCACCCTCCTCCCTCCCAACTCCTCCCTCCTCCCTCCACGATGTACCCTCCTCCACGCCCATCTCCTCCCTCCTTCATCCTCCCTCCACGCTGCTCCTCCACGCCCAGCTCCTCCCTCCTCCCTCCACGCTCCGCAGCCCAGCTCCTCCACGCCCAGCTCCTCCCTCCTCCCTCCTCCCTCCTCCCTCTACCATTATATTTTAAAATTAAAACATTATTATAAAATAATAAAACATTAATAATATAAACTCTATATTAAATTTTTAATTAGATATCGAGGACCAACTTTAATCCTTTCCGAGGACCGGCTTTAACCCTTTACTTCAATTCAAAATAAATTTTAAATTTTAATTTTGAATTGAAATTGAAATATAGTATTTATATGCATGCATAGATTTCAGTGATTTATATTTTTAAAATTTATATTTATATGCCTGCATAGATTTCAATGTAGTTTATCATTTAATTTTTCAAACAATTGGGTGTATCCCATTGGTAAAACTGTGTGGTGTTTTTAGGTAGGTCACGGGATCAAACCCTCTTGATCCACCATTCCCCCATTTTCCCCAAATTCAATAATATTCCTGTATATATATAACTTCTTTACATTGTATAATAAGAACTACCTATGGTATAGTGGTAAGGTTGTTGGGATAATGGGCATGAGGTCGAAGGTTCAATCCTCCTAGATCACCTATTTTTTTTGAAAAAATATTGTATTTTGAAAATATATTGAAATTTTTTTTAAAAATATATTGACTTTTGAAAATTTAGTGAATTTCATAATCATGTAAAGTGAGTTTTATACTTGCATTGATTTCAGTGAATTTTGTTTTATCCTTGCATAGAGTCTGAACAAGAAATGGAAGATGTGCATGTAGAGGATGCTATGAGACAGATAGGAGGAGAACAAAAAATACAGAACGTCGAAAATCAAGGAAGAAAATCTAACGAAATAAGAACAAAGGAACGAGAAGAAGACTTGAAATGAAAAGCAAATCGACAAAAAGAATATCAAAAAATAAAGTTGGACGAAATGACAGAAGAAGAAGGTGATTTGGGAGGATTTGGATGTGGTATAGTGGTAAGAGTGTTGGGATAATGGGCGTGAGGTCCAAGGTTCAATCCTCCCAGATCACCTACTTTTTTTTAAAAAGTATAGAATTTCGTAAATATGTTGAATTCCATGTAAAGTGAGTATCGAGAGAGAGGAGACGCATTGATTTCAGTGTATGGACGCATTGATTTCAGTGTATGGACGCATAGATTTCTGTGGACGCATTGATTTCAGTGTATGCACGCATTGATTTCAGTTTATGGACGCATAGATTTATGTGGATGCATAGATTTCAGTGTATGGACGCATTGATTTCAGTGTATGGACGCATAGATTTCTGTGGATGCATTGATTTCGGTGTATGGATGCATAGATTTCTATGGACGCATTGATTTCAGTGTATGTACACATGGATTTCTCTGGACGCATTGATTTCAGTGTATGGACGCATAGATTTCACTGATATAGAGTCTAAACTAGAAATGGAAGATCTGCATGTGGAAGATGATATGAGACAAATTGGTGAAGAACCAAAAAAACAAAATGTCGAACGTCGTAAAACATATCAAGGAAGAAAATCTTACGAAATGACAACAAAAGAACGAGAAGAAGACTTGAAACGAAAAGCAGAAGAACAAAAAGAATTTTGAAAATGGAAGTTGGACGAAATGACAACAGAAGAACAAGAAGAACGAAGAAAATGAAATGCAGATCGACAAAAAGAATATCGAAAAAGTAAGTTAGACGAATTGATAGCAGAAGAACGAGAGGAACAAAGAAAACGAAACGTTGATCGACAAAGAGTGTATCGAGAGAGAAAGTTGAAGCAGTTGGAAGAACAAAGAAATCAATTTGCAGAACAACAAATAAATCAAAATGTACGAAATGACGAAATGACAGTAGAAGAAGGAGAAGAACGAACAAAACAAAACGCAGATGAACAAAAAAACAAACGAAAAAAAAGTTAGGTGAATTGTCGTCAGAAGAAAGAGAAGAACAAAGAAAATGAAACGTTGATCAACAAAGAGCGTATCGAGAGAGAAAGTTGAAGCAATTTACTCAATCCTTAATACTTATTACTTACATTATGATAATCCTCGTAAATGTATCTGTGTTTTCAACTTAACCTGTTCCTTACAATGCTGATCAAACTCCAGTTTTGTGTCACCACCCACGACTGAAACCAGCCTAGATCCAAATCCTAGGCTCTATCAAGCGCTGAGAGGGATCAAATATCCCGAGGTACAAACCTCTTCTCAGGTATTGCACTCAAGGAGCTTTTCGAGGAGAGGTTTGCACCTCGGGAGATTTGATCCCTCTCAGCGCTTGATAAAGCCTAGGATTTGGATCTAGGCTAGTGATAAGCTCATATAAGCTTGACTCAAATCCCTTGCATCGCTAAGAGAAATTCCTGAGATAGACAGACGTCATGCATTGAATAAGGAAAAATTTATGGATA
Source organism: Larix kaempferi (assembly GCA_027924585.1). Lineage (NCBI taxonomy): Eukaryota > Viridiplantae > Streptophyta > Pinopsida > Pinales > Pinaceae > Larix > Larix kaempferi. The sequence continues at coordinate 1,491,073 of BSBM01000403.1, forward strand.
TGCGCAAACCATGACTGTCTTCTCAAAAGGAAATTACATAACAAGTTATCTCAAAGGAGGATAATCATACTTGTAGGATCGAATAAAGCTAGGATATTGCCTACACTTTACTTCATTGAAGGAAAACTGCATTCTAGTGTAGACTTCACAAAAGGGTTTTCTTACCTAAACAAACTCTATTTCTCCAACATGAGAATTTTTTTTAAGGAATTTGCAAATGGATGCTGATAAAAACATTCACATCTGAAGAATCCAAGACAAACAAAATTATAAAACCTCCTGTCTCTCTCATCAACAAAAAGCAGAGGAACCCTATAATTAGACTAAAGTTACCTTTATAACATCAAGAATTTCAATGTAGAAATAAATACAAATTCATAGAGGAATTATCTTACATTTAGATGCTTACTGAAGAACTCACAGGGAACCGTAAAAATTATATGCCTTTAAATTCTCCAATCTCTATATAACATAACCAATGTATGAAAGTAAAAGTAAATCAAAGCAGGAACAAACTCATTTCCTTGCCTACCAGGACGAAAGAAACAGAAGAACAAACCAAGAAAATAAACATATGAATTGTAAACTCTACCCACAATGGTCGAGAAGGAACACTGTTCTAAAGCCATCAAAACATAAGTTCACCATGCCTTGCATACCTAATAGGCTTGCCAACAATTACCTTTTCTATTTCCTGAGAGTTTGAAATAATGTTGAGTAAATACTACCCAGTAAATGCAATAGATGTTGGATCCATACCAATTAAAGTCCACCAGTACCATATTCCACATGGCATATATCCAATGACTCATCGAAATTATGCTATTTAAATTTCACATTACCATATTCAAGGTGGTGAATATCATAAATAACTCATCAAATGAAATTTATCAAGATTTATGTCACCCCAACGGTTGACAACAACTATGAATTACATTCCAAATTTATGTGTAAATATTTGAATATTTTATAGAGATAATACATGTAACATTTAGTAAAGACATTTAGATTAGATAGGAGATCAAAGTATACTACATATTACATAGTTGAAAAATAGTGTGTTAAACCATATGAATAGGGTATAACAAAATCCACCCCGTGTGTTGAAACCCTAGGAGATTATTATTTAACTTGGCCCATCCTTCATATGAAGAGTTAATAAAACTTGGGCTTAATGCAATAGATTACACTTTAAACATAAACAATTTTATTGGAGATTCCAGTGCTTTGGCATATTTAGAAGTCTTCTTAGATTATTGTCACAAAAAAAATAAAGGGTTAAGTCTTCCTATGACTTCTTGTAAAAAAATTACTATAGGAACTCTAGAATAGACATATTTCAATGGAGAGAAAATCATAACAAAAGAATAGCAATACTTGAATAAAGGCAATTAGAAGAGCAATTGTGAAATTATGTAATAGCCTTTCAAGAAAAAAAATTGTGGAGGTATTACACTTTTAGCTTCTACTAACAATATTTTTTAGAGCCTATGCTACTATTAAGAACAATAAGTGTGAAAAGGGATAGAGGTATAGAAATATCTAAGACCCCTTTTAGCCCCAAAGAGAACTAACGGGGACCATTAATAACACAACAATTTTGGTTGATTTTAGACACACCATAATCCACTTTATAGATTGAAGATTCAATTCTATTTGCAAAAGAACAATATTAGAAATAATCAATTTACTTAGTCATATGCATGTGAAAGGTCAATGTTCATAACATATGTATAATTTTTTCTGAAATCCATTTTACATAGTCCTTACTATATCATATATCTTTTTATTATTATGTCCTCGAAGGGAATCATATATGTATCATCAAGCTTGTATTAATTTGCTTTAAAACCTAAAAAATTTCGTATGAACTATATAAAAACTATGATTTAGTTTATTTAATATTTTTTTCAAATTTTTAAAATTCAAATTTTTCAAAACATTGATTGGTTGCAGAAGGTGATGTCATCCTCGATTCTTGCTTCCCGGGACAGGGTTGCGAGCTGACGTCACCTCCGCAAGCTATTTAATGAAAAAGAGTGATTTTTTTTAGGTTTTAGCGTTGTGTATACAGGCTTGCGCTGGTGAGTTTCGTCATATACATAACAATTAATAACAATACATAAGGAGTTGGCTTCAGCTGGAAACCTTTCCCTTGTTCAAACAGGTTTTTTGTTTGCTCCTCCGACAATCCACCTGACAACCTGCCTGACATTTCTCAGTCTCTGCAGTCGATGAAATGTTGCAATCGATGCATCCCTGCGTGGCCAACATGGCAAGACTTTTGAGCATCTCTCGCCACGTACATGGCCATGCGCATTTGCAGAGGCCGATATAAACAACAGTTTAGATTTCGTCCATGGTAGTTCTGCCTTGGATTCAAGCTAGCCGGGAAGGCCTCGGTAGGGAATTTTTCTTTCGTCAAACTGCTTTGCCCCTTCCCTGCCATAGACCAACTACCTCCTGCTAAGTGTACCAGCCTGACTACGTCCTACTAAGTGTTCTAAGCTTCAGAAATGCAACCGAAAGAACCCGATGTTGCAAAAAGAGACTTCTGCCCCTGCTACTCTACACTGTGATTTCAGTAGAGCTAGGAACCAAGAAGGTACTCCACAAATTCTGTTGTGCGTTTAGCCATTGTTAGAATCGTGAAAAAAATCAGTTAATTCATGTCCATTGCAGAAAACTTGATAGTAATTTATTTTGAATTTTTTGTGCTCAAATATTAAGCTTTTTCTACCTGCAAAAAACTTGAATGGTTTTTCATTCTATTCAAAATAGTTAGAGTAATAGGCAACGTTTGTTCCACAAGCTTTTTTCCTGCTTTGATATCAGACCTGAGGAGGAGAGTTGAGCAGCATTAATAATGTGGAATGGAATCTCATCATAGGGTGGGGTGCTGCAAAGAAAATTAGAATCTCATAAACCTAGTTATAAAATTTGTTTGATTCAGGATTCTATTTGGGAATCTCTTCGTAGGTTAGGAGAGTAGCAGAGAAAATTAGAAATTCATAAACACCATTCAAGAAAGCCAATCATGTCAACGAGTGCAGCAAAAGGATGGCTGATAGCACCCTCAGTAGGCAGAGCCAGCACTCTAGGCCAAGGAGAAATAAGATTAATTTTAATTGCTATTTCTTCCCCTACCTTGGGAGGGGGATTTTGGGGGCAGTAATTCAAGCCCACTCTTTTCCATTATTCAAAATTCTTTGAATTCTCCAGAAAGTGGGAGAAGAGTTGAACATTTGCGTGGGTTATCCTAAGTACCACGACAGTCGTAGAATGCCTCCGCGCAAGCAAGATTTTTCAAGTTCTTTGCTTCTCTTAATCATTTTCTGGCAATTTCAATTTCAATAATCAATTTTATGGAGTAATGGCCATTATCATCCTACAGACAAAATCGCATCGCAAAAAATAAGAAATAGTCAAAATAGCAGAAAACAAGAAATAGAAATAATAATTGAAAGTTAGATGGTCACCAGTAGTGATGGCCCTCCGATGGTTTGGATCCCTCTACTTTTCCAACTAGATATCCAACGCATGAAACAATGGAATGATACCTGCTCTACCACTAGACGGCCTGGGATTTCTTTCCATTTAGAATTAAAATCCTGTTGGAATGAATATAATACACACCATTTCAAATTTAAATTTGCCTCTCATATTAGCAGGCAGATGGTGTGTTTCTATTATTTAAATTTTAAATTTAAATCCTTTTGACTTCATTAAATTCCATCGTGTAGAAGCCAAAGTGTACGTACCACCCTGGAATATTAGAATGGAACAAAATTTATGTTCTGGAACTTATCATATTTATCTCTGTTTTAATTTGGATTTCACCACCAGGCATCAAACTCTTTTGGAAGCATGGAATCAACTCAAGCGAGTTCACCGCCGTGCACAGCCAAATGATGGGTTCATGAGAACTCTTATAGACCTAGATAAGAGATTGCATGGGAAAGCTTCCATGGATTGGCAACAAAGGAAGCCTGTCATGAGGACTAGCCCAATTTGTGGGAAAAGTGTAGGCCTGAGTACAAGTTCTCTAAATCTTCATTTGCAAAAGTCGCATGGACATATTTCTTCAGGAAGCGTGGATAGCATTGAGTTAAAATACTTTCAATGAAGCATAGATTCAGTCAAAACAAGCTAGTAATGTGAAAATTACGTATTATTACTATAATATTTGTTGGCATCTCCTTTTGGAAAAGATGTTGCTGGGGTATGTTCAGTGGAGAAATTGCACCTCTTCACCTGGGGGAAGTTGCTGGGTTCAAATCCAACATAGAAAATCCAGTTTGCAGCCAAGACATGGATGTTTTGAAAAGGTATTATCTCTCTTGAAGTTGGAGCCAATGTGGACATGCTCGGCCTCCTTGCTATATATGGAGGGGTAATACCTCTACTTTGGATGGCTATGTAAGATTGTATGATGTATTTGATTTTGTTCATTTATAAAATATAAAATGCATTTGTTCCAAGGAGAAAAAGGGGCTACCTATTGTAGTAGTATGACTGCCTTTCAATTATTTTGTAGTAGTATGATTTCCTTTCAATTATAATGACTTTTAGATAAATGAGGAGTTCGTGCCAATTTTGCTTTTGGCTTTTGTAATTTTTAGATGTAGAAATTGCCAAGAAAGATAAATTGTGCATAGCACCATTTTTCTGTGTATGAATGTTTGAGGTTGTTAGGTGCAATTTACCTGAGCATTGAGCAACTTCAATGGGCACGGCTCATCTATATAAATAATGACTCTTCAATAGCCAAACTAAATATGCTAGGTCTCCTTGCTTATGTAGGTAGCGGGTTGTGTGCGACTGTTTTTTGGCACCTGGATGTGATAATCTTGGTGTACATTATTGATTGATGATAATATATACTGCATTTAAAAAAAATTGACATAAATCTAGACTCCTTCAAATATACTTGCTAATCTATCCAGTGCCTTTTAAGATTTATTCATTTATTTATTTTTCCGAGTAGCATCCATCTTCTCAGTGAAATTGCAGCCCTGCAAAGTTCTTTTGTTGAACCTCCATCTATATATTGCTCAATTAGAATGTTAAATGTTTACATTAATATCTGTAATTTAGCAATCAACATGCAGATGCTTCTTAGTAAGCAAGGATTTTTTCACCATCGATTAAGATTCAAGTCCCATAAGGGTTTTTCTTGTAGCCATGAGGTTATCACCCAGTTGAATGTGTAGAGCACATATCCATATCATATATATGTATATAATTAATTTAAGCTATTTAGAGCACATGTAAACAACCCCAATTTATAAAAGACAATAAAATCATTATATTAAAATGGAGTAATATATATATATATATATATATATATACATAATATTTAGAATTTTTCGTTTCTTAGGTAAAAGAAGAAATCAAATAATCAATTTTCTTAACTATACCATGTACTCAAATGAGAATGTCATCTAAATTTTATCAATCTTTTATGAATCTTTGTATTCGCCCAAACTTCATAAGTATACATAAGATTCAAAAGTTAATTTCCTTAAAAAAACAAAAAACAAAAAGAAAACCATTTAAAGTTTGTATGGAAATTTCTTCCAACTATATACTTATTCTATTATTGGCATATAGCCCTTTCGACTCACACAATTTTCTTTCTAAAGTTTTGTCTTAGTTTTCTAAACCTTATAATTGCATATACACACATAATCCTTGTCATGGTTTTGATAACACTTGAGCACAAGGCAGCAATTATTTACTGGAACTATTCGTAACTTTTTCTATCAAATCCACTTTTTTTTTCCAGCGAAGAATGCGCATGGGAAACCTACCAATACTTCCCCACATTTCATGGATGTTAAGGATGGTAAACCATCGGCCAACAACAATGGCTGGCCTAACCCCTTAGGACTCAAGGCTTGAACTCGTGACCTCCCCCCGTACCGAGAGAGTACATGTGCACGTCTTACCAATTGAGCTAACCCTTGGGGCTCAACCATCAAATCCACTTAATTATAAACATTCACCTTTGTATTATTATAAGAAAATATTCCTCCTCGGGATCAATTAAAACGAGGTTTTGATTAAGGCAAAAGAACAGATGATAATATTGCTTATGGATACATATTCATCGCACTTAATCATTGATTTCAACATTTACCATAGTTTTGGAAATAAGTTAAGGAGTTAGCTATTCAAAAAAGAAAAAAAAGGAAGAAGGAAATATAAAATACCCTTGTGACGATGGGTGTTTGAAATGTCAAAATAAAGTTGACAATATCGAATGTGTATTATGAGAGTCTTATTATAATGAAGATAAATTACGATGTTTATAAATGGATTAATGTGTAACTAGATCTTGTTCTATATACAAAATTACATGTTGGTTTCATTGGTCTAACCATATTTCCTAGGGCTCCATGGATAAAAATGGGTAGCATTTGGAAATGCTAACAACAAAAGTTAGCCAAGTGAACAACAAAAAGAGCAAGAGCTACCAAGCAAAAATTGGAGAGAGATACTAACCAAGGTAAGTGATTTATGGGTTGATCAAGTGCAAAAGAAATATCTAGTAATAAATACCTCTTAGTGTTGAATACAATGGAATGACTTTTGATCTAGTTGAGGATCTAGAGAGCAAATTGTGTGGGTGGTTGATGTGCATTAGGTGTTGGTAGATCAATGGAGACTAGAGGGTTTGATTCAACTTTGACCATTGAATCAATATGTAGATTTGATCAAACTAGAGCTTGAGTACACTATGGAACTATAGGGGTCTGGAACTAGACAAAGGCCCTTCCTTTGTTCACTCACTTTATGTGAGAATCACATTTTTCTATTGGTCACCCTATAACAATTCTAGTCCTATACTAAGTAGTATTTCCAATTAGCGAGGTAAGTAGCAGATCACATATAGAAGCATAGCCTATAGAGAATACAAGTAGGACTTGGTTGTGTATAATTGAAAACCCAAATAGTCATAAAAGCTAATAGGATTAGATTATAAGAGAATTGGGCTTCCTTTAAGTTCTTCACACATGCTGTCTGTAAGGAGGTCTACATGCAGGATCCCCATGTATAAATCAGATGATTGACATTTTATCATGTAACAGACATGTAACTCATTATGCTAACAGACGTGTAACTCATTATGTAATTTTTTGCTTCTCGAAATTAATTTACTTCGGCAACCTTACAAAAAAATATTTTTTATTATCATAGATTTCTATTGTTTGACATTTTAGCTTCCATTTCTGAACATGTCCTAAGTTACATAATTTTAGGCACTATATTTTGGGGATCATTTTGAACTTTTCTTAACATGTTTTGGGGTTTAAACTACAAAGAAGAAACTGAGATTGTTTTCTATGTCGTGGATTCTAATAACACAAACAACATTTGAAATATAGTTTGTATGTAAAAATTATGACTAGTGTTTTAGTGTCTTGAAGTCTTCACCTTTTTTTCTTTTCAACTTTTTAAAAAATATCTCTCTTCACTTAAATAAATTTAAATTTAAACAAATAATATGAACATAAAAATACGAGTGATAACATAAATATAAGTGTTAATAAATATATTAAAAATATTAATTTATAAATCAATTATAATATCTATCCCACACTGAAATATTCCTTAAAGCTCTGTGAATTTGAAACAAACTTTAAAAAAGCATGCGTAACCCACTCAAATGCAATTATGCATACCAACTAAGCATTTGTGTAGGTCTTACTTGAAATTTTCCGTGCATGTAGGCCCCACCCATGCATGCATGGGACCTCCCAAAATTTATGTCAATTATAGTGAAAATAAAGCCCCATTACTTATCTTTTTTTGAATAAGGAAAAGAAACTCCACCTTATCATTCTTTTGTAATAGGCCCTACTTGAATGTTGTCATTTATGTAGGCCTCGTCCATATATGCATCACGCTTACCCAAATTCTTGATCGTTTTCTAAGAATAAAAAAGTTAATTGTTTATTAATGAAAATGAAGTATATGATAGATGGAGAAAAAACAAAGTATGTGGTACAAGTGTTTATGATTAATTGAATACTTTATTTTTTATTAATGAAAATGAAATATATGATAATGGAATGAATACTTTATTTTTTATTAATGAAAACGAAACAGAACGAGGTATGTGTGAGAAGTGTTGATAGTTAAATGAAAATCTCATTTTTTATTAATGAAAATGAAGTAGATGATAATGGAGAAAGAACAAGGCATATGTTGTAAGTTTAAGTGTTAAATAAAAGGTTTATTAATAAATGAAAATCTCATTTTTTATTAATGAAAATGAAATAGATGATAGTAGAGAAAGAACAAAGTATATGTTGCAAGTTTAAGTGCTAAATAAAAGGCTCATTAATAAATGAAAATCTCATTTTTTATTAATAAAAAATGAAGTAGATGATAGTGGAGAAAGAACGAGGTATATGTTGCAAGTTTAAGTGCTAAATAAAAGGCTCATTAATAAATGAAACTCACATTTTTTATTAATGAAAATGAAGTAGATGATAGTGGAGAAAGAACAAGGTATATGTTGCAATTAATGAAAAATGAAGTAGATGATTGTGGGGAAAGAACAAGACCTATATGTTGCAATTAATGAAAATGAAGTAGATGATAGTGGAGAAAGAACAAGGTATATGTTGCAAGTTTAAGTGCTAAATAAAAGGCTCATAATTTATTAATGAAAATGAAGTATATGATATGGAGAAAGAATGAGGTATGTGTTACAAGTGTTTAAGCTTAAATGAAAAGCCCATATGTATTTATATGAATAAAAATGAAGTATATGATGATGGAGAAATAACGAGGTATGTATTGTAAGTGTTTAGGGTTAAATGAAAAACTTATCATATCATTTATTAATGAAAATGTAATATGATAATGGAGAAAGAAACCAAATATATGTTACAAGTGTTTAAGCTTAATGAAAAGCTTGTCCTTTATTAATGAAAATGAAGTATCAAATAATGGAAAAAGAACAAGGTATGTGTTACAAATGTTCATGAAAATATGTGAAGTTCTTCCTTTATTAATGAAAATGAAGTACAAGGTATATGTGAAAATGAAGTACAAGATATATGTTACAAATATTGAGAGCTAAATGAAAAATGCATCCTTTATTAATGAAAATGAAATATATGACAATAATGAAATATATGGTGTCCATGGCTAAATGAAAAGTGCGTCCTTTATTAATGAAAATGAAGTATACGATAATAGAGAAAGAACAAGTTATGTGTTACAAGTGTCCATTGCTAAAGTGCATCCTTTATTAATGAAAATGAAGTATATGATAATAGAGAAAGAACAAGTTATGTGTTACAAGTATCTATGGCTAAAGTGCATCCTTTATTAATGAAAATGAAGTATATGATAATAGAGAAAGAAAAAGTTATGTGTTACAAGTGTCCATGGTTAAAGTGCATCCTTTATTAATGAAAATGAAGTATAACTTGTTACAAGTGTCCATGGCTGGCACAAAGTTAGCCGATGTGTATTCCTCAGATTGTGTCATTGCTTCTTCTCCAAGAAAAGAAGTTCACGACCTTGGTTGGAACAGAGTTAGCCGATGCTTATTCCTCAGATACCGTCATTGCTTCTTCTCCGAGAAAAGAATTTCATGACCTGTGGGCCTTCTTTGCTTCTTCTCCGAGAAAAGAAGTTCACAACTTGTAGGCCTTCTGCCTTCACGCGACATAAAGTGCATCATTTATTAATGAAAATGAAGTATATGATAATAGAGAAAGAACAAGTTATGTGTTACAAATGTCCATGGTTAAATGAAAAGCTTATCCTTTATTAATGAAAATGAAGTTGAAGGTATATGTTACAAGTGTTGAAAGCTAAATGAAAAGTGCATCCTTTATAAATGAAATTAAAGTATATGATCATAGAGAAAGAATGAGAATTGAAGTATATGATCATGGAGAAAGAATGAGTATGTGTTAAAATGTTCAGGGCTAAATGAAAAGCTCAACTTTATTAATCAAAATGAAGTATATGATAACGGAGAAAAAACAAATGAGATATATTTAAATGCTACGGGAAAATTCAAATGGTTGATTAGTTATAATTGTTTTGTAATAAGCAAAAGAATCTCATGTTTTTATTAATGAAAATTAAGTACATGGTATGGGAGAAAGAATGAGATATGTGTGGCAATTGAGAGAATAAAAAAGAGATATACATGTGATTAGTGGTAAAGGTTAAATGAAAATTCAAGTAAAAAGTTTAATATATAATGAAATTATTAATGAAAATGAATTTTAAGATAATGGAGAAATTACGAGATATATAGTGCAAGTGTTTAGGGTTAAATGAAAAGTTCATCCTTTATTAATGAAAATGAAATATATGGTAATGGAGAAAGAATGAGATATGTGTTAAAAGTGTTGAGGGCTAAATGAAAAGCTTATACTTTATTAATGAAAATTAAGTATATGATAATGGAGAAGAAACAAATAAGATATGTTTAAGGGTTAAGTGAAAATTCAAATGGTTGATTATTTATAATTGTTTTGTAATAAGGAAAAGAATCATATGTTTTTATTAATAAAAATTAAGTACATGATAGGGGAGAGAGATTGAGATATGTGACAATTGAGAACAAGAACCACAAAGTGGCGATGTCCCCGACATTGCTAGTGGGGGCATTGTCAAGTGTATATGAAATTGTCATTAATTGGTAAAAGCGATTTTTTTGGCAAAAGGATTTTTCTTTTCTTTATAACATACCTACACTGTATTATAGAACATGAAAATAATATTTTTTCTATGCGACAAGCATTTTGTTTCAAAGGCCATGAACTAGTGCGTTTAGTACAAAAGGCAAGGAAGACACAATGTCTTCAACAAAAACTACAGTCATAGATCTATTGGAGCCATAGCATATGCACTCTGCTTCAAAGGTTGAGGGAGGATGCGCTGTAGCAAAATCTGCAACATTGGTAAGATAAGCATATTGGAATACCATGGGCAATGTCTGTCATCGCTGCAGATGTGGATTATTTTTAGTGGAATTGGAGAGACAATAAATGTAATTAGTAAATACAAAAGAAAACAGTCAAGTGTGGAGTCATTGAGACTTGACATTTGCAGGAAAACAGCTTGTCTGAAGTAGTTGGAGGATCACCGAGACTCTAGTGTATGCAACTTGCATGGGATATATTTTTTTGTTGCAAACACAAGCTGTGAGCACTAAAGGCAGGAAACAGTTAAGTGCAATATGAAGGGCTTGAATTGAAGCCATGTGCTTTTAACAAAATGGATGACACTAAGCAAACAAAAAGTCGACAGAAAAACATAATGCTCAAATGAGGAAATAACTCACAGTGTAATTAGAAATATGGCAGAGCTGGTTGAATATTAATATAAATTCAAAGTATTTTGATCAGTAACTAATTCTTTCCTTTCCCTCCTACAAATGTATATCCAAATATCCAATAGTGAATTTACATTGAACTTTCTACCCTTGGGAAATGCTGCCAAGTCCAAAAAGCATTCCTCGGATTCATCATCAAGGACATTTATACTTGTCCTTGATATAGATTCCGCTCTTGAAAGTTTGGTAGCATTTTGACAAATTTGCTGGGGTTCATTGCCCAAAGAGCTCCCAATCATCTTGAGAGCAAGTGGTAAACCCTTGCTTTGTATTTGAACACCGAAAAATGTCAGCCATATTCAAAATTGCATTTTGCAGTGGCATAATCGGTGCTTTGGCAATGTTTTTTTCCTGCGCATTGCAAAAAGATAATGAGCAATTATGTTTGCATGGTTTTTGCAATTGACCGTAAACTGAATTTGCAAGGAAGCTTATCTCTTCTGATTGAAAAACACATTATGTGTCAAATATTGATATGCTCATTTAAACAAGTATCTAATCATGGATTATCATTATCAAAATGTTCAACAAGAAATTTATATATTTTCAAAAGAAATAATTGAAAACGTGGAGATCATCAGCATACAGAATCCTAGCTTTATGAAGTAATCAAGTGAATTTGGCATACCTGGAAGTACAAAAATATTCAAGAGATGACATAAAAGTGATATTGATCTCCTGCATGGTAAACATAGAGTATCGTTGGCTTCTGTTTCAATGGGTGACCACTACCTTCAAAGTCATTGAAAAGAATTTAGCATTCCAGTTACATAATGAATAACAAATACAAAATTATAAATAATAATAAGTAGAGTGTATTGACAAAGACTTTTTTACCTAAACAAGTCTTAGGGAGGTGGAATTGTCAGAATTGGTTGTATAATACTGAAGCATTAAGCCATGCGAATTCCTATATGGTTATCAAGTAACCGAGACAAATGATAAACTGCTCCATATAAGAAATACCTGAGTTCATAAAATTAATAATAGATATGCCTGAAAGATAACCTTTTATATCCCAATGCCTAATTTTCAACAGATACATCCCTTATAAACATTATTTATACATCTTTCCAGATAAGTTTGATTGGAGAGGATCTATTCTAATTTAAACCTCCCGGCGGAATGAATTAAATGAATGGGTGGCTAAGAATTGAAGCAGGTGCACAGTGTAACAACTATTGATCAGATTTGCTGCTACTGAACCCTACGTTATTACCCTTCGATCACTCCACTGCTGTGGTCCCATCCTCCTCAAAACCTTGGGGGTAAACATAGAGTATCCTTGGCTTCTATTTCAACGGGTGACCACTACCTTCAAAGTCATTGAAAGGAATTTAGCATTCTAGTTACATAATGAATAACAAATACAAAATTATAAATAATAAGTAGAGTGTATTGACAAAGACTTTTTTACCTGAACAAGTCTTAAGGAGATGGAATTGTCACAATTGGTTGTATAATGCTAAAGCGTTAAGCCATGCAAATTCCTGTAGGGTTATCAAGTAACCGAGACAAATGATAAACTGCTCCATATGTTAAATATTAAACTAGCAATGCAGCACCCTGCTCAAGTTTGGTTTTGCACCTGCATTACGTGTTTCAGCATATCTAGATGCAATATGTTGTGATGGCTGTAGGTTATCGCCATGTAAACACTGTCATTAAATAAGATTATTTGATTCCATTTGGCATTGAAAGTATAAGAACACAATTATGAGACATAAATAAATGTATAGGTACAAGTTTGAGATAGAAAATGACCTTATCTTTGAGCAGAGCTTGAGGTCTGCATTTAAAATAATAGTATACTTCTTCACAAAAATAGATGTTGCCAAGTCTGCACCATGTTCTTCTGCCTGGAGAAATTGTGTTTGCATGGTTTTTCACCAAAACCAAGGATCTTAAGCTTCATATTAGTGTGTACTGTTACAATGGGGAGTCCTTTGAGCACTTGTTTTGTCTGAAATCAGGCAACAGAATTTGACATTTCAATTGTTAAAAAATAAAAATAAAAGTTGCATGACATAAATCCAAGGTAAGCATGTCTCGAGTTAGATTTTATGTTTTACCTTAGCCCAATTAATCTTCCATGGATTGTCAACATCTTGATTCGGCAACAAAAAATCAATGACAACACTTTGGTTGATGAGCATTGTTGTTGACAGATGTACACAAAATGGTAACAAAGCAGTGAAACTTCAAATATAATTTCTGTAGTAACTCTAAAAGACGTAAAACATAAGAAATCATATTGATCATGATTGAATGCATGACAAGTTAAAACCCTTTCTAAGTATCATTTAGAAAATTAACTTGCTCAGCATATGACAGAAAGAAATTACATTGAAAGAAGAGTTACAATTCAACTTTATTTTTGAACAAAATTGAAAAGGCAAAATATTTAACAGAGTATTTTAGCCATTAGTTCTTTTCTTGTTGCAAGATTTGACTGTGTATCGCTATTGATTAAAACATGAAAATTGATCATGAAAGTTAGAAAAAATGGATATCATTAACAGTTCTCTGATGCATTGACATTTTAAAAGAGAAAAAATGTGTAATTCCAAACTAATTTCTACGGCTACATTTGAAAACTCTAGTACTGAAATCAAGTCTTTACATCTCTCTGATGAAAATATCAAATTGCTATAGCTGGTTTGAATTCTGAATCCTTATTACTGGATCCAAGCTTTCAGATTTCTCTGATAAGAATATCAACAAAAGGAAGTGTGCAAATTTGCATCTCTTTATTTGTGCATAGAGTTAAAAGCAATGTACCTTGAATACTGAAACTTTTAAAGATTGAAAGCCAAGACACGTGATAGAGAGAGGACCTTGTAGCTCAATTAGATAAGTATGCGTTGTAAAATCACCAATATTAACTAGTGTAGGGATTATGAAATGTGTTCAGAGAGCAACGTCATGAAATGTAGCTTGAATATTTAATTTCTTAAAGTTACATACTAAAACATATAATAGAGAGATAATTTTGTTACTCAATCAATATTTGCAAAGGAAAGAATCAATAAACGCAAGTAAGGGAGAAAAACTTACCTTAGTTTATTTCTTTTGCCATCAACAACAACATTGCATTGAATGATATTGTTTCTAAGAGGCTCAACTCTAAGACAGATAAGACAAACAATAGAATGTTGAACTTACTCACATTGTATTGGAAGGAGTCCTGGACATTAGTAAAGCTTAGTCTGAAGTGATTACAGAGTAATTTAACAAGTTTATCAGCTTGACCTTGTCTAGGTCATTTGGTTAGAACATAATGCAAGACCTGTGGCAATTTCAATGGAATTTAAGAAGGCAATGGAGGTGGGGGTGGTGCATTTTCAACTCCCAAAGAAGGACCCAACTGTGGTTGCATTTGAGGAGGAATTTCGGGTGGTGTTGGGAGAATTTCAGTTGACTGAGTATAAGAAGGCTCTGGTCCATCATCTAGGTCTGAAATATTGTTGGTTTCCATTGTAAAAGCTGTTTTCAAAGTACATGAAAATTATGTGTTTGACATTCCCAGAAACACATAAAACTTAAAGACTATGGACTAGAATCCAGATGATTTGTTTATTTTGGGTAGAAATAAATAAAACATTTTGTATATTACTTTGGTTAACAAACAACAAAGCCAGCAAATATTCATGAGTACAAACCAGCAAACTGGATCAAAATTCTTTAATCACGTTCCAACATATCATCAACTAATTACACCAACTTAAATTTCTTCAAGCGCATTCAAATATACCCAAAAGTACAGGTTTTTGATCAATATCCAGAGAAAATTTACTTTTAAGAGGATTTATATCTATTCAGTGATTGTTTTCAACACACTTGAGTAGATTTAAAACAAAAACATAATAAAAGGAGAATGACCCAACAAGTCTTCCATCTGTATTTACAGGTATATATTATACTACATGAGAATTTGAACAACAAACGCAAATGGCCATACTCATTACCCAACAAAGAAATCGAAGATGATTTTGATATTAGACTACAAACAAATAGGATGGTTTGTGAATAAATGATAAAAACCAACCTTGAAACTAGATACCAGCACACCAATACTTCTTAAGAAACGAAAATGGATCTAAGAAAGATTCAATTGTTTTTATGAAATCACATATTTAATCAAAATAGCATTGAGTCAAATTGACTGATTAGGCAAAAAGCAGGAAGAATGAAAAATATGCCTATACGAATCGAAGTTGGCATAAAAACCCAGAGAATAATTCAGAGCTATAGTAAACGCAAACAAAAATCTGAATCGTCTAAAAATTATTGACAAATACCAAGCTCGGAGCCGGAGGAAAGCATTCGTCCGTCTCCTGAGCAAAAACGAATCCAATTTAGAAACAATTGCTTTTACAGAATCACATTTTTCAGGTGATTGATTCTAAAATTCATGATAACATAATCAATCCAGCTTTTAAACCATCCATAGATCATTTTAAACTCAAACCAAACATGCAACATATACAAATGCAACACACCATTTCAGCACAAACTAGTAATTTGTTTGAAATCTATGTTGCAAAACCTACAACAAACCAAGGCAAGCCCAACATAAGAAAATTGTTGCAATTAAACCAGTTTTTTAATCGGTTATTGATTCTAAATATGATATCAATATCAATACATGATGGACAATGTAGAAAGTAAACAAATCACTAAACATTTACAAATATAGAAAAAATCATCATTCGATTGTAGACAAATAGGATGGTCTGAAAATCATAGAGGAAAACTAACCTCAAGTCAGAGAGCAATGCTGCGTAGAACGTTTTAACAGCCCTGAGCCAAAACAAACACAACAGATAAATGATTATTATTGTTACAAGGCCATACATCTATTCAGGCATTGATTCTAGAAATCAAAAACATTTTCAAGAATCAGAAAGACACAAAAGCAAAGCAGTTACTGCTACATCACCACATTTGATTTAGCGACTGATTATAAATAGCATTCAAGAACCAAGAACATTCAGAATCAAAACTAATAAGAATGAAACCCAAGAACTATAACTAAACCAAACTACTTGAAAACATAGCAGAAAGTTAGAAACCATCATTAAGAGAAAACTAGAAAAATCCAGGGACAAAGTCAAACTAAATGCACACCAAAGACTAAGCATTTCCAGGTGTCGAGCATCCCTAGATATAACAGAAACAAAAAAGCCTCAAGCATATATTAAATGTAGCTACTGTAACTGAACTAAAATAAAACTCCAAGATGACAAACAATCCATACTCATGTCAAACAAACTCCTATTATGCTAAAAAATTGAAACGCAGCTCAGATAAAGTTCCAACAAACTAAAATAGTCAAAGCCAACTTAGATAAAGCTTGAAGAAGTTGACACATTCAAGCACGCATCAAACAAAATTCAAAAATATGCAATGTACAATAGAAAAACATCAATTTTCAACAAAAATGCCAGAAGATAATTTGGATTCTAGTCCTTATTCTGAGATGATTTTACAATTCAGCTACAAACAAGTACAATGGCCTGAAAAAATCATTCAGGGAATTATCTCAGAGTTCTTACCAGACTGTGTAAAGAAAAAGATCATTGTCGCAGTGAACACTGTGATGGCTGGGAACCGGGAAGTGAGAAGGAAGAGTCTATGAACACACAATAGAGTGAAGTGGGCTGATCCCTGCAGGTTATCATGATACAATCACTGTCATTGTGTAAGATTGTTTGATTTCATTTGGGTATTCAAAATATAATAAGACAATTAGAAGACATAAATAAGTGTATATGTACAAGTTTGAGATAGAAAATGACCTTATCTGTTAGCGCATGTTGATGTCTGGTTTTAGAATAATGAATGTACTTCTTCAAGAGTTTAACATCGATGTTCTCATTTTTGGAATGCGTTTTTTTAGAGCATTCAGAAACAGCAACCATGATACCTGAAGATGTGATTAACTCTGCCCTTTCTTTCATAATTTGAGTTTTTTTAACAAAGTTCAATTTTCATTCTTCGCAAACATGAAGAATGGACCAAAAATCCAAAGAATGACTTATACTCGTTTTCTTCTGATTTATCTAGCTAAAGCTGAGAATCAACTAGGGAAAAAAAATGATGAAAATGTGTCTTAGGCAAGAGAGGTAGCCTTTTTTATGAACTGAACTTATACAAGATTTAGTATTTGTTTCAAGTCACAACGCTAAATCCATAATCATGATCACAAGGGTAAATTCACCATTCTAACTCATAATGACAAGGGTGAATTCATGAAATAATTTCTATCTAGCTGGCATTGAGCAATATATGGTTTTCATATAGAGGCAAAGTTTGCAGATTGCATGGCATTTTTCAGAAAACATTGCAAAGATTTGAATTGGAAAATCAGATTCAACATTCACCATTCTAACTCATAACGACAAGGGTAAATTCATGAAATAATT
Organism: Larix kaempferi; assembly: GCA_027924585.1. Taxonomy (NCBI): domain Eukaryota; kingdom Viridiplantae; phylum Streptophyta; class Pinopsida; order Pinales; family Pinaceae; genus Larix; species Larix kaempferi. The sequence goes on from BSBM01000403.1 coordinate 1,508,878, forward strand.
CCTATCTAGCTGGCATTGAGCAATATAGAGTTTTCATATAGAGGCAAAGTTTGCACATTGCATGGCATTTTTCAGAAAACATTGCAAAGATTTGAATTGCAAAATCAGATTCAACAATAATAAGCAGAATCCCAAATCTGAAACCAAAATCATTAGATAAAGAAAAAGCAAAGCAATTAGATGACCGGAATTGTGAATCTAGTCAATATTATGTATCAATAATTCTATATCATTTTATACAGCTCTAACAATTTTATAACCATGAAAGAGGTAGAGAAAAAAACAGTTTAGCAATATTTTAACGGAAGTTCTTTCGGTTGCATTAAGTCTATAAATATGTAAAAGGCTTTAAAACGACATAAATTTACAAAATGTATAATGAGAACATGCATTTGTTCAAGTCATAGCATATGCATTTTGCATCAAAAGCTAAGAGAAGCCACGCTTTGGCAAAATCTGGAGCAGTGACAACATAAGGCATGTTGCAGTAGCATGTGCAGTTTCTATCATTCCTACATATGGGTCGTGCATTACTATCAGCAATTATGCAAAGAGTATAAAAACAGATTTGAAAATAAGATATGTAGCAAATGCCAATTTAAATGAAAAACAAATACTGTAGACTGTCATATTTCTGTCTTTTTTTCTTTCGCATACATTGGCAATTGGAATGGACAAAATATTAAAAAAAAAACAATTGCAAGACCTTTGTGATTATGGAAAGAATATAAAAACAGATATGAAGATAAGATATGTAGAAAATGCCAATTTAAATGAAAAACAAACACTGTTGACTGTTATATTTCTATGTCTTTTTTTGTTTTCCATACATTGGCCATTGGAATGGACAAAATATAAGAAAAAAAAACAATTGCAAGAGCTTTGTGATTGACAGTAAACCGATGCAAAAGGCAAAAAATCTATTAAAAGTGAACAGGGTTTTGGTAATCTTATACTAGGGACGACTCCTCTGCTTTTACTAGGCTCAATGCTTTTTGCAATCTTCAAATAAATGAACACAGTAACAAAAGTGAACTTCAGATACATTAAAATTGAATCTTCAAAAAGCCTTTGAAGTTTATTATTGATTAAACAATAAATAGGACAACTGACAAATATATAAGCAATGAACATGATTACAATGCAAGGGTTGTGTGAATGGGAAAAGAAAAATTATTTAAAATTGTGTGTATTTTGTAAAAAACAGGTTCAAATAAATCATAAAAGAAGTTGCAATAGAGAGTGTTTGTAATCTATTTTGAAATATTGAATCGAAGCTTAAACAATTGGAAAGTTGTTCAAAGTGTTTGAACAAAAAGGAAAATTATGATCATACCTTTTGTTCAAAAATTTTTGACTTCGACAATTCTGTTGTTCATTGCCAAAGTGTAAAGCCCTTGTTGCTTCAATTTGCGAAGATTGTAAATGGCTGAGGAAACACTATTGGAGTATTGTTCATAAGAAATAGCTAGAACATCGTGACAACATTCTTTTAATTGTGTCCCCCGAAGTGTACATTCAATAGTCCCTTCTTCAGTCTCTAGCTTACATTGTAATATATGTTCATAAGTAGTTGGTGTTTCACGATTGCAAAATGTACAAAAAACAGTGCTTTGTATCATTGACAGTTTACACTGTGTACAAATGCAGTGGTAGGGTGGTGCGAAAACATTTTTTACTTTCAATGTCCCGTATACCTGTTCTAGGCAAGTAAAGAGAAAACATAAAAAAACATTGCAATGAGCATGTTTTGATACGAAGGCCATGCTACGGAAAAGCACGGAATCGAATTTATGAAAACATGTTTGCAAATGCAGGTTTTGCAACATGGTGTTTGAAAACATATCATTGTACTGAATTGTGTTGCTGCTAATTGGAGTACTAAATCTGGAACTGTAAAAAAGTCATTTTGACAAGTAAAAAGTCTATATTTTCTTCATATCAGAAGCAGAAAACTTTGATGTCAATAATGCAGCAGGCTGAACATTTAAGAAAAAATAAAATCTGGTTTAATAGCTGTGAAATTGCTGAAACTACATACAAAGAACTTGCTTAATTGATAATGAAATGACAAAAAAACATTTCAAGTGACATTACAGGAGACATTGTTCATATCTCACCTGTGTTTTAGCTTCAATTATTGGAAGCAAACTTTGTATTGCGAATTAATCATTTAGGGGATCTATAAAAGTTGCTTGTGAAGCCTTCATAAGATGAGTTCCTTTTGCACCTGGTCTTACGATATTTTTTATTAGATACAGAGGCGGTTCATCAAGTGCAAGTTGTTGTTGCACTCGGACAAAGAAATTTGTATAGCTTTCATTAACCTGAAACTGAACATGAATAACTGAAGAAGAATTAGTGAGGGGGATGGGAATAGACAAATGTTTTTTGTTATGGGTTCTATCTTTCTTTTTTTTGTATATCCATCTAGCAGTAGATACAGCAGGGAAAGAAAAAACATAAAAAATGAAATCAAATACAGTGAAAAAAAATTGTTTAAAGAGAATCCACTTTACAGTTGCATAGTCATTTGCACTTTCACCATCTCTTATGTAGAAGTCCAATTGCTTATTGATGTATTCACAGGAAACAACTATGACTGCAACAGAACCAACGACATATGCCTCATATGATGTAACCAGCTCATTGATTGTTGTATCTGGTGGAAGGCAATGCATTTTGCATACTTGGTCAATTGTCTCTATGATACTTGTTGGAAATATCGCTATTGAATTTATTGCATCTCCTCGGTCATATTGACCTTTCTTTTTCAGTTCAAAACCAGAAATTCTAACACTTTTGCCAGGAAAAAATAAATTGCCAAAGCGACTTATCAAACTATCATTAATTGTAATTGTCATTGTCATCAATCCATTTTTGTCAACAACATCTGCATGCAGAATCTTTGTCTTAACAGGGGAGTTTTGATTACGATTTTGTGCAGGTCCATAGACAACCAAAACATCCCCCTCAAATACATGCCTATGTGTTGCAGTACATAGCTGTATTATTGATGATGGTTCAACTGCCATTTGCTTTAATCTGTGCACATTTAAAAATATCAAAAAGTGAAAGAACAAATGGATTAGTGTTTGATTGAATGTTGAATTTTGTATCGAATACACTAAAATGAAATTACTAGAGAAGCTGAACTAGATGATTCATTCAAATGTTTGAATTTGTGTTAGGTACAAGATAAAGTAATGTAGTCAAAAATATTGAATCAACAAAGCTGTTGGATAGGAACATTACTTTTTAGGACTGTTTGTTGGCTGCGACAGTATTCCCCTTGCAATAGTTTCTGGAGCATCTTGTGAAGAAGAAACATTTCTTTCTGTTGAAGGATTGTCTGATGTCATAGACATAGCTAAATTCTCTCCTTGGGCGAGAATATTGTTTCTGATTAGTTGTTTTTTTGAAATGTTGTTTTTTTTTTTCCAATTTGCACATCCAATGAAGACTCAGAGCATGTTAAAATATTCAAGAATATATTTCAAATAGAAAAGCATCTTAAAAAAGACAAAAAACAAGAAAGACAAAAAGCTGTATCAGTTCTTATATGCAAGTTGCAGGTACCGGTAAGATACTAGTAAAATGATCTGACCAATATGCATCAGAAATGGTAAATGAAAGCTTGTCAATGTCTATGTTTGTCCAAAAATGGTCAATCATAGAACCATATTCTGTTGTAGGTATGTTTGTTTTTAACTTTAGACATTTACTCTGCATAAACAATTCCAACCTCCTTCTCGATATTGTTTCTTTGTACATGTCAATGTTAAAGTCACTAGTTATTATGGTTAGCATTTTCTTATTGTTTTGTAAGATAACAGATTCCAAGACATCAGTAAGGTTGTTAACAAGATTATTTGGTTTGTTATAAATATTGACAAGCTGGAGAATATTGTCAGGGAGCATAATGCAACTGAAGAATATGAATTAGGTGTCGAGCGAGGAATATCAACTGATTTTTCCTTGCCCTTCCAGGATATATATAATATTTTTATGGTGAATTGACAGCACAGTGAACTAAAGAAATGCTAATTTCTTGTGAAAGGTGGTGTTTGAGACCTTGGACAATAGTGAGCCTTCAGATGTTTTTCGATCATTATAGATATAAACTTCACTAATTTAGTTGTGAGCTTACATGTTTAAAACAAGCAAATACATAATTACTAAGCACCATGTTGAATATCAATACATAGCATGAACAATGCCTTGAAGGACATGACAACATGTTGCACCTCACAATTTACCCCAGTATACAAATATCCAAATGCATATTTGTAACCACCAAGATAGGTTTTTGTGTCATTTGCATTCAAAGGTAGAAAACATAGAGCACATGCACATGCAATAAAGCAACAGTTTCCCAACTTGCATGTAGTTAGATGATGTGACTACAGTGCAGGGTTATAAACATTTCTTGAATGATGTGAGCAAAAAGTCAGTGTGCAAAAAAAAAATTAATAAAAAACAAGAATGTCATAGCAATCAAACACCTTTAAGGTAGTGTGTGCCCTCCCTGTATAGCTAATAATACTGAACACAATTCACATTAGTTCCACAGCACAAATTCCAATAGAAACAACAAAAACAAATTTCCAGAAAAAAGCATTCCATGGATATACACTAGTCAGTCTAAATACTTACCTCTTGAAACCAAGAACTCCAAAAGTACAACCCATAAGTTCTTAACACAGGCTCTTTGGTATATTCAAAACTGTTATAATGAGTTACACTGACAAGCAAACTAAAACGATAAACTATTAATATTCAGTAACATGTAATAAAATAAACATACATACCATATAACAAAAATAGAGATATAGTTTAAGATACCAACTTGGGTGTGAAACTATTCTTGAAAATATACTCAGAAGTGTTACTTTCAGAAAAGACTGTTTGTGCCTCGGAGAGGTTAGTCTTCTGTAGGAACCAGCTAACCCTACAAGAGGGTGTGTACAAACTAGAGAGAGAGAAATGACTGGAGTTAATTAGGTCAATGAAAGTCAAGCACAGTACATAACTCAACATAAATAAAGTCACAAAAATTATAAACTTCAACCAAGTCTCAGCATAAAAGAAGTGATTATCAACACATCACAATTGACCATACATGATCAAAGTCAAGTACTCTATAAGACCAAAAATTCAACAAGGTGGTATTAAAAAAATGAAGGAGGGTAAATGTTCGCATTAACCACAAGTCAAAGACAAGGTAACAAAAGTCCAATAATAACTCAATCAAGGTGGAGAAGGTACAACAAGTATTTAATAATTCAATTAGTAACAAGAAATAAAATAAACGTATTGATCATGCAACAATAAGAGAGGTATAGTTGAAGATCTCCACGTCAACATTAAACTAAAAATACAACAGCGTAGATGTCGATGGTAATTTGTTCCATCCAAACCTATCAAGTGTACTTTTACGTCAGCAGTATTCTTTTCTCCGAATTGTAGCTATAGTTCGGAGCCAAGAATACTACTGACCTAAAAGTATACTTGATAGGTTTGAATGGAAACCATTTTCAATGTTGATGCCACTACCCTCTTTATTGTCTTACAAAAAGGCATGAAAATGAGGAAGAAGACTTAAAACTGTGGACTTCACGTTCAAAGAGTTCCTTACAATCACATCAATACGACATGCCACAACCATTTCTCTTGACACCCACTCTTCATTCATTCTGTATGCATTTCATTGTGCAACTGTCTTAGATACTCACTGCGTTTTGCCTCGATTAGTTGATCAATTCAGTATGACCCACAACCACTAGCAACACTCCTCGAATGGTGGACATGGGTCATACTAAATTGATAAACTAATCGAGGGAAAATGCAATGAGAATCTGAAACGGTTGCATAGTGAAATGCATATAGAATGAATCAAGAGTGAGTGTCAAGAGAAATGGTTGTGGGACGTCGTATGAGAGGAAATGGTAATGGGAATTGAAAGGTCAAATTAAATTTGCACGGTGGTAATAAACTACACTTGTGTCTTCCATTGTCATCTATACTTCAAGCCTGAAGGTGGTGGCATGAGTCAGGTGGCATTAGTTGGGGTGGCAAAAATCGCGGATATGAAGTTGCAAAGTTTTTGTTAAAGTTTATATTTATTTGTATTTTTTGATTTTTTTAAAGGTCATTTTACGTGGTTGTGGTTTCATGCTTACGCAGTGACGTTGGCCTGGGGCTATGTGCCCCAGGCCCCGGTGGCAAGGTGACGTTTGTCGTTTTAAATGAGGTTTAAATGAGGTTTAAATGGTCTCAGGACTGAAGACTCCTGACCCATGACCCTTAGAACCAAGGGTATGCTCCAAATGTGGCCAAACAACCGTAGTATTGGATAAGAGCAAAACTTCAACAAGGTGGTTTTAAAAAAGTTACTCAAGGAGGATAAATGACCCCATTAAACACAAGTGAAAGATAAGGTACCACAAGACCAATCATATCTCAATCAAGGTGGGGAAGGTACAACCAGTCATATCTCTCTCAAATGTACAGCTGTCCAATATAGCCTAAAAGCTCATCATCATAGTATAAGGAAGGGTGATGGGATGCGAAATAAAAATATCGATCATTTCTCTCTATTGATCAAATAACAATAAAAGAGGTGCCACTGAACATCTACACATCAACATTAAACCAAAAATCAAATCTGCAATGTGGGTACAAATATAGTACCTTGTACTATAGAAAATAAAAGCTACCTGTGTTACCTTTCAATTTAGCAATATGATTTACAGAAGCAAAATTTCCTCACAATTACCATTGAAATTTTTGACTAGTGCTAAAGCAATAGTAAAAGAATTTCTAACAAAATTTTGATCTCTATCAACTTGAGCACTCCTGTGTGCTCCCTGTGCTGAAGTTGGTCCTCGAGATGTAAGTTGCTTACACAGATAACCATTGCATGACTACACAATCTTCTAAACACATATAAAGTAGATAGGAAACACCAAACATTAAATGTGATACATACCCTGGCTTTGTCTTGCATATCTCTTTCCTATGGCTTAATTTATGAGAATGTATGTGCTGTTATAGTCTTATCCTATAGCTAGATCTAGTGCTTTAACCATATCAAGGAAATAACGATTTGCAAACATCTTCAATCAAATGAATTAACAATCATCCAAGGATAAGCAAATACACCTGTAAATGCCTGTTTGTAAATGCTTGCTTAGTATAGTTATTCACATTTGCACTTTACAAATGAAATGAAAGAGTTAGAAACCAAGAACAGGTTTTTGATGCATTATTACATAGTTTTAAATCAGCATTCAATTGTGATGATTATGCAATAATGAGTACTCATTCTTTTGCATGAAGCACTTATATTTTCTGTTTTCCATTATTAAGGCCTATAACTAGGCATTATAGACAACTGCTTTGCAGAAAGAAATTCTTGACAGCAACTAATTTCTCTAGATTTAGCCCTAACATGAAATGAATAATAAAATCTAATTAATACAGTACTGAGCAATTTAAGAAAAAATTTGTAACCAGATTTCGTAAACAGGAAATTAATAAATTATTTATATTATTAAATAACAAAAATCCCAATTTTCAGACCTCTTTTATTTACTACAAAAAACAAAGACATTTTGCACAAAACCTAAATATTACTCACACTCAAGCTACACTGAATTTCCTGGATGCTATGTGATTCTGAAATTTCTATATGTTATATGACTCTGAAATGTCTCTATCCTAAAGGATGTCTGTACTTGGGATATGTGTGCAGAAATTTAAATATATACACATTTTGACCAATTGCAGCTAACAAATCCAGATGCAGTTTTGGACAAAATTAAAAAGTGTTTTTAGCACATGTCATTTTAACTGAAATCATCAAGGTTAAGCGCAAGAAAATTGTGGTAATTACTAAGTGACCTATCCCCAAATCAATGACATCATCAAGCGGATTTCTTAGTCTCGTACACTACTATAGAGGTGTGTTTTGTAACTCAGGCAAATTGTAATGTTCATATCTATATAATGTATATAGCTTTTAAATTCGTAAAAACTAGAAAAAGAATCACATATATTTTGTTAATAATAACAACAATAAATTTATTAATTTGCATCCATAGATATGTATATGTTTGTATGGAGTTTCAAGAGTGATTTCAACTGGTCGAATCATCAATACAAGGTATTATGTTGATAACAGGCCATAGTTCATACGATCAAATCTGGTCAAATCACTTGGGATTATTAGACACTATTGTTGTTGGTGCTTGAGTTTCCTTTCATTTACATAATCTAGGGAACAGGGGGATCTCGTGAGGTTTTCCTTAGAAACCCCCCTAGTGGTGGCTCAAATGGTTGAAGTGTACACGCAAAGAATCATGCCAATGGAAGGTCATAGATCATATATATAAATTTGATCAACTTTCTTGGGGTTACCATCCACTATTATATATGGTAGTTGAAGCACCCTCCAAATATTTCGAGGAAGGGTGGGCATCCCACAAGGTTTTGCTTTAACACACAGACAAACAACCCATGCAAATAGCTCAACTAGTTGTTGCAATGTTGTTGGATATTTGGGCAAGTTTTCGCTAGAAGGTGCTTAGTTTGCATCTCTTTAGATGAGACATACTAGTTTACACTAATGAATTTATTAGAGATGTCATCTACAACATTGATTATCAGAAATAAGCTCATTAATATGAAAATTGATAGTTTTAGAGATATATTATTTATAAAAAACAATATAATTTTTTTTCCATCATTTAAGTAAAACTTCAATATGAAATACTATTAAATAATCACAAAAGAAAGCTAAAAAGTGGGAAAAAAAGTTACAATAGCATTAAAAACCTCAAAATAATGCTAAAAAGATCACTTATTGCTACAAGTGAAAGAAATGACATAACGTGCATGCTTGTTTCAAATGCAAGAGCGATCTGCCTCTTATTAGAATGTTGAAACAGTCAAGATACTGTGTAGAGAAAAAAATATTATCATGAGTCTTTAAGTGTAAATTGGTTCATCAAATTTGAACATGTATTGCTTAGTGATATCAATTTGGAAATATCAAAGCTTTAAAGGGAACCCATTGCATAGAGAGGAGGAATATTAATTTGTTAATTGGCCAACAATGAAGAAGCTTGCAGAGATGAGATGATGAGATGTTAAGAATATATGTTATATTTTTTAATTTATTAAAAATTTATTATATATGTTTTAGATGATAAATATGGACAACGTCAATGCGTAAGGATGAAACCACAACCACGTAAAATGAACTTTAAAAAAATAAAAAAATACAAATAAATATAAACTTTAACAAAAACTTTGCAATTTCATATCCGCGATTTTTGCCACCCCAACTAATGCCACCTGACTCAAAAGTATATGTCGGGGACATAATAAGAACATTGAGAATACGCACACAAATTGTGGCACTATTAACATCATTATTTAAAAGTGATGCCTTTATATGGGATAAAAAAGCTAAAGACTATTTTGAAAAGTTGAAAACCTTAATGACATTCACTCTGGTCTTGACAAATCCAGATGTCAGGAAAACATGTGTCCATCAATACTATGTTTCAGGAACATGCGTAGGAGTTCTTCTCATAAGTGATAAACATCTCATTGCCTTTGAGAGGCAAAAATTACAACTGAATGAGCATATAAAGTCTACATACGATGGAAAGACGTTGGCAATAACACATGCCTTGGTCAAGTGGAAGCAGTACTTGTTGCGAGATAAATTTCTCACGATGTTGCAGTTGGCGTATTGATGTGGTATGGTCCAGGGTTTTGTCGTGTTAATGCAGTATGACGCGGGATGACGTTTATTGCTTTAAACGAGGTTGGTGGTCTCGAGACTCAAGACTCCTATGCGATTTATTCACCAGTCTTGTCAATTTATCGTCTGTTTCGTCGAGCTCTGTTGTGTGCCCGCTAGTGTCGGGTTGAGGTGTTTGTATAGCGATAACCTACAACAATCACAGCATATTGCATCTACATATGTTGAAACGCGTAATGCAGGTGCAGAAGCAAACTTCAGTTAGGTGCTGCATTGCTAGTTTAATATTTAACATATGAAGCAGTTTATCATTTGTCTCGGTTATTTGGTAAGTCATCAAAGCGGCTGAGCAAATCTAGGTTTTTTACTTCGACATTTTGTGCAAAAAGGCTAAGAAAAATCTAGCTGCAAACGGCTTATTAACAAAGCTAGATGCATCTAATTAGGAAGTGTGAGCTGGGTTCATATTTCTGTTTGTGCAACCCTTCTAATAATTATGCATGGAAACATTTCGATAAATGAACAACTCATTTTAGCGAAAGAGATTAAAACATCTTCGTGAAAGCGATTGAAAAAATCATGACTACACCAAGTTAGCAAAATAAAAACTAAAAATAAATTATGCTCTAATTCAAAGGCTGGCGTATTCATGCAACACTGCAAGTTTAAATGAGGTTTAAATGAGGTTTAAATGGTCTCGGGACTCAATACTCCTGTGCGATTTATTCACCGGTCTTGTCCATTTATCGTCCCTTTCCTCGAGCTCTGTTGTGCGCCCGCTAGCGTCGGGTTGAGGTGTTGCAGGGGTTTAAACGTGTTGCAGTTGGCGTATTCATGCAACACTGCAGGTTTAAATGAGGTGTTGTGCGCCCGCTAGCGTCGGGTTGAGGTGTTGCAGGGGTTTAAACGTGTTGCAATTGGCGTATTCATGCAACACGTGTTGCAGTTGGTCCAGGGTTTCGTGTGGGCCATTAACCTTTGTCTTGGTGTCAAATCCCTGTCCACACAGGCCAAAAAAGTATACATCTACATTATTGCGACAAACTATAGATCACTCAAGCATACCCAAGCTGACCAATGCAGTCTATGGTATCCTAGCAACAAGCTGATCTGGTTTCATCTAAAGAAAAAGCTATTTTCAGATTGGATATTTCATCAATTTTTGCTTAAATAAAACAGCAGTTTGTCAATACCACCATCACTGCATCTAAGAGTTTGTTAACGTTCATGTTTCTTGTAACAGTATTCATGACAAATAACAAACTTTGCCAATATAGGGCTCTCTAAATATTCACAGGATTCCTGTGAATTTACAGGAGTGTTCTCTTCCAAACACTGTCCACGTTTTCTTCTTTAGATGAAACCAAACCATCTTCTTGCTAAGTTATCATAGACTTCATTTCAGATTAGATGCTTCAAAAATTTATCCTTAAATAAAACAGCAGGTTGTGAATCTCAGCATCACTGCATCTAAGCGTTTCCCCTTCAGCCACATATGGAACTGAAATACTTGTTAGTCGTTACCTCATTTGGCAGATGTCAAAGTCAAAGACAATGAAGTATCTCGCCAAAGACCCAGATTTTATACTGCACCCGAAATGTCGTTTGTCTTATATGCGCACTTGCCAAAGGCAATGGAAAATGACCACCCCTCTCTTAAGCTCTCGGTCTGTTGTTTTGGGGTAGACTTGTATTCTCAAGTACAGATACCTAGGTTGAAAGTGCTTTCTACTTCTAGATTCAGTAAATCTGTATAGTATCTGTTTTCTGAGAAAACTTGAAAAACAGGTCCATGCGAAAAGCAAAACCACTTAAACGAAGCAGATCAAAGAACCATTTAAAAATATCACATTCATACCACATGGCATAATGGAAATGGAAAAAGAACAAAGCAAAATAAAATAAATACAAACAGATCTATAAATTTAATTAATAATATAATATAATGCCATTTATTTGCTACCCGGTGCCTGGGTGGTAGGCTGGTATTAGCATTTAATCCCAGCGCCGACGCAGCCCATGATATCATGACCCATTCCATACCTCGCCGAAATACCCGAGATGGAGGGAGGTTGCTACTCTTGGCATTAAATGTTCAGATACATACATACATCCAATTCCGTTCCCCGTACATTCATTTCAGGGAGTCTAGGTCATTACCCAAGAAAAGAAATGGTAATGACCAATTACACAGTCTTTGTGTTTTTTAAACCACAGTCACAAACAATTCCTATGGAATAAATTATGCAACAAAAATTTGAACAATATTTCTTGACGTAGATTGTGAAACGAAAACCATACATTTGTAAAATCCTTACATCTATAAAATTTTATAACCAATTAATCGTACAATATAACAAAATCGGATTTTTTTCATAAAACAAAAAACACAAGTCTCAGCTGGAGAGAAAATTTCAAGAGTTACCCGTCCAAAGAACCCGTCAATGAAATTGCAGAAGACACAGCTCGTTGCACCAAGAAACCGCTCTACACGTCCAGACACGAACACCGCAAATTACTGGATGAATGAAGCGCATTCAGACAGCAATACCCACCACCAGAAACCACTCCACCTTCGCTAGACCACCGCAAATAAGCCACAAACAGAACAAAAGTTTGAACAATATTTCTTGACGCAGCTTGTAAAATTATTACATTTATAAAATTTTATAACCAATTAATCGTACAGTATAACAAAATCGGATTTTTTTCATAAAACAGAAAACACAAGTCTCAGCTGAAGAGAAAATTCCAAGAATTACCCGTCCAAAGAACCCGTCAATGAAATTGCAGAAGACACAGCTCGTTGCACGAAGAAAGCGCTCTACACGTTCAGACACGAACACCGCAAATTACTGGATGAATGAAGCGCATTCAGACAGCAATACCCACCACCAGAAACCACCCCACCTTCGCTGGACCACCGCAAATAAGCCACAAACAACCACGCCACCGCAAAAATCCAACAAAAACAGCCACAACACAAAAGCAAGTCGCACCAAACAGAACGAGCTTGAACACCAGAGAACCTCTAAAATATAGCTTCAGAGTGCTCCATCACCCAAGCATGGAGACCGTCCTTCACCCCTGCAAACAGCGAGCACACCGCATTAAACCCCTGGAACACCTCAACCCGACGCTAGCGGGCGCACAACAGAGCCCGACGAAACGAACGATAAATCGACAAGACTGGTAAATAAATCGCACAGAAGTCTTGAGTCTCAAGACCACCAACCTCATTTAAACCGGAAAACGTCACCCCGCGCCATACTGCATTAACACCACGGAACCCTGGACCATACCGCATGAATATGCCAACTGCAACACCGTTTAAACCCCTGAAACACCTCAACCCGATGCTAGCGGGCGCAGAACAAAGCTCGAACTGCAACACTGTTTAAACCCTTGGAACACCTCAACCCGACACTAGCAGGCGCACAACAGAGCTCGACGAAAGGGACGATAAATCGACAAGAATGGTGAATAAATCGCACAGGAGGCTTGAGTCCCAATACCACCGTCACCCCCGCGCCATACTGCATCAACACCACGAAACCCTGGACCATACCGCATGAATACGCCAATTGCAACACCATTTAAACCCCTGCAACACTTGAACCCGACGCTAATGGACACACAACAGAGCTCGACGAAAGGGACCATAAATCCACAAGACTGGTGAATAAATCGCACAGGAGTCTTGAGTCCCGAGACCACCGCCACCCCCGCGCCAACATAGCTCAAGGAAAGGGATGATAAATGGACAAGACTGGTGAATAAATTGCACAGGAGTCTTAAGTCCCGAGACCATTTAAACCTCATTTAAACCTGCATTTAAACCTCATTTAAACACGTTTAAATCCCTGCAACACCTCAACCCGACGCCAGCGGGCGCACAACAGAGCTCGACGAAAGGCACGATAAATGGACAAGACCGGTGAATAAATCGCACAGGAGTCTTCAGTCCCGAGACCATTTAAACCTCATTTAAAACGGAAAACGTCACCCTGCCGCTGGGGCCTGGGGCACACAGCCCCAGGCCAACGTCACTGCGTACGGATGAAACCACAACCACGTAAAATGAATTTTTAAAAAATCAAAAAAATACAAATAAATATAAACTTTAACAAAAACTTTGCAATTTCATATCCGCGATTTTAGCCACCCCAACTAATGCCACCCGACTCAAAACTATATGTCGGGGACATAATAAAAAAGAGATAGACATGTAATTAGTGGTAAAATTAAATAAAATTTAAGTAAAAATATTGATTTAAGGTGAAAATGTGTTAGAAGTTAAAATTTTAAGTATATATATAAACAATTATTTAAGAGCTTCAATATTAAAATTTTCAATTTTAGTTACATGTAGTTGGATATATATATAAACTAACTAACTAACTTTATTAGCATGGTAGATATTAGACTCAATCTCTTTGAAAGAGCAAGCATAGAAGACTCATAGTTCTTTTTTGGAGATTGCTTATTACTATACGTAAGAAAGTAGGTTCACGAGTCATGACTCATTTGTACCTTTGTTAGATATAACAAAGTTTTTTAGGTGGTTATGTAACAATTTTTTATATAGTTTGATATAGGTTAAGGATTGTGAATATTTTTTAAGTAGAAAATTTCATATAACAATTGAATATATTAGGTTAGCTTTTATTAAATATGGAAATTGAGAAAATACAAAAGTTTTAAGTTGAATGTAAAATTGAGAAAATAAAAAAGTTTTAAATTTAATGGAAAAGTTAATTAAAATAAGAACTATTTTTTAAATTTATTATGTTAAATTATTCTTATAAAAACATTAAAATAAAAATATATAAATTTTGTAACATGACAATAAAATTGTCTTTGTAAATTTTTTAAAATAAATATATAGAGAGAGAGAAATGTTACAACAATTTTCATTTTTTTTTTCTTTTAAATGATAAAAAATCAACAATAACATGTAAAGGTTGTCACACAATACTTTTAAAAAATTCCATATTAATTGTATTTTTATGTTTTAAAAATAAAGTCGATTTATGTCACATCAATAACCTATTTGATTAATTGCAAGTTCATTATTTAAAATCCCAACTAAAACTAAGTATTCTAATTATTATTAGTTTTCTAAAGTTTGGCAAAAATGGTACTAGATAAATATTATTAAGCTTCAAATAAATGGAAGTGAGGATTTATTTCTAAGAAGACTTACCTCTAACAAAGAAGGCCTACCTCTTCCTGGAAAGTGAGTAAATGACTGTATAGCCTATCATAAGGTAAATAAATTATTAATACTATAATACAAATAATGTTAAGTGAGAAAACATATATTGCAACATACATATATGAAAAGATATATATAAGAGTGAACACATATGTGTATATTTTCAAAGTTGCACTACCTATTTTCTAAACAAGAGAAATAGCTGCAAAGCAGCTAGTCCCTGCTTTAAAATTATGTTTATGATTGAGATATGGTTTATGTGGAATATTAAAAGAGTAAAGAAGCAAGCACATATCATTATCATAAAGATGCAAAACCAAAATTCACAACTAAAATACTATGTTGTATAAGGATAAGGTTTAGCAAGAACTTTAACCACATCAACCATATTGACAAGATTTGTCTTTATGCCATTACCTCGTCCCTCAATTTTTTACATCAACTGAAGCATATTAGTGATTCGAGAATTTAAACATAATGTTGCTTTATGAAGCTTGAGATGCCACTCGAGAATCAAGGGATGCTTCCATTGATAATTCGAGAATTTAAACATAATGTCATTTTATGAAGCTTGAGATGCGACTCGAGACTCAAGCGGATGATTCCATTGATAGAGACCACAATTTTACAGGGAAAATGGGGAAAGGTTAAAGATAAATGTGTTGTAGAATTCATAGATACTTTTGAGAATTGGAATGGATTGGTGTTACAAAATATATGTCATAGATTTGTTCCAAAATCCTTCAGTCCAATATCAAAAGGCTTGAGAGCATGCCTATCACAACATGGCACAATAAGCATGTTGATGTAGTTGAAGGTAACCATGAAAACAAGTAGAGAAGTACAAAACTCAAATAAATTGGCCACTTCTCAAAGCATTTATAATGGCAAAAAACATATATATGATAATTAGGAATTTCATTGAAGAAAGTCATCCTTGGGATTTATTCCAAGGAATCCCGAACTAACATTTTTTTAAATATGTCATTGCAGCCTAGGATAGGTTAGCCAACAAAGTTAACAATAGTTGAAGCTCATTTTCTCAATTGGAACATTGTAATTCTAATTTTTTTAACTAATGTGAAATGTGAGATCATCGTTTGATTTAACTTGTTTGTTGTGAATAATTTGTTTCATCCTAAGAAATTCAACACCTTGCTTGCTTCAAAGATTATCACCATTAGGGATTCCGCAAAGTCTTCATGTTCTTCACTAAAACCCATCCCACAAAAACTTCCGCAATATTATTTCACTAACACGGATTCGATCCTGCCAACTTCGTCAGACAACACAATCGTCCTTCTAAACTGCTCTAACAACTCCATTGTGAAGTAGGACTCCGCTAGGATGTGTATGACCAAGAATTTTACCCTTTTCTTACCTCTTGAATTTTTTGTTCATCTGATAGATGGTAGAAACAACATCAGGTGAATTATCCCCTCTATTATTGATATGTTAAAAAGCTTTAAGAAGGAATAATTGGTGGGATTAGCACATACATTATTTATCTAAGAAGGCTCGCACATCTATTATTTATATTATGAAGAAGGATGCCACATAATGAAGAGTGCATCATGGAATCTACTCGTTGGTTTTAAAGAACCATTAGGAACATAAGCACATCTATTTGTTAGATTCATCTCAATTAGTTATATGAATGAATATATTTATATAGGATTTATCCCACCTTGCTTTTGTCTTTGTTCAAAACCTAGAAACGTCAGGACATTATGCTATATGTTATTTGCAATTCTTGTAGAAGTTTTATCTAAATTGCAATTCTTGTAGAAGTTGAATTAATTATGATATATCTTATGTGTTATTTACGAATTCCAACTGTTTACATTTACGAAGTTCACAAGATAGCACACCCATTTATCATAATAATGTGCTCAAATAACTTGAAATATCACAAGATACCAAAACTATTCACGACGCTGAAGAGGATTGAACATGGTTTCTTTGAAAAAACTCATTGATCACTTTACATGCATTCCAATAATGGTAACTTTGTCTATTGCTTTACTTATTGGAGCAGAAATCCCTAGAGAAAGCTAATTCAATTTTACATGCCATTGCAATAGGATTTAGATTTTAAATAACAATGTGGGGGTAAACCTAGCACAGAATAGAGAAATTATGAGCGTTTATATTTGGAAAATCTAGGGGAAAATGTGACTTTTGATTGAAAACATTTATGATAACCTCCTTTAATCTTACCCTACGCTTTTGCGAGGAGGGCTCTTTGGTATGGAAATTTAGGCTCTCTCACTCCATAGAACATGACAACCTCTTCCAGTTTGAATGATTATTCTATCATAACTAACATAGCAGTGGTCACTGACTATTCATTGTAGTATGAGCATCCTAAAGAGATATTCATCCTCTAAGGATTCACTGAAGTTTTCCAAGGATTAGTAATGGAGCCGGAGCTGGGAATGTTCGAATTCTCTGAAAATTTTGTGGGAATTTAAAACATAATACCTATAATATGTTGTGCTCCGATGGAGAACATGAAAAGCTCGATTGGGAAGGTGTCCCGCTTCAGCAGGCACCTGTTTTCCAAACAGGTATTTATCCCTTATACTTCTTCACAGAGAACTCAACCTCCAAATAGGTCGCCGTTCTCACTTATGTAAAAACTCGAATTTGTGGAGGCTTGAGTAAGACCCTTAACTGGCTGGATCCAGTAACGGCTACATCCGTGCTTTATTTAGCCATTTCGACAGAGGCCCCCCGCAGAATCCCAACCAAGACCTGGAGGGGTTTTCGAGGATAGAAAGGTAAAACTCTACTATAAGAAGCCGCCCACCAACTCTTGTGATGGTATAGGAATGTAATATGGCGTAAGATAAAAAAACATTAAGACGGACATTATAAAATGGGAAAATATAGAACTTAAACAAATGGACGATCAATTAAAAATAAAAAATAAAAACACTATTTTAAGAAAAGTTATGAGGGAAAAGACACAACAATTATCATTACCTGTTAAAATAAAAAGACACGCAAGTTGAAATTAAGTGGCATTTGGTCCATTCAAGCATGCATGTAAACTCATGGCCACAAGAACTAAAAGTACTGCATTCGAAACCTTCTACCACTATGAACACATGTTTGAAAGTGAGATATTCTGTGAAATTTTTAAGCCCAAGTGGAAGAGGGATGCCTTGGTCAGATAGAATGAGAATGAAGTGCTAGCCTTAGCCTTATCTCAATTTCCCAGGTGGAAGAGGGATGCCCTAGTCCAATACTGGGAGACGTAGTGGCACATTGCACCAACCTTAGCTTGTACTGGCACATTGTATAAAAGGGGTGTTCAAAAACCTGCCATCTTGCAAACATGTTCAATCCATCCCCTATCCATCAAATTGTTGCTTCAATGGATTCAACTGCAATGGCCTTTGTTGAAAAATCATATCTTACATACATAAATATTGCAGGACGTCTAGATGTCTCAACCCAACACATTGCCCTTTACCCAAAACATGCAGTTGGGTCTCTACATGTGCACTCATTAAACCGCGCTTTAACTGCTTGACATCAAATTGCTTTTCTTTCTTTGCTAAGAAATTAGATTAAAGGGATGTGGCAGGTTTTGTTTTTGTTCTTGTTAGTTGATGGAGGAAG